>OY101440.1:115631003-115958503 GCA_956483585.1 Gymnocheta viridis
GAATTTATGTATTTATTATTTGAAGACTTAAAAATACTATATTGATAGAAAAGTGCAAAAGCAACTGATGTGGTTTGTCCCTTAATTGCTACTAAAACCAAAAATGCAATGTAAAGAAACTATAACTATGTAACAGTTTATGCAGAAAAACAACAATAACAGAGTATAGTGTAGAGTAGAAGTGTGTTACATTAAGTCAATGACAATACTCAAAAAACTTTTAATACGATTCTAATTTTAATATACAATCTGGCCTGTCTCAGCTTATCGAACGATGATTCGCTGAATTTTTTTTCTAAACGAAAAATAATAATTGACTTACATCCCATTAAGCTGTTTTAGTTACCTATTTTTATTAGTGGGGCCTAAACCATTTAGTTTAGAATTCCGGCCAACGATACCGTCCAACATCGTTGAACTGTTTCGATTTCGAAATGGAATAGCCGATATCGAAAACTCTAAATGTATAAGTCAAAAATAAAAAGTTATCAAGATTTACGAAAGCATTTCCACTGTACGCCATATTGATTATTGTACATATGAACTTCACTTCAAATTGTACTACTTATCCTAATAGATTGTAAGAAACTAAATAGTGGTTTCTTCATGCATACATACTTACATATCTATGTACTTATATGATACAACTTATTTAGCAAAAATTACTAAGCAATATTTAAATGATAACCACAAAGATTGCAGTCATAATAATATACATCTATTACTTTATTGGTTAAAATAACTAAATGATTATAGTCATATTTCCTAAACAAAGGAGAACCATATGAAATATCATTTAAACATTGCTTCATATTTAAATATAAAAAAAAAATAAGCAAAACTTTTTTAAATTGCAATCTAAATAAAAATCTAAAAATAAAAAGGTAAAATAATAAAATTAGCTTACAGCGACTGCTACGCGGTATACAACGATTACCGGATGAAACTGCTCCACACCAAGGAAAGCAAGCCACTATTGCGTCCAGCTGTTCATAAGTATCACTAATTACTTCATTGTTAAACGTAAAGCAATGTTTGAAGAAAATTAGTATTACAATGTTAAAAAAATAACAAACAAGTAGTAACATCCATTTTGTCAGCAATGCAAAAAATTAAATTTTAAAAAACGTAGAAAGAAATAGAATAGAAGAATACAAAAGCATTTGAAACACACCCGTATTAAAACCTCTCCATATACAATAGTTTAGCATAATAATGCAAAATAGATCATTCAAGATCACATACTTGAATTTGAAACTTCCTTAACGTATTGTAAAGCCAAACGTTTTAGATAATTAGCATCATCTTCGGCCACAAAAAAGCCCATAAAGTTTTGACTCATGTACAATTCTAATTTGATAGGGCGGTCTAACAATGCGCCAGTCATATCCACTACTTGTTTTAAAGCTTTCGATAATTGCAGAGAACACTCATCAGGTGCCTGTAACGGAAATAAAAGAAAATTCTAATTGCTTTTGCAAGTTATATTTGTTTAATTCAATTAATTGACTCATTTTTTAAACTGTATTGGTTTAAACTAAAGTTACTCAATCAATTAATATTTGTTTGATTTACCTTAAAAAACGAAACTAAGGTAATGTGTGGCACATAATTGTGTGCTCCATTCCAGCTGCATACTTGTCTTGATTTTACCCAAAATTCTTCAAGCTGTTGTAAAAATGGTCCCGTTGGACAGGCGTACAAAATATATTCACGAGGTGTACATTCATCTAAAGTATTATCGTTAACATGAGCTAATAACCAATCGGATGCAATTTGTACTCCTCGATTACCAGTAGATGCTAAAGCTTTTTCTCTGTTATAAATAAAAACATAAAAATTAATATGTTTAAATACATAAAAATTCCTAACTCTGTGGTTTTTACCAATAGCTAACATTAACTTATTTAATCTCTTGTACTTTTCTTTTAATAGTAAATATGTAGGGATTTTTGTAAAAATTTCACGTAAAAATAAGGTATGAATGAGATCCTGAAATGAAATCGAGATTAGTGGTATTCATTAAGGAATAAATAGCAAAATAAGTATGTTCTGATAACACTTCGTCTCACACGAGCCTTGGAGATATTGCTGCCTATGCTGTCTTATAGTTATAGTATCATATTGTTGTGAGCTTTGATATTTTCTTTAATATACATAATTAATTTATTTGCAAAAAAATATAAGATGTTTATATTTAAATTTGGCCTCAGCGCCTTAAAGGCATTATTGGGACAAATTGGCAACATTCTACATTGTACTAATATGGTATAAATTTATGTACTACTTCAAAAGATTTTTGATTTCATAATTTAACTATAGATTTTCAGTTAGACTTGTATATCTTTTAACTACTTTCGTATCTTATAGGCGATTTTTCATTAATTTTATGGCTATTTTTTGTGGTCGATTATACATTAGCAATTTTATTCTGAAATCGATTAATCGTAAATAAATCTAGAGAAAAAATGCAAATTTCTAAACTCCTTTTTTGGGTTATCGTTCGCCCAAAATTAAAGTTATTGTAATCCAAATAATTTTCTTTAGCTCAAAAGCCAAGATATTCATTATTATTCTAACCTACGTTCGTAATTGCACTACTGCGCTGCAATAAAAAATTAAAATCGTAAACGGAGAAATTTTGTGCAAGTTGTCTGCAAACTATCAACCCCAACTAAATTTCCCGCAATTGGCATGTAGCTAGCTGTTCTAGTACCTGCCTTATCTGTTTGCATGCGTTTAGAAAACAGCTACATATATATTTATAATGCAATAATATATGAACTACCATTAACACTGAGCTGTACTTCCCTAATAGTACAAATGTTATCAATTAATGGTGAATGACATGCACAATCAGCTTTAATAATGCAACGAAGAAAATCAATAGTAAATCTAATTATATGTGAATTTTACACTATTTAACTTTACATGCCACTTTTGTGATAAGGAAACTTACGCTCTGTGTTTTTGGAAGCCCATCTGGAGTAAAGTTTGCAGAGGCGTTAAATGCTGTTTAGATATACGAGTTGGTGTTGGATTTTTACGTGGCGGTAACGTAGCCATTTTAACTTATAACAGCCACAATGAAAAGTTTAATATAAAAAAACTTAAAGTTATAATAATTAACAATTTAATTATATTTATTTCAATTATTGTAAAATTAAACCACCCATACGACCAGAGATGTAGAAAAATACGTATGGTAGAATATGACTTGTGAAAACGGCTAATGTTTTTTTACCAACTAGTGCAAAACGAAAAGAGATAGCAATACCATGTAAGAATAAGGAAAAATAAACAAAACCCAAAGTGTACAAGTGCAAGGCGAAATGCCAAAAGTTTTGTAAGGGTAGTTCTACTAAAAAGAAAATGGTACGAAACTACATAGCTATAAGTACAATGGAATTGTTTTCGCATGCCAATAGAGAGTAACCCCCTAGGTGACTATTCAATGTATTTTTTTTCATATGAAGTTTGACGTGTCTTTTCTTAATATAGAGATATGATTTTGTTCGAAAATTCCCAATTTGGATTGGTTTAATTTTCGTCCGGACAAAGTTAAACTGAGCTTTCACTTTATATTGTTTAATGAACGGTTTTACAGCAGGTCTAGTATTTTTTTATATACATAAATATACTTTGCAAATAATTTTACTCTTATAAGTTTTTCTACACAATTTGTCGCATATTTTATATGGTAGCTTTGATTTCCTACTACATATTTTTCAAATTAATAACATGGTTCATATCAAAATAAGAAACATTCATGATACAATAAGCAAGGCAGCCCCATCATTTAAACAAAAGCGTATATAATAATGATATAATAAACAAGGTAAGCCTGTTAGTACAACAAAAAATATAATAATTTCAGACTGTCAAACGAATTCTATAACAAATATTGCTTATGTTATTTTCATATTGAGTTTGACACTCATGATATATTCAATAAACGATCAGCTTCCTAGTTGTTTCTAATTGATTAATAATCGTTATCGCAATGTAACAGTTATGATATCAACCACTCTCCCATCTCTATTAATGAACTCTAATAAGTGCTATTACAAGTCAGCGGTATTATAGATCTCTTCCATTGTCTATTAAATTGGAAATTACATGCATTTGACAAAAAAAAAGTGAAATAATATGAAAATGTTTAAAATGAACTTGTGTTTAATTTTACTTTTCTTACTTTTTTCGTGCTCATTTGCCCACAAAGCTTATAAAAAATATTCTGCAGCATCAAATGAACCACGTTTTGAGCAAGTGAAATCTGAGACGTACGATCCCGACTTCAGGAAATTACCACGGCCGTTTCGTGTAGCTAAATTGAATTTAGTATGGTCTAAAGCACAAAATGTAAGTGCATATGTATAGCATTAATATAATAAATAAACTACATATTTGAGAAACTAACATTTGCAGCGATTAACTGAACCAAAACTAAAATCTTTGTACATGGAGCTTAAAATACATGACAAAGAAGAAATAGCTTGGAAACATCTAAACTCTCAGCACAAAGATAAAGATGGACTTAAGGAAAATGAACTACGACGTAAATTGATTGGTATAATGAGTTCCTATGACCTTCTGGAACATTTTGAAGAGACCGAAGACAAGGAAAAAGTGAAACCTTACAAAAAATTCCACGACCCTGAAGAACGTCACATTAATAAAAGCATTTTTAAAGACAAGAAATTGAACAAGCTTTGGGAAAAGGCCGAAGTCTCAGGCTTTACTGCAGAGGAACTGAACTCTTTGAAACAGGAATTCCAACATCATCAGGATAAGGTAGATGTTTATTATAGTTTATTGGATAATATAGGATCTCCAGTGGATATAAATAAACATGAAAGTAAGCATGCTGTTTAATAAATTGATTGTTCAACTAATTGTGTACTATCTTGTAAATATGTAGATGCTATTAATGAAGATGAATTGGATAACTTTAATATGATCTCTAGTGACCCAAATGATAATGAAATTGAAACTCCCGTTAGCACTTCAAAGAAATACCAAAATAATATCAACGAAGTGCGCGATCATCATCGTGGTCTTAAAGATCATTATGATCGTTTAGAGCGTTTGGTATCTGCCGGTCCTCATAGCCAAGATTTCATAGAGCCTAAAGTGCAGGGCTTATGGCGTGTAGCTCAGGCCAGTAATTTTACAGAAAAGGAATTGTCTTCCATTAAAAGCGAGCTTTATCATTTTGAGTCACGTATTTTAAAGTTGCGTCACTTGCATGCTGAGCATGCTCTACAAAAAGAAAAATATAAAAATGAAAAGCATAAAGATAAATCAAATCGTTTCGATGATATGGAAGATACTATTAAAAAGCAATCGCGTAAAGTTGAAAAAATACAAGAAATCATAGAGAAAACTATATTTAAACACAGTGAACTCTGAACGCGTGTTACATTTTTTTACTGATAAGCTTGCAGCCACGCTCAACATTGAATAAGAAGCCAAGTTCGAATAAAATAGGTTTAAGTTGTGTAAAAAGAAGCATTTTAAAGCAATAATTTTTTATAATATATTTGGAAATATACCTATCGTCACTTAAAATGCAAGCGGACGTAATTCCAAAAAAAAATAAAATTGTAAACAACGCCATTAACAGTGCTTTGAATCAATTGTTTTTTCGTATCTTATTCAATATCATTTACAAAGTTTTAAAAGCCGATACCCAATGCTGCTAGTGCTCTTGAATTAAATCTAGTCTTAGAATTATATTCCTCAAGATTAGACACATTAATAATAATAATAATACATAATAATTTACAAAGTTCTAATAAATAAAGCGTTTTTTCTCCAGTAAGTAATTAAAGTGTAGGCACGTCCGTTTGAATTTAAGGTGACGATATATTCTTATTTCTGTAAAAAAAAATTTTTGTATGATTTCTATATTACAATATAGGCACTAATATTACAACATATGATACATTAATTAAAAAGCTAAACTATAAGTCCGCGAATAATGACGGTATCTTCATATGTAGTCATACTGTATCAACAGCCGAATATTATGTTCGTATTGCTTGTGTCTGAAATAGCCTCCAAAATCAATTGTTATATTTTGTGATGGAAAATGATGTACGATTGTAAATTTAAACATTTTTTTGAAATACATAAGAATATACAAATTTTGCGTGACTATTAAGAATTTATAAATATAAAAAATCTTTTTAAAGCTTGTGTGTAATATAAAATAAAAAAATAAATATTGAATTGAAGCAACTAATCGCCAAACTTAATACTTGAATCAATATATTGCAGCCGCAAAAGGAAAACGACCCAGCCGCCGCCAATTCATTTTTCCTGACTTTGTGTTTTTTATTTAATCAAAACAGAAACTGAAAATGCTCTTTTTTACTTTGTGGAATTGTAAACAACAGTCAACCTGCAAAATAATTAGCAAAATTACAGAAGATTGAATTCAATATTAATCACAAATATTAATGATATTGTTCTCAGAAAGGAGAGGCGGTAATAACAATGGGACGCTTTAAAATATATGACCCTGAAAAGCTGGTAAACATTCTTAACGATTCCAACTATGCTAAATGTTTGCTCTGTGAAAAGAAATTAAAAAATATTATGGGCAATATAAAACGACACTATGAGCAAATGCACAGTGTCAATGTGAATGCAAATATACACAAAACAAAGAACTTCAGGAAAAAATCTAAAAAATTTAGAACAGACGATAAGGATTACAAATTGCCTAACGCAACAAAGAAATCGATAGATAACAATAATCAAAATTGCCTACCAATAAATGAAATGGATAAAACGAAAACAACAGCAACCACAAGTACCATTTCTAACAACTATTTTCCATCGGCTCCAGCGGTTTTTCAACTAAGTACTTATTCGAAACAAACATGTCCTCAAGAAAATACTATTGACTGCAACCAGTCTATCAGTCTGTTTAAACAAGAACATCCAATCAATTCATTTGCAGAATTACCTGCACTCCAAGAAAATAAATTGAATGAAAAATCTGAAATGTATTTGAAAACGGACAAGAAACAGCAAGCGCCTTCCCACTACTCACATCTAAAAAAAATTAAACTAGATGAGGAAAATGAGGGATTTGATATTCCTTGCTATTCATACATAAGTAACATTCAAATAGCTTCTGTGGACTCATGCCACACATTGGAGTTTCTAAAATGTTCAGTAGAAACGAAAACACATATAAATATCCCTCTAACAACCTTTCAAAAAGCAGACACATTTCAAAAAGCATTACAAGCCTGGGAACCAAATTTTAAATTTAATTATAGTTCGGAAAAAATTGGTGAACATATAGATCGCATGACAAAAAATCTACGACATGAAATCATAAAAATAGCAGCAAATAGAATAATATACCTAAAACTTGATATTGCCAGCAACACAGAAGACAATGTTATGTTTGTAAATATACAATTTATTAAAGATTTTAAAATCAAAGTAATTACATTAAGTGCTCTTCAACTATCAGATGATGATATGGCTACCTACTTAAAGAAAAAGGTATTGACTACCTTAGAGCGATACAAAATAGATATAGGTAGAGTATATTCCATAATAAAAGATAACACTAACAACTTCAGAGAATCTCCTAAATTTAATGATAATAGTCCACATGAAAGCATGAATGATTCACATATATTTCCACAATCTGTCGATTATTGCCAACATTTGTGCCACAATTTTACCGGTCATGCTATACATTTTGCAGCCAGCGATATTATAAAACAATTAAATGAAAATATCAGTCAATGTCGAGATTCCGCCAAAAGTCTACGCCGACAACTGTCTCGGGCTAATATTAAACAGCTGCCTTTACTTGATAATACGTTCAGTTGGCTTTCAGTTTACGATATGATTGAATCTTTACTCAAAATACGCGAAACAGTTGAAAATAACAATCTTTTAGTGGCTGAAGTTGATTGGTTATTCGTAATAAAATTTGTAACAGGCTTTAGGCCAATTGTTGAAACAGCATTAATGTTACAAAGTAGTGATCTCCTCATAACGGGAGATTTTTTTAGGGAATGGTTATTATGTGAGGTTAAATTAGAAGAACTTACTGACACCAATGAAATTGCCTTATATTTGCTGGAAGCTGTAGAAAAGCAGAAGACGGACTTTTTCAAAAGTAGCTCATTCTTGGCGGCCCTATATTTGGATCCAAGATTTTGTTATATGGGGTCGATATACTTAAGCGACAAACAAAAAGAAGTTGCTATAGTAAGTTAATATTATTTATCAATTAATTAATCAAAAAATAAATCTTATTAAATAATTCATTCATCTACTTCAACAGACTCAACTTCTGCAAATATTTAATAAATTGCAAACAATTAATGAATACACTACCTCACATACCTCCATAAATCACAGTGATATCAATCTGAATGATCCCTATTCAAAATTAGAGAAACGTACCGCGACAAGTCTCAAAACCAATATGGATACGATGATTAGCTATGATGCGATTTGTTGGAGTAATGTGGACCTCCATTGTGTAAAAGAATCTCTAGAACAGTTGCAGTTTGAAGTAAGGCTTCCTTTGAAGACCAATATTTTGGAGTATTGGAATATGGTCAAATATAAAATGCCCATATTGGCGAAAATTGCTGAAATTGCATTAGCCGCACCTGCTACACAAGCTACCATCAATAGAGCATTAAATAATTCGTCAACCAATTTAATAAGGCGTAAACGTTTTGAAAGCTCTGATAACACAGAAAATTTGTTATTGCTTAAATTAAATCAGGATTTAGTTGATAAGATATCATTAGTGTAGTGGATAATAGCTTTCTTTGCGTGTTTAAATCCTTTGTAATTTTTTTTTTCAAAGTATTACTAAAATGTACAACGTTCATCCTTAATACTTTCATTCAAAAATTACCGGATAATTATTACTGGAAAAGTAGATAAGCGCAAATATTATTGATCATTGCATAACAAATTGAAATTAAACATATTTTTTATTAAACATTTTGGTAATACATATTTTGTTTACCTTTGAAATCAAGTCAAGTCTTGTAATTCACTAAAAAAATTTGGGTGAGGTCTTCCTGACGAGCTGCTTGCTTGCTGCTTTCTTCTATATGTGTAATATACATATTTACATATACATATATTATGTAAATATATGTATTTAAGTTCAAACAAAACAAAGAGCTAGTTCCAAAACTAGCCATTTTTTACTAAATACATGGGTTTTCAAAATGACGATATTTAATTTTAACAAACTAAGCGGTGTTTTAAATTTATTTGTTAAGAGTAATACTTAACATTATGAAATATACAGACATTACATTGTAAAAATAAATACGAATTAGCGAGAATTAGTGACAAAAATGTGCGGTAGGAATTTTAACGAATTAATGTTAGCTGCTCAACGGACTAATAACTTGTTAAGCTACCCATACACTTGCAATATAATCATGCAATCTTTCATGTTGTATGAAAATATTGCGAATATGTAAGTATGTCATATTAGAAGATGACGCAATATGGCAAAAATTATACAACCGAGAAAAGCGCGATATACATTATAATGTAATGTTATGTTGCGAGAATTGGATTTATTTTATGCCGCTTATTGAATACTGTAGTACAAAACGACAATAACATGGATAACAAGATACGAAATATTATTGAATAATTTATGGCACAGGGCCGCTTTACGAATTTCTGATATTTTCAAATTAACAGTAAACTTTCAAACGTTATAACTTATTGGAAACATTAAAGACTGCTGCTTTATTATATAAACATGGTAAAGTAGGTTGTCGGGTTTAAAACTTAGTCATTTGTGCGAATTGCAGTGACTACTGTAGTCTTGTTTCCCTTTTCCGTGGCATCAAAGTTATTCCAACAGAGGTAATGCAGGTTTCAAGAACATTAACAGAGATGCATTTAACTTACATACATCGCAACGCCGTCTTAATAATGGGCGTCTTTGTGCTCTGCCGTCTACTTGCAGATGTCATTCAGAAATTGCTACGTTGAAATGTGAAAAATAAGGTTTCCTAAACTTTGCACAAGTAATTTAGTAAATAAACAAAAATTAAATAAAAAAAATTGTGAAATTTTAATATATAAAGTGAGTGGTGAAATTTTCATTTTTTACAATAAGTGTTCCAGATTGTGAAAACATTTTTTCCTTAAAAATTTTTTCTCAGCTCTGTATGAGGTAGCACCCCTGCGTCGGCAGAGGGCTGCTGCTAAAAGTTTAGCCTATATTTTCATAAATATAAAGAATTGTTATTGTGTGGTTGTATGGAGAAGGTAACGACTGCGAAGCATCAGTTCTTAGTCACCGCCCTAGGCAGCGTTGATTATTAAGAATTGTTTGTTTCCGTTTTTTATCTTTGGGATTTGTGTACCTACATACATCATTGTATTTATTTTGAAATATTTATGCTAATGCAAGATTTATAAAATTGAGTGTGTGTTCATTTTACTGTAGATTTGTCTGTGAAAAAAATAATCCTAAATTCCCTTTCGCTAGTGTTATGGTCATGGGTGAGAATATAATGGACGAATTAGCATCATTAATACGAACTGAAATTCCGGATGGACGTCAAAGTCTACGCGACAGTTACACCAATCTGGAGAGGGTGGCTGACTATTGTGAGGACACCTACTATAGAGCCGAAAATAAAAAGGCAGCCTTAGAAGCAACCAAAAATTATACAACACAATCTTTGGCCAGTGTCGCCTATCAAATCAATACACTGGCTTATAGCTACATGCAGCTGTTGGAGTTGCAGGCTCAACAGTTAAGCGAAATGGAATCACAAATGAATCATATAGCACAAACGGTGCAAATACACAAGGAAAAAGTTGCCAGAAGGTTTGATTTGAATAACATTTATGTATATCTTTAAAATCTTGTTTATTAATTAAATTTTTAATAATATTTTAGAGAAATAGGCGTTCTTACCGCCAATAAAGTTAGCACTCGTCAATTCAAAATCGTTGCTCCCATAAATCCTGAAAAACCCATTAAATATGTGCGTAAAGCAATTGATTATTCGATTTTGGATGACATTGGCCATACTGTTAATATCAATCAAATGAATCGTAATCCCAAACAACAACATCGTGGATCGTCACATGGATCGGTCCAATCACTAGCACAACCATCGGTAGTGGGACCGCCACCAACAACAAAACCACCTACACCACCACAAATGGCACGCGGTGGCAACACGGGCACATTAGGTAAATCAGTTACCAATACAGGCACATTGGGAAAAAGTTCACGTGAATACCGTACGCCACCAGTGGTTAATCCGCCACAAGTACCCTCACACTATGCTCCCAACTATCCAATTGGCCATCCAAAACGATTGTCGTCGGCCTCTTCTAGTACAACGGCCACTGGCGTTAGTAGCACCGGATTGGGTGGCAGTTCAGTTAATAATGAACGTGCTGCTGGATACAGCGCTCTTCCCATGCCGCCAAGTCAACAGATTGCAACGCATGTTAATTTACCATCAGCTGGCATGATGCAATCTTTGCCCCCACCACCGCCTACTACATACGATGATCGGAATAGTATGCCACGTAAGTTTGTTAAACTTGTTTTATGCATCATTCGGATAATATAATTGACCTAATGTACTTTTTTATTTCATGTAATCAGCACCACCGTCACCCCTGACAGTTTCCCAACATGAAATTACAGAACAAAGTCACATTGGCATGCATACACTAGGGCGCAATCACAATAAGTAAGTAAAGAGCTATTTCGTTTTGCTAAAAAATTTAAACCCTTAAATGTATGTTGTTTTCTTTGTTTTATTGAATGTGTATTTTTACCAATGCTGCAGAAATGGCAACAGGTAAACAAATAGTTGTTTAAAATTACATGCACTAGTGAATGGTATATAAAGAAAATAATCGATTTTCGATATTTTGAGCAACCATTTCACTATCAATTAATCGTGCTTAAGAATTTTTAATATCGAACTTAATTTTCTTTTGCAACAATTTATTATAAGTCTGTTACAATCATTAATTGAAAACAATTTTAAATAATAGAAAATTGCTATTTTCGCGAAACCAGGTTTACTAATATATTTGCAGCCAAATTAATATTTTTTATATTTTAAACATATTTTTCTAGTTATTTATAATTTGTTCAAAACGAAGTTGTTTTCTTTTTAAGCGAAAGGAAATTATTCAGATTTTACTAACTACAATTCGACGCAAACGATGGCGTGAACGCCATCGACCTCAAAATAATAGTTTTTTATCGACGTAAATCGATCATCAACTATAATCGAAATAATATAATCGATTTACCATTCACTAACATACACATATTTTTAGAAGAGTAATTCAAATTACAAAATTCTTATAAGGTCAGATGGTACAAGCAAATAAATAACAATTGTGCTTTTTAATTTATATAAATATTTTTTGCTAAAATTTTAGTATTTTAAATTTTTAATCACACTATATTCTCACAATTAATATTTTATATATTTAGTAAACTATTAATAGTTTAAAATAAATTGAAATTGATTATTGGGGGGTATAGCTAGTTCCTATACCTATAGCCCTCAATAAACAATTTTACAATATTTTACTAAATATGTAAAATATTAATTTGAGATAATAGTGCGATTAGAAATTTAAAATACTAAATATTTTTTTATTTAACTTATGGAGGTATGTAAAGGCTGTTTAAAAATGGGCCATTAACATTGCACGCTTAATTTCACTTATTTTAACTAAATAATTTCATTAAGGTTAATTAATTAATTTACTTATAGCTTTGCGATAGATCGGTTACGGATTACTATACATTTAATGTGTCTGCGGCTTTCGCCGCCTAAAATTAAGTTTTTGAGAAAAATATCTTGCTTGACATTAAATTGTATTATTCTAAAGTTCTTTTTTTTTTGAGACAAAGATATTTTTTGTGTGGCGTATGTTCGTCAATGGATTTTATCGAAATCCATTCAGTAGTTTTTGCGTTATGATTGTTCTGACATGCAGAAAGACAGATTTAAGTCCGTTACTAACTACATAAACACTAAAATGTAACAGCAATTCAAAGTGTCGAGATGGACGCTGAGGAACATTATGGTGAATATTTCTGCACGATAACGACCCCGAACAAACTTCATCGGTTTTGGCCGATTGTTTAGCATCCAAATTGTTAACTGTTTTGAAGTGTCCTCTCCAGACACCAGATTCCAATACCATAGACAATTACCCCTATTCTGCATTACGATTCTAATCGAAATTTTCTCCGTTTTGCAAATTTGGTATTCTGCGTTCCGTTCCCCGTATCATTTTGATTTCTTTTTCGATTTTATGTATTCTGCTACGTTTTTACAAAATCGCCGGCGAAGTAAAATAATTATTAAAATGGCTGCACAGCTTAACACATTTAATGCGCCTACTTGATATCAGAGGCGCTGCAACACTGATCTAAAAACTAACACAACGCGCAATATCAGAGTTGTAAAAATTAAGCTTTCTCTCTTTCACCATCTGCCCTCTCACTATCCCTTTCCCAAAGAAGGTGACACATACTAATTGCTTGAGTGTTACTTCTCTCTTTTTTTTAAAAAGTACTTTGTTTACTAACGATTTTTTTTGTAGTTAAAAAGTGTATAATTAAATAAAATGTTAGTATAAAATGCTATAAAATGATTTTGTAATAAATTCTTTTTTTGTTTGTCAAATTTGAAAGCTTTATATAATTTATTGCATGTCAAAAAACTCAACACGTGAGCGATATCAAAAGCTGGCAAAGTAGGTTGATATTGCGTGTGGATATCAGAAGCATCCGAAGGAATAAGTGCAGGCATTCCAAAGAATGTATAGAAAATGATATCACCTCCGGCCCTGCAGGATTCTCCACACTGGAATAGTTTGGCCACAAATACCGCTTACTCATATTCGTTCATTTTTCTTACTTTTCGTTTTTACTGATGTGTTTATTTAATTAGAGTTATAATATTTATTTTGTATACATTTATCACTATATTTTTTACAAAATTTAACTTTTTACAATTTAACAATTGCAAATGTTTACAAAATTGCTTATTTTATATTATATTCTATTTCATACGTTCCATAGCAAAGCAGCTAGTTTAAACATACATACTCTTCTATTCTTCTTTTTCTTTCGATTAAGTTGTTTTTTTTTTGTTTGGAATACCATTTTTCGATTCGAACGTAACTGAATGCGGGAACGTAATCGAAACGCAGAATAGAGGTGAATTTATGGCAAATTGTTGATCCCAAAACACGAACGAAAAAAAAGATTTTCAGATGGGGTTATAAGTGTTTGGAAAACAATTTCATAGGAAACGATTGATATAATTTTATTTTAATACCTGTAAATAAAATTACACACTAATGAAACACTAAACCTTTAAGAACGATTGAATAAATATTTTAAAATGCTCCCATTATATTGTCGCCTACTGTATCCACACATATATATAGATATAAATGCATATATTTCTATAGAGATTGGAAAGTCAAGCCATTTTATAGCGTAACTGTAATGTAGAGCTCTAACAATTCTTTATTATTTAAACATATAAAATATTAATACATAATTTATTATAATCTTTTAAGCCGAAATCATTTTAGCTTAAACTTTGCTAGGCCCGGTTCACAATCGCCACCTTTGCCGCCTCCACCACCACCAGAGGAGGAACATCATGACTTTGGAAGACCACGAAATTCAGCCGGTCAAGGGCAATTAGCTCCAATAGTGCCCGACGATCAAAATTTACCAGGATGGGTGCCCAAAAATTATATAGAAAAAGGTTAGTTACATTTTTCCTTACAAAATTCCAGTACTGGAATTTAAAACATATTTTTAATTAATATTTTTTTTAACTCTTTTTTCTAGTGGTTGCAATTTACGATTATTATGCGGATAAGGACGATGAACTTAGTTTTCAAGAGAGTTCAGTATTATATGTTCTCAAGAAGAACGATGATGGTTGGTGGGAGGGTGTTATGGATGGTGTAACTGGTTTATTTCCTGGCAACTATGTGGAACCTTGCGTTTAAACTCAACAACAACTGCCAGCATATTATCTTAATAATTAGAAGACAAGAATTTACTTCATATTCAGTAAAGTTTACAATTACAATAAGTTATTAAGGAAAGAAAATCACCACAAGTAATACAAGTCAAAGCAGTTTTCTATCCAAGCATTTCATAATGGTAATAATATTAATTAATAGTATTTTGTTAACATTCATAAACTTATAGGCCTTTTGATAACACAATGAATATGATGTTTAGTATTAAAACCAAAATTAACAATGAAATTAAACTACGTACATTTTTCCTCTGGTATACATAAAAACATACACAAATAAATAAACATAAGCAAAATGATCAATAGGAGCTTTTTCAAAAACTCCTTTAATATTCAATGTCTACGTGTTTTTAGTCATAAAACAAATCTGATAAAATTAACTTTTTCTACGTCTCCAACCAAATGGTTGAAAAAAATACGCCTAGAAATAATTACAAATTCCATAATAGATTTTTTTTTTAATATTTTATTTGTATACTTATAAAGAATACATATTAACAAAAGTAGTCTCTCTTTTCCCATAGCTAATTGCATGATTAAAACCATTTATTATCATTATACAATTAAAGGGCGAATCATTAAGATAAAATATATAAATAATAGACTAAAAAAATTAACTATTTTTTTCTGTTGAGCAAGTGTGCTAAATTTTATTTATGGATCATATTTTTCGAGAGTGTTTTGTATCAGCAAAGATTTAATATAAGTTTAAATATATGGTTTTTAATATTTTAAGTTGTCAATTACACAAAACTTTCGGCTATAAATGATAAATACTTAATTTATTTTTCTAAATATGAAAGCTCATCTATCTCATTGCTGCAGTACTGCGTCGGTGTTAGGTGAATTAATAATTTATTTAGGAGATATTCAAGGAACTTTAAACAGTAAAGGGTTTTTTACGATCGTGTTGTTACGAAAAATATCTTAAAGAATGCATTAATTAAAAGGATTTTCTAGAGATTTTCTAAACATAAGTTGCAATAAGAACGGTTCATCAAAAGCTACAATTGGTTTCAATGTTGAATCTATTGTTCATGTGATCAAAAATAAAATTTTATAACATTTTAAAAAAAGTTGAGACTTTTTGAAAATTCAAATATACACTTTTTGTCGTAGGTTGAATTTCAAAAACACATTTATATTATTCTTCCAAAAACATCCAAATTTTATCTTTCTTTTTATTAAAAGTGACCTCAAACTCAATTTGAAGAATAATATAAATATATTAAAAAAAGGTTGAGAAATTATAACAAAAGTTCAATAACAAAATTAATTGAATATAAAGTCAGGAATTGGATTAAAATGTTCAAAGGTTCCAAACATTATGGTTTCATATATTCTAATAACTTCTTATTTATTATTTTGCCTTTGCATTTATTTCTTTAAACTTAATATTCGCAAGCTGCACGTTCGCACAATTAATGTCACGTGCATATCTCGAAAGATATCGACCCCTGTGCGCGAAAATATCGTATGTTACACATTTTTCGAAATCGATTTTTTATGCAAATGTGTTCTAAATCCTTTAATTCATCTGCTGACAAAATATTATAGCGATAAATATAATAGTTATGGAGATAACGCAATGCACATTTTATCGTATATAACAGTTTTATAGTATATAATAGTAATAAAAATGCTCTTCTGTAAAATTTAGTTTTTGTAACATACGATAATATCGCGCACAGGGATCGATATGCTTGACAAAATCAGTGAAAAAATGAAAAACGGGCTACCCGATCCCTGATCTATTTGCTTCTAATCCACAGAATCAAAGAAGTGTCATTTCTAGCTAACATGAAACATGACCCATCTAAGATCTAAGAAGAGCCACCTTAACAAAATACCTCTTCAATTTAAAGCTATTGCATCAAAATGCATCTGGGCCCTATTCCACAAAACAACTTATCAACTTTTCACTTTGCTCTTTTACATTTTTTATGTTCCTCAGAACTATAAAATATGATAAATCATAAGTTGAAACTTATAAGTGTAATTTGCGAAGTCTGCAATTTTTATATTCTCTTCAATTTCTGTTCCACGTACGTTCTCTTGTGCAAAGTGCAAAGATAATTTTGAAAAGTGTAATTTGTAAAGTCTTTGTAAATTATTATACTGTTTCGTTCCACAAAAACTGTAAATTCTATTTTTACAAAGCAAATTTTGATAAGTTTATCAAAAATTTGCAAGGCTTTACAAATTCATGTTCTTAAAAGTAGCGAAGATTTCTAAATGTTAAGACGTGAGTTTTTCTACATGTTTCCAAGCACAATACTATCGTGAGAAAACCTCTTTCAGTAAACAAATTACGGCATTCGATATCGATCGAAATTTCAATAGAATTGAAATGGAAATTTCGATAGCTTTCGAATGCCATAATTTGCCCCCAGGTCTTCAATTAGTCGTTTTTCTTGAAAAATATATTAAAAGAAAACTACTTGAAAAGTTTTCCAAACACATATTAGTAAAAGTGACTAGTAGATAGCGTACTAGACAATTAGTCTGGGGGTCGCAGGTTCGATTCCTGCCTGGACCCAGGGTGTTTCTGCAGACAACTCGAAATGGCTTCGCGGTTTGTGTTTGTATTTAAAAAAAAGTTATTGTTCAGTCTTGCTAATTCTGTTTTCAGCAGCTCTTACCCGCAACGAACCTAGAAAATTTTCAATAAATTTTTCAAAATCTTTTAGAAAGGAGATGTAGATGATTTAAAATTTACAAAAATATATAAAAGTTTTTAAATTCCTAAGAATGTTCACAAACTAACTAAAAACTTATGTTATTTCTTGATATTTCACTCTTTAGATAATGTCCGACTTTTATAAATAAATATGTATGCATTTCTTTACTAAAAACAATTTTATTATATTATAATTATGTATTTGCTTTTCTATTCTTATAAATGTTTTTTTTAGTATCCAGTAGGCTATTTTAATTAGTTTGTTAGTTATTATTAATTATTTCAATGCTTTAAATATACGTTAGAATAGCCTTATTCGTAAAAGTATTGTGGTTTATAAAAGGTTTATCAAACAGGAAACCTGTTTTAAAAACCTCTTATGAACAAAAAAAAAAAAAATAAATAAAAACAAATATGAATAATTCCGTAAACAAGTAACAGGCAAAAATTAGAATTTCCAACGAAATATAAATCTCTATTAGGATCTTGTAACTAAAGTGAATAGGCACAAATTAATAAAAAGGAAAAATAAACTATAAAATAAAAAGAAAAATAGAACATAAAAAACAATTCGTTAAAGAAACAAATCGAGGCTTAAGTGCAAAATTACAACAATCCTAAAGTTAAGGTCATCAGATGGGTCAAAAATATTTGATGAATAAGAAGTACATTTACTTTTTTAGTTTTCAAATTTATCAAGTTTCTACATAAATATATACACTTATATGAGGATGCTTCGTGTCATCTGAGGTGGTTGAATTAGTGTTTTCCAAAAACATCGGCAAACATTGCGTAAAATACTTGCTTCATCTGACGAACTTGCCTTAACGAATCAAGTATTTAATCTAAAACGCGCGTATTAGTTAAACAATAATTTCTTTCTATCTTATTTTGCTTTTATTATTATTATTATTATTATACTTTATTTATCTATACATACAAACCTACACATTTAAAATGCAAAAGAAAATAGTTAATAAAATTTATATTATATTATGATGCTGCTAAATAATTTAAATAATAATAAAAAAATATATCAATATTAAATTTTCATTTTACATTCACAGGTAATTAATATTTAAAAGTTACTTCAATCAAGTCTATTTTATTCAACACAAATTATTTAATTCAAGAAAAACTAATTCATGATTTATATACATAAATTAAGCAAGTTTCAAGATACATTTTAATTCAAGATTTTCAAGCACGCGATCAACAGTTTTGCCACACAATCGTCCACCATTCGGTAAGTGAGTTTTTAATTTATTAATTTTTAAAGGAGACTTTCGATATGAAATTGAACTAAAATTTTGCTGCGAAACAACTTGTAGAAAGCGTCACGTAAATCACATAAAACTTATTAAAGTATCTTTCAGACGCAATTTGCATTAAGCAAACATTAACTTGAAAAATTAATATTATTTATATCGGGTGAATAAAAATTGATTTCCAATTTTAATAGAAAATATGTTTTTCATGTTCTGAAAATATTAAAGTTGCTTAGCAAACATTAAACTTGCAGGGAGACCAGAAATATGCTCAAAATTTATGCTCCACAAAATTTAACTATGTAAGGTCATATTTATTATTACTAGTGTTTCCAGCGCGGTCGACTCAATCGACCGCATTCTAGAAATTAATATCAAACATTTACATAAATATAAACGATAAAATACAAAAACAAAAACAATGCGAAATAAACAACTTAAAACTCTGTCTCATTTCTATGCAAAAGCTAATTGGACAAACCCACATGTACACTTTGTTTATTTCTCAAGTTGAAGCTGATATATCAGCGGGAAAACTCAAAAGATCTTCTTTTTTCAGGCTTTATTAAAGTCCTGCTAACCCTTTTTTTAGTTTCAAATTCCATTCTTAACTTGTTGCTTAAGAAAGCCTTATAGAGGTCCTCGAGTCTTCCGTGCAAAGAATAAGATACACAGAGAAGGGAGACGGGATGGAGTAAAATCTTTTGTGCCAAATAAAAAATAATCGAATAAAACGTACAAAACATTTTAGTTAAGTTTTGAGCGGTTGTGCGAAGAAATGCAATTGATGAAGTGATAAAAAGCAAAGTGAAAAAGTAAGAAATCTGAACAAAAGAAGTTTCATCAAACGTTTAGTGAAAACAGAAAAAGATAAAATTTTTGTGAAAAATTTACTTAAAAGAAATGGAAAGCAAAAGTGGTTCCAATAATTATGAAATTGATGTTGAAAAAGTGAATGCAAAAACACTGGAAAATAAAAGTGGTTCCGATATTTTTGAACTTAATAATGAAAATAATATGTTAACTGACGACTTAAATGTAGATAACGAAAATACAAAAACATTAAAAATTAAACTTTTAGAGTGGTGTAGAAAATTTCGTCCCTTAAGAAAAACTGTTGATGAACTGTTGAAAGTGCTTAAGTCAGAAAATATTAATGTACCTTCTAGCCTTAACGGGCTTTCGAACAGTATCTTCTGGCTCTTATTATCATTTGGGTCTTGAAATTCAAATACAAAAAAAAATCCAAAAGAGTTTTTGAATGACATGAAAACGCTGAGTACAGTGTTGGTATCTCTAGAAAGAACAAAAGCACCGCAAGCTGTTCCAAAAAGGGTAAAAAGTAAAAAAAAATACAAAAAAGTGGAAAAAAGCACCATAAAAAATATTTAAAAAGTTTTGGGTATGCCAAAAAAAGTGAAAGTAAATGCCGAAAATTCAAATCAAAGTTTTTGCTTCAAAATAAATAAAGGACTTGAGATCCAAAAGCAGAACTTATTGACAAAATCACAATTCATTTAATAAAATTAAAAAAACAAACGTAACAAAAGAAAAACAGGAGTAAAAGTTGTAAAATCTCAAAAAACATGATTTTTGAATTAAGAATGTAAAATAATTCATCGTATCGTTCTTCATATTTTGTGTGAAAAATTCATATACATAAATATAGTATTAACATGCCTCTTGAGGGCTGAATATTTTTTTATTTTCCCATTGAGATGTGTTTAAATTAACAACTTTGAACCGTGTAGTCATTTATCGAAATTGAAATATTAAAAATGTGTTGGCTTTTTAGTGGGTATACATTATTTGGTTTGGATTCAGCATACATATGTTACTGAAAAACTTTTTACATACAAATAAGGAAATACCTTCAACATCATTTTTTTCTAAGTCTAACTTAAAAGATTTGGGTTTTTAAGATGTGATCGTGTTGCATTAAAGGAGCGATGTGTACCATACAAATTTATTTAAATTCTAAATAATAAGGAATCAATTTAAAAAAGGGAGTTCAAAGTCGAATGAAATTCATCATAGCATTTTAATCGATTGTTATTTAATTTTCGTTTATTTTATTTGCAATCACAGGCCACAAAACAGTTTTAATAAAATATTCTGATTTTTGGTCTGATTCGTTCGAATTTATTTTGCTACAAACATTTAAATGTAGTTGAAAATTGCTGCAACATGCATTTCCAAATTTTAAAACGTATTTAATATGCAGTAACGCATTTACTAAATTTAAAGATAACCGGTAGTGTGCGCTGTGGCTCCATCCTGTTGGAACCATGCTTGCGAATGATTTTCCACGGCTTGCTTGAAGGCCAAGTTGTGTCGAACGACTCCTGGTTGATGTTCCCCCATCTTTCCTAATACTCTCCTGTACCCCTTCAACATTGTCATCCGTGCACCGGCACCAGGAAGGTTCCATATTGCCCCTTTTTGTTGTCGAATATTTGCAACCAGACGGTTTATTGATGATGAATATATTTTCATTTTTAAAATGCCCTGGAAACCGAAATATTAAAAATATGTATATCCATCATGAAAAAAAATGGAATTACACCAAATAGGTCAAATATTTCATATAAAGAAATCAGACGGTTTATTGTTGACTCTGAGGGTCCGATATCCTCCGCCCCATTAAAATAACGTCGAAATGAACCATGAGTCAAAACAATGGACCGTTGATTTGAGGAATATAGTTCAAGGATTGGGCATGTTGTTAAATTGTCGTCTTTAAAAAATACTAAAAAGAATTAAAAGAAAAAAATTACAAAGAATTCAAACCTCTTCGGTAATTTTCGGCCATCCTGTTTAAACATCTCTTATAATTTGTTTTGATTCCAAAGAATTTTTTCGTTAGAGTGCAAAAATCAGTCGAATCAAACTATCAATTTTAATTTAAAAATCAAAAATGATTTCATTTCGAAGACATTTTTCGTTTTCTGAAAGAGCGATTAGCGGAATTAAGACCACTTTCGATCGCAATAAGTTTCTGTGAGATGGTTGGATATTTTGAATAGTTTTTCGGAACAGGCCTGTGTTATGCAAATCCAAGGAAAAAGTAGTTCCCCTATTGAGACGGGGAGCTCGCCTACAAAATTTATATGAAAAGAACACACTTTTTTGAATGTTTGCTATAGACATTTTCTATACTGGTCGACCGTTTTTGGATTGTAGAAAGCTCAGTTAAATGTCAGTGAGCAAATTACGGCATTCGATATCGAACGAAATTTCCATACAAATTTAAAAAATTTTGAATGGGATTTCGTTCGATATCGAATGCCGTAATTTGCCCCCTCATCTTTTATTTTACATAAACATGGAAGACGTCAACACCTGGGGGTTTACTCTCTATTGCGATGCGAAAGCGATTTCAGTGTAAAATTAGTTTTATTTTGTTCCAATTTTCTTTCGCATCGCAATAGAGAGTAACCCCCCTGGAACTTCCCACCTAAGCTCAACCCTAAAGCTCAACCTGAAATAAAGCACACTGTACAAATGAAGATGAAAAAGATTAAATGTTTTTCAGAATTGGTTTTAAATGATTTATTTTTATTGTGCGTTCGCTGCAAATCGCTAAAATATACATTATTTTATTTTAAACAGTTTAATTTATATTACTTTTCATACATTTATTTATTTTTTCAATCAACAAGCTTTGATGAAATATTTTGAAATGTTCCCTGAGCTACAGTGCGTTTGTTGTCTTCTTCGGCCGATAGCGGCAGATAGTGATGCGTGCCATTATTATTTCTTTAATCTCAAGACTCTTCTGGATGGTGGCGGTGCAGCATTTGTTGCTACTGCTAACTTGGGTAGACGCGAGTGTACTGCCGGACCCATATGACGATCTGGATTATCGGCTACTGTTATATCGGCTACCGATTGACCACTTTCTATGTGCGGCAAAGGGGAGGATGGAGACCAATCTGAGCCTGAACTTGAACAGGGTGAATCAGAGCTGAGGAATATGTGTACGTGGATATTAAAGCAATTTGTGTGTGAAATAATAAAACAAATATTATACATTACCCAGCTGTATAAATGGGTGGTAATTTGCGCTCATAAGATGCTGTTGCCGTTACAGTGCCAGCATGTATTTCCTGCTGATAAAGTCCATACAGTTCACGTAGCTCATCAGGCAATTCAACGTTGCCCTCTTCAATCAGTCGTCTTTGGGAACTAATTATGTCTTAAAGATTTTAAAACGATTTATAGCATTTCCTTGAGTGCTTTAATTCCGAATTTCTTACCTTCACATAATCTTCTTTGCCTTTCGGCTCTCAATAGTTGCAAATCTCTTCTACGCAATTCTGCTTGTCTGGCTAATCTCTCTGCTTGTAAAGAGACTTTGTCGGCCTCTAGTTCATGTACTCGACACAATAAAGCCAAAAGTTCACGTTCCTCATCGCTGCTTATGCGTTCAGGTAACTCCTAAGGCAAAAATGTTTATTGGTTTTTTTTAAATGAATATTTTTAAAATTTCAAATTAACTCACATCTTCCAATTGTACACCCTTTTGACGACACAATTCCAATTCTTGTTCGGTTCTTTCACGAATTTCTTTGTATCTCCTTGTTTCCTTTTCAATGGCTGCCAATTCACCCCAAGCATTCTTTAAAGCGATTGTGCCCTCCGATTCAATGTCTGCGTAGAGAAATTAAATAAACCGATTTTCTTTGTTGCTACAATTGCAAAACTTCAACTCACCATCTTCAGCGGGCGTATCATACAGTTTACCCATACGCCCCTGCCAGTGTGATATAATCATATGTTGACGCTCGGCATCCAACTCCAAACCTAACAAATGACTTTCAGCTTCCAGTAGCTTGCGCCGCAATTTCATTTGCTGTTTAAAAGTTAAAACTATTTGCTCCCTTAAGTATCTTAGTTCCGATTTACGTTTTTCATCATTCTCTCCCAGTTTTTCCGGTTGCTCAGTAGCTGCGGCTGCTGCAGCCGCTGCTCCACTTCTAGGACGATCGGTCAACATTTTGGTGCGCAATCGCGATACTTCTTCTCTCAGCTCGGACACTAAATGCTGATAATGTTTGGTAGGAAAGTTTTGCATCTCATCTACATACACAGAGTTCTGTAAACGTGTCGTTATACTGTTGGCTCGATCAGCATAAACTAAAGTGTTCTTAGTTTCGTCTCTATGTTTGCTTTCTGGAGCGACATGAGCAATCATAACAGTCTTACATTTGCCACTTAAAGCCTCCTTAAGCAAGCGCGTTAACTTCGAATCACGATAGTTGACATAACGTGCACCACCCGACAAAGCATTTATACAATTGCCCAAAGCCAGCAGAGAACGATTTATGTGAGCTCCCTCTTGTAAACGTTTGCCCCGATTCTTGGTCTTTTTGGCTCTTTCGGAGCCAGCCAAATCGGTTAAAAATAATCTGCCTTGCTTGATGCCCAAAGAAGTCTTTGTTTGCACTGAAATGCTAAGCAGAGCATGACTGCGCGATGAGGTTTGATTGGCAGCCGTTGGTTCCATGGTGCGCGCCTTATTTCCCTTCATAAGCAAAGAAACTACTTCTTGACGACTGGAAGTAGTAATTTCTGAAAGGCCAGCTACAGTTATACGTTGCCCACGATTATCCTCTCTCAATTCTAAAGGTCCTCCCGGACTTAAAAGGTCCCGTATTAATTCATTGTATATTTCCAAGTATGATATGGAAACCTTAAAATCAAATTATGTGTATCAAATATTATAAATGTGTCTGTGATTTGTATTTGAATAAATATGTATGTATATCGTACCTTACAAGAACTGGGCTCTTCAGCCATTTCTATGTGCTGAAATATTTCTTCTATCGCTCGTACCATTAGACCACAATCACAGCCTGTGGCATCGATTTCTGCGGACAATCCTTTTTTTCGTGAAGGTCCCAACATTGTGTGAGTTTTACCAGAACCCGTAGCTCCATAGGCAAACACGGCAGCATTATAACCTTTAATCACCTCCTTTACCAGAGGTGCTGTGGTGGTTTTGTAAACTATTTCCTAAAGAATGAAAAAAATTTCAAAACATGTCCTTGTACTTCCGCAGTTAGATTTTTCATTTCTTTAGAGTTTTTCACGAACGAATTTTTGTTTTAAGAAATTGAAATTCATTTATGAACAATGAAAAGAGCTGTCGAATGGTTTCTATGTGCATTATTCTTGGAAAGAAATTTTATTTTAAATGTTCTCCTAAATTGCTGTTGATTTAAACAGTTGTCGGCGAAGCGATGTACTGTACAGTGGTGGGAAGAATAATAGAAACAAGAAAATATTTCGTCGGTCACAGGTTGACAACTCTTAACTCGCAAAAAAATCGAATCGGGTTTGTGATGCCAAAATAATGTGTTTGTCCTTCTGCATGGTAGTTCGTTTCATTTATATTTTTAAAAAATTTCCTTCCCTACTTCTACTAATTTTGGTTTTTTTATTTACTTTCAACACGATTTAGTAACGGAGTAATAATGTTTTTTTTTCCTAAAAAGTACAAAAAAACATGTTAAGAGTTGTCAACCTGTGACCGGAGATTTGTCTTAAACTCGTTTATTTTTCTTAGGAATAAAATTTGCTATATCGATGTTTATCACTGGAAATTAATGATTTGTGACGGTATACGAGAATATTACAGTTTTTTTAAATTTTCATGTTTTTCAACTGAGTCGGAAATTATTTATCCCTTTTAATTGGTTGTAGTTAATGACAGTTAGTACTTTTCAGTCACAGATAATACAGAGTGTCCGCCGGGAAGGTATACTACTTTGTTTTGCCGCTATTTTGGTAAACATTAGTCTTGTCAGTTCATATTTGACAGTCGTGAAGTAGACACGTGGCAAATTTATTATGGAAAAATATACGATAAACCAACGTGTTTTAATCGTTAAAACATTTTATTAAAATCAATCATCGATTACTGTGACGATGAGAAAGTTACGTGAAATTTTTGCCAGAAACAACGTGCCAACAAAACGCACTATTTATCGTGTAGTGAATAGGCCCAAGCATGCAGCACAACGTACTGCAAGATCGGCTGAAAACATTACTGCTGCTCAAGAAAGTGTTCAAAACAATCCATCAACCTAAATTCGACTACGTGCTCAGGAGCTTGGTCTTCAAAGAACAACTTTGGCCACAATTTTGCACAAGGATTTGCCTTTGTTTCCATATAAGATTCAGTTGACACCAGAGCTTCTTCCACAAGACCATTTACGCCCCCGTACATATGCCAATAGGATATAACAGATCGCCCATGACAACCCCGCCAAGATTAAGGGTTTTCATTTAATTTTGTGACAAATTTAGGAGATGAAAATATTTAGGGGGCAAACATTTATATTTAGGGGATTTCCCTACATGCGTGTCTGTGCAATATGACTAAATTTTATAACTTCAAAACTTTGGGATTTTTTTGTTTTGTTCAGCTAATGATTGATATTAGCACGTCAATTAAAACCGATTCAAGTTAATTTACTTAAAGTAATATTATTAAGCTATTGCATAGTTTTTATCGCGGGCTTTGAGCGCGGCGACCGAATCAAGAAATATCGTAACGTAACACTATGTTTGTTTCTTAAGTCTTTTGTTTTTTAAAGTATTTGAATCGCCTAGAGTATGTTAAGCCCTAAAGTATGCTATTGATTTCATTAACATACAGTATTGCCAGAACAGATTTTTACATGTAGGAAAACACAAAATGGCGTACTTACGAGCTATCGTGGTTGACAAAAAATGATATACAGAAACAAACAGACAATTCGTAGGTTTTTAAGCTATTGCATAGCTTTTATCGCGTGCTTTGAGATCGGCGACCGAATCAAGAAATTCACCACGTTCAAAAAGTGTAACTTGAATTAATATCAAAGAAGAAACTTGAATTAATCTCAAAGAAAAAAAACTGCATAAATAAAAAAATAAATAAATAATTATAATTGCATAAGTAGATAAAAAATGCTCTGCAACAGCTTTGCCGCGGCAGTCCCCGAGTGCCACACGTCATTTTTTAAAAATAAAGTTAAATACCTGCCAGCAATGTCTTACCTGTGTATCAGACTCCTTGAAAACATTATCATATGAATATTTGCGCGCTTTACCTCTGCCGCCATCATCAAACAATAGAGATTTTGCCGAAATCACTTCAATACAACGTTCACTATTTTCGAACGAAGGTCGAACACGCACAGCCACCTGTACAAAATGAGGAGAAATGATCGCATGACACAAGTGCAAATTTGAAAACGAAATTGCCTTCTATCAATTCGTTTAGTTCATTAAAACTAAACAAAAATTGAATTGTACGTTAGAAAGAACCTACCAAAAGACGTTCTTCTTGAGGTGGGGCTGTTGATAAACCTCTGCTTTGGGCTGTTGAAGAGCCACTACCGCTGCCACTAGACCAACTTCCGCTCTGAGCCATTATCTTTAGCCAAGTAAACTATTGAGTAATCGACAAACTTTATTATCAATATGTTAATGGCGGCTTCAGCTCTGAACTGTAATTAAAAGAGATATTTTATTTTGACTTCAACTTAAACAAAAAGAAAATTATAATGAAATACAAAAAAAAACTATATGACTATAACCTAGTTTCACTTAATATACGAGGGCAGTTTGATAATTCCGTGGCTTTTTATATTTCTAAAGCTTCAACTTGAAACCCAACATTGGCCCGGTATCTATTAATAGACAAAAAAACGAAAAAAGAAATTGTTGACTAATAATTTGTTAATTTTTGTTATTTAAATTGTTTATTGATTTTTTTCTCCCGAAGAAGTTATCCAAAGGGTAACGAAATATCAAGATAAAATAAATTTCGATGATTTTTATAAAAAGGTGACCTCAAGCTTATTTTATAGAATAATATACATATTTAAAAAAAGGTCGAAAAATTATATATTAAAACAACAACCTTGTTAGTTTTAACGAAACTTAAATAAAAGGGAATTTCGTGGGCAGATTAAAAATTATATTTTAGGTGAAAAAACCATCACCGAAACCAAACAAAAGCCTGATAAATACTATGGAGACTCTGCAACCACCAATTAAGATGATTAAAATGAGGTTTACTGAGTTACCTTGTGGTCGTATCAGCACAAATGATGTCAAACGTACAGGTCGGCCCCAAAGAGGACGTCACGCCCGAAAAAGCCGTTAAAATCCATTGAAATGGTATTGGACAATCGGAGAATGAAAGTGCGTCAGATGGCTGAGGCTGTAGGCATCCCAAGCGAGTAATTACATTACATTTTGCATGAGTATTTGAATATGACAAAGCTCTCCGTGGAATGGGTGCCGCGATTGCTCACACTGGACCATAAAAGAAAGGACGTTTAGCGTGGCAAAAATCCATGAATTGGGCTACAACCTGCTACCCCATCCAGCATAGTCTTTGGATTTAGCCCCTTGTGACTATTTCCTATTTACAAATTTTAAGAGATTTGAATCAAACGAAAAGTTTATCAGTAGTTTTTAATCAAAAGTGATTATTATTTTGGCTACTGTTCGTAACATTTTTAGTCAAAAAGAATTGGACATGAGACAATATTCCAAAGGAACAAGGGAAAATTTTAACACTAATTAATTTCAACTTACACGGCAGAACAGAAACAACGTTGTTTTTCGGGAGCCGATACACTCCCATCATCAGTGTTTATGTGTGTTTCCATTTATCATTGAAACAAACGCCTATTTTGGAGGGTCTTGAGAAATCGTATTATTTAGAGCGAATGAAAAAACTAGAAAGATTTTTGACTAAATATATCGAGCTTAAGAATAAAAACAAAATGTTATTCAGAAAGTCACGGAATTATCAAATTGCCCACGTAACTGAATCATTACTAACGGACTAGTTTCGGTATTTTATTTTAAATATAAATGTTTTACTCCATTTATTATATGAATTACGAGTATAAGTGAATGTTTTACTCCATTTCATATAAATATAAATTTTTTTAATGAATTTATCAAATTATTTGTCCATTATGTTTCACCAAATTACCTAAAAACATTAACAAGTCATTCTATCCATTGACAGTTTGTTTAAATACATACATACATATATATGTGCATATGTATATGTATAATAAAAAAAATAAATAAATAGGTCATCAAACTCATCTATTTCATGCTTATGATTCCTTCCTTCACACAAACTCTCAGAGTTCATAATGGATTTGAATTGTCGTTAAATTAATAGAAAATGTTTAATGTGATTATTTTCGAACAATTTTGTTGTTAATGGTTTCTTTAATCCAAAGTGATTATTATTTTTGGCTAAAGTTCGTAACATTTTTAGTCAGAAAGAATTGGACATGAGACAACAAAGCAACAAGGGAAAATTTTAACACCAATTAATTTCAACTTACACGGCAGAACAGAAACAACGTTGTTTTTCGGGAGCCGCTACACTCCCATCATCAGTGTTCATGTGTGTTTCCATGTATCCGCCACTGAAAATGTGTTTTTTGTATCATTAATTGTTTTAAATGTGTATTTGTTTCCAATATATAAATATATATTCTAGGTTTTGCATACAATCGACTATTTTCATAAACGCGATCACTATTAAAAAAAAGTTCGATTCATCGCGATTAAGGAAGAAAATATACCATCATTATGAATTTCCACGTTTTAGTTTTTTAATGTTTATAAGTAATTTGTTGAACTGTTTAGATTTAATTTGGAAAGAATTGTTTGGCTCGTGTTTAATTCTTCTTAATTTAAGAAATTTTATGGATAAATTTGTTATTTTATTTTAAAATGTTTTGAGTTCCCTGGCACTTACTAATATTACGAAAAACTATAATAAGACTATTTCCCAATTTACGAAATTCTTTCCAAATTTTATCGATTCGAATAATATTCAACAAATTGATGAAGAATGGCGAGAATTGCTCCACTTCAATTTTAAAGAATATAATTTATGGGATGAAAAGAATATTGGAATATTTTGGGAAATCATTTTGAATGCAAATCGTTGCGATGGCTCTGAAGCTTCTTTTCCTTGTTTGAAAAAATTAGTTTACACAGTTTTGTCAATACCATTAGCAACAGCTAACGTCGAAAGAAAGAATCAATATGAACAAACTAAGAAATAAATTAGATATACCAACATTGTGTGGTATTTTAAGGACCAACGACTTTTTGAAACAATCTGATCGTAATTGTACAAATTTTGGAACAAACAAAAAAAAAGAGATGAATAGCAAGTTTAATAAAGAAATGTACAATGTAACCATAAAAAATGTATTTAATTTAAATCATTTATTACTCTATAGGCTTTTAACTTCAAATTTGTTCTTTTCCAAATCTAATTCAGATTTTTAAAAACGATGTTTTAAATTTTCCAAAACAAATTCCGTATTTTATAAATCAAACCCAGCATTTTTCAAACCAAAATCAGACCGTTTTAGATACTCGTATAATTCATTTGAAAAAGCCTGATGTTGATCTTTAAAATGCCGAATTAGTTTTGAATGTGTTTTAATTTGAATAATTCTGAATTTGTTTTTAAGTACCTGAATTTGATTTGAAAAGGGTTAACTTGAAGTTAAAAACCTATATATCGTTGGCTTAATATAGAAAGGACGTATCTTGATTTTTTTTAAATTGCGATTCTAAGCTTTTCTTGTCTATTTGGAATTGTAATGTCAGAAAAGATTAAGAACGACGCTTAGTAAAAAAATCGAGATACGTCCTTTCTATATTAAGCCAACGATATGCCTTATATGTATGTATATGCAATAAATATTTTATGCTATTCAATTTAATGTCCACAAAAAAGCTTTATTGTTTTAGTTTAATTAAAATAAATTTGATCTGAATTTGATTTCAGTAAAATCACCTTAAAAAAAGATTATTAATGCAAAACAAGATTATTTTTGTTCGATTCGAAGACTTTTTAAAAAATAATTCGCAACACTGCTTCCATCTCTTTTGAAGTTTATTATTGAAAAATCATGAATATTTATAGGATGAGTTTTTCTTTCATGTCTTTTTGAAAATGTTTCTTTATTTTCTCGTTCATAAAAATACAAATTATATCACAATCACATAAAAAAGTGTACAAAATTTGTACTACAAATACAAAAAATCAAGTCAAAAGCAAACATGAACAACAGAAATCGAGACTTTTTCCCTACTCCGTTTACATATCGTCACCTAAAATGCAAAACAACGTATCATCAAAAAAAATTAATTTGAGTTTTTTATTCATTACGATTTACTACATCATATTACATGTGTGTGCAAAATTTTAAGCTTCTGTTAACAAAAACAGAAAAGCTATGACCCAAATTCAAAATAACGTATCATCAAGTGAATGATTTTATTAAACGCAAAAACGTATCATCATCAGTGTTGTCAACTAATTACATCAAAAATACGCTGTCCTTCTGCTCAAAATTCGCTAGAAAGTGCTAAAGACCGTGAAAATATGATTTTAAAATCTCAAACAGTGTCCATATTAGATATACAGTTTTTTGTTTCTCCTGTAAACTTATGAAAAGTGATGTTACGTTATTTTGCATTTTATATGACGATATACTAAACTAAAAACTCCAGACATATAAAACAATTATGTTTGTTCGTCAGGTTCCCTAGTGAATTGTGTAATAAAGTAAAAAGTTGTCAGTTTTCGTGTTTGTCATACATCTCTGTCGGTATAAACTGCCCTTAAATTCGCTGTGGATACACGATTGTAGGGATTGATAAAAATAACACAAGCAAACTTTTTTAAATAAATAAAAATGTAAGATACCGTACTAAAAATTTAATTTTACACTAAGGCCACGATCCTTAATGGGGAGCAGAGAAATGTGAATAAAAAGATTTTTTTTTTTATCAAAAGGATTACTTTTATTTGTGCAATGTAAAGCGGTAAAATAAAGACGCAAAGCAGGGCCCTAGTGTAATTAATAACTATTTATGTACGAGTATTGTACACAAGATAGACATCAGAAACAAAACAAACAAAAAATGAATGCGTTGTTGTACCGTGTTAAATGGTATGTTTCGAACTTCATATAAAATATATTATTAAGTTAAATAGAACATTTCCTTTTACATGTACGCATATGTACGGTATCGGGTGCTTATTTAAAGAAGGAGATTATTAGATTGAAATAAAACATTGGAAATGTTTTTAATAAATTCCAAATTGGCTTTATTTAAAAGATAATTTAGATTTAGATGCCGTGGCTGGGTGCCTTCCTGCCTTAATCTGGAGGTGCCATTTCCATAAACTTTTACGAGTAAATCAGGCGGCATTTCCGCAATAGTGCATCGAGTGTCCGTTTCAAAATTGGAGGTTCTTTAAGAGCCAGACTTAAATTAGAATTGAATGTGCAGAGGCCATCAAAAAGGCCTGCGAACTGAAGGCCTTTATTGTTGAACTTCCATATGAATAGACGTGAAATTGTAATTATATTTATTATTCTACACGTCGAGTGTAAATAATAATGTATTTACAGTATTTAACTTTGTTTTGTTTTGTTTTAATTGGGCATGAAAAGCCAGCCCACCATTTGGGACTCATTTTACTCTTTTTTTTTATTTATTAATCGATTTAAATACAACATACATACATGTGTATGTACATATACATTGATAATTGGAAGACGAAAGTAATTTACATTTGTACAAAAGTAAATGTTTTGGTTGGAGTGTACTCCTTAAGAATCGATTTTCATTTTAATAGAATTAAAAGTATGAATTCAAAAGTGAAGGAAAAAAAATAATCACATCGGTCTGGATGATGCTAGAATGTTAAAATTTCCTTGGCAGATTCATCATACTCAACGTACCAAGCAAGTATCAATTGATTATTTAGCTCTTATAGTTTAAAATTTATTGAGAAATTAATAATAAATAAAAATTTCTAGTCCTGGAAGACCGAAATTCGGCATACAGACTACGAATTGCATATAAAGCATGGAAAAATTTAAAAATCGAAAACTTTCCTAATCCAACCCCTGGTGAAGAAGTACATAAAAAAGGCAACTTACTGAAGAAATAAACCAGTAATGTCTCAAACTACGAGTATTTATGTATAATATATGCAAGTAACAGGGTTCCCAGTTTTATTTTATACCTTATCCCCAATTTGCAATTTTTCAATTCCCAAATTTTCCAAAATAGCTAATTTCTTATCCCAAAAAATCCCCACAGATCTGTAATAAGAATTTTCAAGCCTATAATATTAATAAATAACAGAAAGCTTTATCAAATTCAATATTTCTCAGTCACAGTAGATAGATTCTTCTGGAATATTTAACATTTACTTGTAAAAATTCTTTAAACCATATAAAATTTTTTTTCTTAACAAAATTCGCAAAATATTGAATATAATCTAGTTTTTGTTATTTGTTAATTTATAATTTGAAACTTAATCAAAAGGTCGAAATAATAATAATAATTTCATACCACATATCCTTAAAAATTAAATAATATGTCAAAGGAAATACATGCATATATTTATTTCCCTAATTAAATCCTTTTAAGTAATATATTAGAATTAATTTATAAACAGTAACATAATAAACGCACAAAAAAAAATACTGTGAAAAACTTTAGAATCAAAATCTTCTAGTTCATCAGCCAATTCAATTTTGTTGTACATGTTACTTGTATTAAAAAGTGTTATCATTTGAGAAGATGGAATAAATTCCGCACAGCAAACTGAATTGTTTTTAAATTGTATACATATGTACATACATATATATTATAAGAACAGCTTCTAATAAGTCATACTGTTACCAGTATCAATATATTTAGCATGAATACATTTTGTTAAGATAAAAGTGATGGACTCATTTTTCTTTCAAAGCCAAAATAAGATATTTTGAATATCGCTGTAAGAATTTTAATATGTGCCCTTAATGCAAAAAAGTCTGAAGAAAGAAGTTCGATTTTGGAATGTTAATAAGCGCTAAGTCTACTTCGAAACGCGCTAAATTGGCAACGTTGGTCTGTGAAGAAAATCGGACAAGCCGTTCAGAACTTATCAGCTCTTTTATAGGTGTATCGGTGTATCCTCTTGAATCTGTGTGTCTGTGGCACCGCAGCTCTCTCACACGGCTGGATCAAAATTAATCTAGTTTTTTGTTTGTTTGTTATTAGTTAAATTTCAACATTTCCATTTTTTTTCTTAATATATAACATTTCCGGAAATATTAATGGATATTAATCGTTCTTTCGATTCAAAAGATTTTTCCTGGTTTCGGCCGTCATATAGTTTAACAGATTTTTTGTGTCAATTGCTTTTTTTCTAACTTGGCTTTTATTTAAAGTTTTAGGAACTCCAAACCTATAGAGATTGTTTTTCCGCTTTTGGCAAAGCTTTTATGTGTTTTAGAGCCTTCCATCTTATTTTTACAATTTTATTATTTTTTCTGACATTTACAAAGAGAATAAAAATTATAACATTAAAAATCAAAACCAAAAAATTAAGTTAAAATCAGTGAAAAAGGAAAGAAAAAATAAAAAAAGACGTGTGGCACTCGGGGACTGCCGCGGCAAAGCTATTGCGAAGCATTTTTTATCAACTTTGCAATTATAATTATTTATTTATTTTTTATTTATGCAGCATTTTTTTCTTTGATATTAATTCAAGTTACACTTTCTTGATTTGGTCGCCGCGCTCAAAGGCCGCGTTAAATGCAATAGATTAAAAACCTACGAATTGTCTGTTTGTTTGTGTATATCATTTTTTGTCACCCACGATAGCTCGTAAGTACGCCATTTTGTGTTTTCATACATGTAAAAATCTGTTCTGGCAATACTGTATGTTAATGAAATCAATAGCATACTTTAGGGGTTAACATTATCTAGGCGATTCAAATACTTTAAAAAACAAAAGACTTAAGAAACAAACTTAGTGTTAGGTTTTATTTTCGTTACGGAATTTCTTCATTCGGTCGCCGCGCTCAAAGCCCACGATAAAAGCTATGCAATAGCTTAAAGCTCTTGTAAAAACTAAACATTTGAATCAAATTATTTTTTTAAAAGCTTATTTTAAAAAATCACCTCAAACTATGTAGCTAACTTAACTAAAAGGATCTCAGTTGTTTGCTACATACATACATACATATGTACATATGTATTTGAGAATTCTTCTTCTGCCTGATTTATTTCAAGAATTCTTATGTTTTTACTAATAAAATCTCGAAATATTAAATGATTCATGCATTTTTATTTATTGAATTTAATTAATTCATGGCCGCCAAGTGTGGAACTGTGCTTTTTTTATACGTTATTATCCTGTCACCACTCATATATTCCAACAAGTATAACAACAACAACAACAAACGCAATATTATTCGATTATTCGATTTTAATCTATGATTAAGCTTTCTATTCCACAATACTTTCGAATGAAATTGTCAAGAACGCTTAAATAAGTATGTGTTGCTGTTGGTGTGGATTAATAATGCAAAGGACACAAAAAACAAACAATAAAGTAACGGAATTGGTAGTAAAACAGTTTGCTGTTTTTCGTGTTTATCTTTTTATATGCAAATTTTCAAAGTGCTGCTGGTTTTAGTTCAATGTTCTGTTAATAATTTATTTATTGGCTTTTCGTGTTTATTTTATTGAACAACAAACAAAAGACTGCCTTTTGTTTTGAAATGTATAAATTTTTTATTTATTAATCAATTTAGCGATTGATACATATATAGTCCTTGTTTTTATATACTGACACACATACATATATATTGTTTGAACAGAAAGAAAAATATAATTCATTCAAATATTTACTATTGGTCAGCATAAATTGTGAGTCACGACAACATTTGGTGCCGTTGTTAAAAATATTATTGATGTTGTTATTGGCCTCAATTAAAGAGGCACGAGTGAGTACATAGTTGGTCTAATTCTTGACCTTGGTAACCTTTAATTAGTCTTAAATTTCAATATGTCACGAGATGCTTGACATTCAAACATGTTTGGTGGAGAAGAAATCTTAAATACTCGTAAGTCTGCAGGGCGGCTGGTTTATGGTCAGTAAATATCACGTGTTACTTGATTTCCTTGTAGTTTTCGTTTTTCTTAGAACTTTTCTCAAAAATTTGGCATTGGCCTTAATGTATTTCTTCAAATATTATACCATATTAAAACATTTAAGTTAACTTCGAGTTATTTTATATGGCTGAAATAAATTTATTTACGACTTATTTTTCAGCTCCCTTGAGTTTAATTATGAATTTCGTTAGAGCAATAACATTTTCAGAGCGTGTTAATTCTTGTTGATTATTTGTTATATTTTTGTAATAAATATTTAAGCGCTTGTCAAAAGGCCTTCTTAAGAAATTTATTATTGTTCAAACAATAAATATATGTATTTATTTTATTAAGGGTCGCCATTTAAACGCTCAAATGTCTGCGCAAGTTGGGCGACATTTCAAAATTGTACTGCTGAATTGTGCATATGATAAATAAATAAATAAGCTGTTGTTATTTATAATATTTTCTTTAAAAGAAATTGTATTCTCCTATGGGAGTTTGATGATAATCGGACTAGAAAAATTTTCGACTATTAATAAAAATAAATAATATGGAAGTCGCAATAAGAAAAATTTTAAGTCGGCAATTTTTCATTTAGGAGGGACTAGGATCGTCTTATTTGTATAGAGCCCTCACAATACAGCTAGAAAGTTAAAATTGGTATACAGGAACGGAAACTTTTCATATGGAGGGACCGTTAAAGAAGTGGGACCAAACTGAGGACCAAGTTGTTATAGGTTTAATAGCATCTCATTTCTATGCAACCTGCTACTTTAACAATATTTTTCTACCTTTCTAATAATAGAAAAAATCATGGGGAAAGTGTTGCCAAACTAGCAGGTTGTCAAAAAAAAATAATCTTAATTTATCAATACATTTCGACTATAAATAAAATTAATTTTATATGATTTTGTAATTGGATGAGTAATTAAGAAGATACGGACGGGACTCGCTCTAACTCATCTTTGATTTCTTAGGTGCCTTGGGTTTCAAGTTGAACTGTTTGAAGAAAAACTGAAATTATTTTTCAGAACTATGCTCTTTATAGCACGTTGTAAATGAGGAGTTAGAAAGAAAAAACCGTATAAACGAAAACGCTTAGAGGAATACATAGTAATAAATTGTTACTGATGTTGTTGTTATTTTTATTTATTAATACTTTTTGTGAAAAGTTTCAAAATTTAGGAATGTTTGTTCATAGTTTTTTCGTTATGGAATGCTAAATAGGTAACAAAAGAAAAGCTAAATGATAAATTAAATTTCGCTTTTATTTAATACATAAAACATGTACGCATTTTATTGACGAACACAGTTATGAATGGGTGCTGCCATCACGCCACCCGCCCTCCCTTGATACATTATTCTTCTCTAGCAATCGTTAAAGTAAACTGAAAGATCAATAAAAAATGCCAGCCGTCCTTTGCAAATTGAGATTTATAAAAACGTTTTTTTATTTCAGACCAAAGCAGAACCCGGACCTCGGAATATTTCTGAGACTGAAACCGTAGCTTTTTTTTCTTTTATTGAATAGAAAAATTTCGATTTTTGTAATTTTTTTATTTAATAAAAACAAAACTAATGCCGCTTTCTTTTCTAAAAAAATGTAACATTTCTTTTATTTTTTATCAAAAAATACCAATTCAAAGTATTCTTAAGACAAAAATTTTGCCTTGTAAGTGATGATACAATAATTCGTAACAAACTCACTATTTCAAAAAATTATTATATTGCAAATTTCAATAAAAATTGCAAAAAATGTTGCACTTTTTTGCTGGAAAAGAAAACTCCATAACACACTTTAAAACAGAGTGACTTTTCACTCACGCTCATGAAAGCTCATGTTTTTGCTTACGTTCGTACAAGCTCACGTAAAAGTTGGTCACAATGAGCGTAAGTTTCATTTCACTCACGATAAAAATTTTACTCATGCAAGCTCATGCACGACCTTATATTTTTGGCTCACGTTCATGCAAGCTCACATGATTTAAACAGAAGTTGGTCACAATCACGAAAAAAATATAAAATAACACTGAACAGCAATTTTAAACTTTTCCAAAATTATGGGGTTCCGACGATCGATTCTGGTAGAGGATACCAAACAAAAATTTACATGTTTCGGCGTTTTGAAAGTTCACATCAGAATTTTAATTAAGAGGCGGTTAAAGTTTCCCGTAAAAATTTAAAAAAAAAGGAAGAAGTTTATGTTGGTGTGTATGTAAAAGAAATGTTAAGACAATATGCAATTGATGTTGAAACTTTCAATCAATTTATTGATAATTGTGTATCATTTTACGTTGAATTGTGTTACCAAATGAAAAAAAAAGGTTTGATTTCGATGGCAAAATTATAAAAAATTTAAATTTAAAAAAAAAACTCCGAAATTCTTCCTTTATTAAAAGGTATTCCTAATCTAGTTTCTAAAGAAAAAAATCAAGATATTGAGATGAAATGAGAGAACTAATCTGGCAATCAATAAACCTGTTTTTTCAAATTTATGGGAATTTGTAAATAAAATAATGACTTTGGCAAACTCCTTTTCAGCTAATGTTGAAAGAATATTTAGCAAAATTAATCTTAATAAAACCAAGATAAGATACTCATTACAAACAGGAACCCTTGACGAGATTCTTTTTTCAAAAGATTTTTTAAAAAATAATTCCTCTGAATGTTGCGATGTTAGCATTAAAAAATTATAAAAAGAAACATAACTATGATATGTATGTATATATATGTAATATTATATGTCCTTCTTTCGTACTTTATATGTACGTACATTTTTAGTACGCGTATAAAATCGAATAATTCAAAAAATTAATTCCAATCTACATTTGAATGAATCGTAAGTTTATATTCGATGAATTTCTATTTAAATTAAAATATAAAATATATCATATAAAAAATTAACGTTTATTTTAGAAAGTATTTAGCCTGTTTCGACACAAAATCTCTTCAAATCTTGCTTTGAATTGAATAAAATGTTTAAAGTTTATATTGTTATTAAGAAATCTGTTGTATTGTTCATTTTTAAATGAAAGATTGTTGTATAAAACAGAAGATTTTTTAATTGACGATTTTTTTAAATACTGACGAATTTACTTACAAGCTTTTACGATTTTCCTGAAAATATTAATGGCAGCTCAGGATCGTGCACGCTCACGTGATTGAAACAAAAATCTTATCACGATCATGCGTGATCACGGGATTCACGCTAATCACGTGAGCGGTGCCCATATATTCTTAAAAGCTTTCTATTTTGAATAGTGTGTACTTGTATATTTTACAGGGTTGAATTTTCACATATGTTGTTTTTTTGTTAGGATCAGTACTCAGGGGATGAGCCCTACATGTGCAACGCGTTGTGTTGGAACTAGGAAAATAGGTTATGGGAAGGAGGATAGAGGTAGAGTAGTGTTTGTGAACATTCGATTTGAATCTTCCCACGTTGAAAGTGACTGGAAACACCTCTGCTGGGGAGCTTATTCCACATACGAACTGTGCGGCAAAAACAAAAACGAATGTTCTCTGTAATGCATGGTTCGATTCACTGGTCAATCGACCACAAACAGTTGGGGTCGTAGTGAAAAACGTGTGGTGCGTAAAAAAGTTCAGGTACCGGGAAAAAGCTCCCTGATTTCATTAGAGAACATTCCATTGTAGTAACGATAAAATAGCGAAACACATCCTACGTTGCGACAATGTTCCAGTGAGTCTTGCCCTCTCCTGCACACGGTCGAGTAACTTCAAAACAAACTTAGAAGCACCGTCCTATACATGAGAGTTATATTCCATTTTCGGTCGGATATATGGAGTTGGTATAAATAGGAAGAAGATCAGATGACGTGAAGTAACCGTCTTAGAAATCCGAGGCACTTGAATGCTTCTTTTGAGACCTGGAAGATGTGATCTGTCCATCGAACATTACACTGGATATTCTTTGATGATATAAATAGATGTGCAATAGTTGTTGTTGGGTAAATAACTTTTTGCCGAACTTATACACTGAACCCGAACGTACGGTCGGCCACTAATGATTTTCCATAGACTTATTAAATTACCATCGTATTTGAAAATCATGATAAAAAAAATTTTAAATTACATTATTCTTTATTTTGCATTCCCATTCTAATTTTTATTTATTACTTGCAATTCTTTAATTATAATTGTTTCAAAAAACATAAATGTCATGTTATTACATTTAAATTGTTGGGCGTTTTTAAAGGAAATTTTGTTATTTCTTTGAAGGAAGTTAGAGGCGTTTTTCTTCATTTCATAAAACAATTTAAGCAATTACGATTTTTTTATTTCACCCCGCGATGTTAAAGATCTTAAGTAATACTTAGCACAAATTCAAGACCCATATAAAATGCTCTAAATTAAGATGGTCAATCGATACAAAAACCATTTCCGGACTAGTTTATTTTTTTTCACAATTCTTTTTTGTTTTTTGCTAAATAAATAGTTTGAACGTGTTTTTTGTTCTTTTGACAAATGTTCAACGGAGTTTTAAATGTTTGCATGCTAAAAAACAACTACAACAATAACAAGCATGCTTATAATATCCTTTTTACAGAAAAACTTTTTCTGTTAAAATTCTCACTACTCGTATCGCTGCTCTGTTGTTAAAAACGAACGAACTTTAAATTATGTAAATAGTTGGCATAAATAAAACAACTACAAATTATTTTTCTTCCATGTTTTTTTTTCTACTGTTTTGTCGCTTGTAAACGGAGCTACGGTTGGAAAAAATCAACTTTATCGTGTATTTTTGTTAAATAAAAACAAATATTTATATACATGTATGTATGTATTAATTTCTCGGTCAGGGCGACATATTTATACTCTGCACGAAGTAAAAATTTATGTAAATATTTATTTGAAATTTTTTCATAATTCGTGTTATGTGTCACAGCGAAATACATATGTATGTATGTACATTGTGTCAAAGTGCGGTTATGCCGAACAACACCTTAATTAATATCAAAATTCTCAAGTATGTTATGATGTCCTTTATAATCGACTTACTAAATGTATTATGTGAGAAAATTTTATCCTCTTGAATAGTCAGTTCTTCTGCATGAACGGAGAAAATTTCGCGGCCATAGCCTTCAGTTTAATTCAATGAATTACACATAAAAAAATCAGTTCATCCGCACTTAAATCAATCCAAAAAAGCTGGCAAAAGTACGAATTTCCTTAAACCTGGAACAGAAGGCTTGACTCGAGGGCTATAATTATAATTTTAGCAATTATTATTATTATTGTAATGCAATGTGTTATTCAACAAGCATGTGATGAATTTAGCAGCGTAGGTTCGATACTCGAAACAAACATAAAGAAAATAAAATTGAAACAAGTAAAGCCGTTTTCTTTTCTAAAAAAAATGTTACATTTGTTTTACTTTTTATCAAAAAATTGCTATTGAAAGTTTTCTTAAGACAAAAATGTTGGCTCATAAGTGATGAAACACTAATTTCTTATAATTTCACTATTTCAAAAAATCATCATATTGCAAATTTTCAACAAAAAAGGGCAAGAAATGTTGCAATTTTTTCTAGAAAAGATAACGCCATAAGCAACAAAAATTAATTGTAACTATTTTAAGCAAAAAAAAAAATAATATATATAATTTGTTGATTTAAGTTACAAATTCGTCGACGGCTTTTGAATTGGATTGCATAATGTAGTTGGGTTGCATAATAGAGGAACATTTACTATTTCACCATTCCCCATGCAATCTACGTCCATCATGTATCCAATTCAAAGCTGTCCAATTTATATCTTAAGTCCAGTCTGTATTTTTGAAACTAAGACTTCTTTTTCTTAAAGTCAAGCGCGACCAAGTATTATTTATATTTATTTATTCCTGGAGCACCTACAAAGTACGAGTACACCCTTTTGCAACAATGAAATCCAGAAGACTGTTTCTATAATAAATTTTTGTAATTCTGATCGCGTTCTGGTTCATGAGTTGTATAATTAGGGTCACGTTTGGTCGCACAAACATTACAAAAATAGGTTTTTAATTGACAGTGAAAGAATTTGAAAAGTGTAATAAATGCAAATAATTTGGGAATTGCCCGAGTTACTAAAATATGCGGTTGAAATTCGTGCACATTTTTCAAAAGATGTTCATATGTATATGTATTATAGCGTTGGCACAAAGTTCATATTATCGCAAGTGCACTTGAATAAATTTACTCTGCTTATATGTCTTGTTTTCTGTTTTTTTTTTCTAAATTCTAAAATGTTGTTTTAAATGTAATTGTACGAAAGAAGGAATATGTGTGACATCGTGGGACTGGCAGTAAAAAATCGTATACTCGATATAACGAACAGTAAAAAAATAATTTCAAATAAAAAGTAAAAAACAAACCGTCATCCAAAATTTATTTTATTTTATAGAGGACCAAAATTTAACTCTTGCGGATGAAACTGGAATCTATTGCAAGATGCTACTTGATAAAACATTGTTTTTTTAGTTGTTAATATTAAAACTAAAAATATTATTATAATACGTATGAACTGAATAATTATTTTTGTTGTTTAATAAAAAGAAAACTTAAAGACAAAAACTTCGCGATATAACGAATTTTTCGGTATAGCGAATGGGCCTGACATTATATCGTTCGTTATACCGGGATTTGCTTGTATTTATATTGATCAAAATCTTAAAACTAATAATTTTTATAAATTAAAAAAATATATATTTAAAAACCATAAATAGAAAGACCCTAAATTTAAAGACCCAAATTTGCAAAATTTGTTTTTTTTTTTGATATCCTAGAGGATTTAAATTTAATGACCCGAATTTGTCGATAACAGAAAAGAAAATGGATCCTAGAATGATGAGAATAAGTTTAAGCTTACGTTTAAAAGTGGCATCTTGCAAATGCAAATAGTTTCAAATGTAGATTTAGGTAGAATACTCGTATTTCACACCGTAGTTATCCGTACATGAAATGATCTTTCATGGCTAAATAAAGATATACGATGACATACTATCAGAGGGTTTCGAATAGACTTTGAAAAATTAAAATCATTTAAAATGTACGTAGGACAGTTTAGCATAATTTACGAAATATTCACAATTTAACAAAATTTTCAAAAGAAAAAACAATAAAATCCTTTACAAAATCAGAAACATGATCTTTTGTTCTCCATTTTGTAAATGTATCTAATAATAACCTTAAAAGCGTTCTCAGCACAACACTGTACCTGAAAATACTTCCAACTGTGACATCAAAAGAAAACTGGCAGCATATTTTCTTACATGAAGGGGGTAAATACAGGATGTCCGCCGAGAAGGTATACTACTTTCATTTTGGTAAACATTAGTCTTGGCAGTTCATATTTGCCAGTCGTGAAGTAGACACGTGGTAAATTTATTATGGAAAAATATTCGATAAATCAGCGTGTTTTAATCGTTAAAACATTTTATCAAAATCAATCATCGATTACTGTGACGATGAGAAAGTTACGTGAAATTTTTGGCAGAAACAACGTGCCAACAAAACGCACTATTTATAGTGTAGTGAATAGGCCCAAGCATGCAGCACAACGTACTGCAAGATCGGCTGAAAACATTAATGCTGCTCAAGAAAGTGTTCAAAACAATCCATCAATCTCAATTCGACGCCGTACTCAGGCGCTTGGTCTTCAAAGAATAACTTAGGCCACAATATTGCACAAGGATTTGCATTTGTTTCCATTTAAGATTCAGTCGACAGAAGAGCTTCTTCCACACGACCATTTACGCCGCCGTACATATCACAATAGGATGTTACAGCTCGCCCATGATAACCTCGATTTTCATGAAAAAGTCATAATGAGTGACGAGTCACATTTTCATTTGAATGGACATGTGAATAAACAGAATAGTCGGTTATGGGTAATGGAAAACCCTCAAATTATTCATCAGTCACCTTTGCATCCATTAAGACAGTCAGGTGTGCAATTTGGTCAGGAGGAATCATTGGACTTTACTGCTTTGAAAATGAAAACGGCGTAACCGTAACTGTGAATGGGGAGCGATATCGTGATATGATTAAAAGCTTTTTAACGCCACAACTGCATGCTTTGGGCTTGATTAACATGTGGTATCAACCAGACGGTGCCACCTCGCGTACAGCCTGGATTACGTTGGAATTACTGCGAGACCTTTTTCCACAACAAGTTATTTCAAGAATTGGTGATGTTGATTGGCCACCACGGTCGCCATATTTGACTGCTCCGGACTTCTTTTTGTGGGAATATCTGAAAAGCAAGACTTATGCAAACAAACCTGAAACGCTTGAACATCACAAACGAAATATTCGTGATGAAATTAATGAAATACCGCGTGAAATGTGTGAGAATGTAAAGAAAAATGTGCTCAAAAGGGCTCGCATTTGTGAGGATAACAGAGGCGGACAGTTATCTGATGTTGTATTCCATACATAATTGCCGACATTAAATGAAACATTTATCAATATAAGATCCATTCTCTTTCATTTAATCAAAAATTATAAACAAACAAAGTAGTATACCTTCCCGGCAGACACCCTGTATAAATCAAGAGAATATAACCGCCTAATGGTACCATTCACCCGAGCACATAAATGATCAATATGTTTTGAAAAACTCAAATTCTCAAATTATTGTCCACAAAAGGACCTAAACATTTCATTTCAGAGACTAAGTTTAGCCCAGCAGTATCGAGAGATACATTTAGATCACCTGAATTCAACCCAAATCCAAACCATTTCACTTTCGTAAATATGAATTATTGATGAAAAAAAATCTCGGGGTTTGCAAATTAATGATTACAATTAACAGCTCTAAACTAAAGTTAAGTCAAAAAGTAAACCTTATGCAAACACGATATACTTATGTATAAAAAAATAATTAAAAAAAATAACAAACACGAACTTTGTTTTGTAGTTAGTTGGGGTGTTACAAGTGGGTCAATTAAATGCAAAACTTTTTTTTCGAATAGTGAAATAACAACACAGTACACATTTTTAAAATCCAGTTAAAAAGAATTTAATTTCCAAATAGGATTTTTCATTCTTCTGTTCTTATTGCTGAAATTATAATTAAACTCACTTTTTAATCAAAAGAAATCTATATTTAGAAAATTTATTTTTCTTATTATTTTTTAATGAATTTTAATTATTTAATTCGTAATTATGTTCGTTTTTCTTTCGCGCTTTCAAACTTAACACGTTCAACTCAAAGTCTCAACTAAAAACGTTTCGTTTGAATAGTCCTTGCAAATGTGGTCAATATTCAAATATACAAAAGGAATTGTTCTGTAACCCCCTCCTGTCTGCTGGCCACCCTAAATTTCATTTCGCTGTTGATGTCGTTCGTATGTTTTGTAATCGAGTTATTGTTTAGTCCTAAAGTCTGTCTAAAACAAAACTCGTGCGATATATTTTTTGCTATTAACCAACACATTTACTATTAGGTGTTAAGTACAGTTAGGTGTTTTCAATTGAAAATATTCAGTAAGACGCTTAATTTGTTATTGTTATGGACATTAAGAAACAAAAATGTACATGCGAGGGGGGGTTAAATTTAAGTTTTTTGCTAAATCATATGAGGAAAATACGTAAAGTCAAGTTTTCATTATTTTCTATTTTTGATACAAGTTTGTGGTGTCCTCAAACAATTCTACTTGCAAGTCATAACGCCTAAAAAATCGATAACGACTTGAAGAAAATCTACGGTACGTCTCCACTAGAGTTGGGCAAAATCGTTCCTTTTGTGGAATCGTTCCGACCGATCCGAAAGATGAAAGGAACTAGGTCGTTCCTTTCGTTCATCGTTCCTTTTTTACTTTGAACAGTGTACGAACGAGGAACGATTACAGATTTTTGCACTTTTCGCACTAGGACGTCTACTTTCCAGGAAGATCGAGTTTAATATTTTTCATGGAAAAAATTTGATTTTTTTAAGTAAAATCCAAATTTTGAAAATTTTTGGGTGATCACAGATTTTTGCCTTTTTCTGTCTAGGACGTCTAGTTTCTCAGAAGATCGAGTTTAAAGCTTATAAAAGTGTTATCCTTTATCTAGAGAGATTAAACTTATTCGCACGTTTTTTTAAACCGATTTACATTTTATTCTTCATTAAGCATGGTACTCTGTTCATCATTTCGTGCGAACTGCTGTCAAAAGTTCATATAAAAAAAATTCGTGCGAAATAATTGTAAAATAATATGGCTGAAGTTGTACTCTGTTCATCTTGTGAAAACATAGGAAATGTTTCTGCCAGCATTATTATTTCAACCACAAAATGTTTCTGGGAACATATTTTCCAACTGCGAAATAATATAAGTATCACTTATTTCGTACGAAATTGTAAACAACAGGTGATCAAATTTGTTGCGCACAAATAACTAAAATAATGGAAAATAGTGTAAAAATAACATAAAATGAAGGTATGGGGTTATTGCAGAATGTGTGTCTTCAAAGAGCTCCTCCGCAGCAGCTGCAATTGACATTAATTGATACGTTGCAGTTCAAGCTCCTAAAATTATTTTGTTGTTCATTTTCCAATTTTTTTAAATTAATCACTTCAAATATAAACATTGGTTTTTGTTTACATAAGAAAAACAATGGTGCTTACTTCAAGGCAATAAAACCTATAAATTTGTTGTAAATCGTGGTATTGTCACCACTGATCAGTCGTCAAAATTTTCAAACGAAATAATCAATGTTGCTCAACATTTTTCGCAAATTCAAACAGAGTACTAATCTTTAAGGACCATAAAGCTTTAACTTTGTATGTATATGCTACAATTTGCGTAGATTGATGATAAATTCGTAAAAAATATTTTGAGTTAATAAAAGGACAAAAATATTATTTTTATCAATAAAACTAAGAATTCATAAGGATTTCTGAGAAACACGTTTTCTCTCAGGCGAATGTCACTTTCCCGGCTTGAGTCCTTTTAAGTCTTTTTGTTTCTGTCGATTTTGAAGAAAAATCTTTGAGATATCCCTTTCCCCTCTATGAGTCCTTCGTCATAAGTCTTCTTGTTTTAAAGTAGTTGTCAATTTAAAGTTCTTTTGACTTGATTATTGACTTTTATTTCCCCCTTTTTTACAACACAAAACTACTTTGAATTGTGTCTCAAGTAGCACACGATAAGGAAGCCACCGCCAACCTTATTCACACGTTCCATTTACTTCTAACAGACCAACCTAAATTAGCGCGCCAAGCGGTGCGTTTTCCAGCAACTAACTTTTACACTGAAATGACTTACAGCGTCAACGGTGTGTCATAAACAGTAATGCTAACTGATCTTGTTTAATATAAAAAATAAAAATAAAAAATGGAGATAAAACCGCTAGATTGACGTAAAACTAGCTAATTCCGTTTATGTACTTTGTATTACGGCTTTTCCACAGTCAAAGTTTACTTTGCAAAGTTTTAATTCAGCTGAGAGAAAGACAGAGAGACGAATATTTTCTTATTCTATCTTTCTCCCAGCTGAATTAAACTTTGCAAAGTAAACTTTGACCGTGGAAAAGTCGTCCAAGATTACTTTGCATAGTTTAAATCAGCTGGGAGAAAGATAAAATAAGAAAATATTCGTCTCTCTGTCTTTTTTTAAGCTGAATTAAAACTTTGCAAAGTAAACTTTGACTGTGGACAACCATCTAACAAAAAGAAAACAGAAAAAACAATTTTTCAACAGCCAACTTCAGTACTTAAAGCTGCCTATATACGAGTGATTTGTGCGTGTGATTTGTTCGCGTACCATTTCTCCACACATGACGAACAAATCACAAGAACCTTAAATTTCAAAAAGAAAACGTGAATTGTCAATGATGCAATTGCGATGATGAATTGAAAATGATGCAATCGCACTTTTGATAATTTATTTGTGTACACAAAACAAAAAATAAATTAATAAAATTAAGCAAATGGATGAATGACTGATTGGCTTTGAAGAAGCAATAGGCGTTTACATGTAAATTTTGTTAAAAAATATGGAAAATTTCAATAAATTCAAGTAAAAATTGTTTGCTGGACGCCTGCGTGACACATTCACTTTTACCGCAAACAATACTTTGACTTTTCGTTGTAAACAAAATAAAACTTTAAGAAGAAGAATACAAAAAATGTTTGTATGCTAAACATCGCCGCAAAAGATACAATTTGACGTTTCATTGTACACTAAAAAATGAAAAAAAATTTAAAATGTTTGCACACAAGCCCACTAACACATCGCACAAGTCACAATAAATTGAAAATGTTCAAATTGAAAATTAACAAGACGTCCAGCACGAACTCACTCGTGTGTGCAGCTTAACGCGCTGTCAAAATCTAATTTTTCAATTGCAAAGCGTTGACGCCGCGCTATTTGAGTGTGCTTCATACATTTTGTATGATCATGCGAATTTTTGAGATATAGAAAACGCTTGACTGTAAGGAGTTATCGCAGGCAGGCCACCAAGAATAACATACCACAATACACTCTTATGCACGCACATATACAACCAAACTAACGTTCTTGTACCGTTAGCAAACTTTTGGAGTTTGTTTATGTTGTTGTTTTGTTATTAAAGCGAATGAGTTGCATAAAGTTAACGTGTTGTTGGGGTTATTTTAGCCGAAAGCTGTTGTGTTGTGTGTTTAAATATAAAAGCGTTTAAGTATGTGTATGAAAACTATTTCTTTTGTCACCGTAATCTATAGATTTTGTGGTAGTTCGAGTTGTCGTTGAAGTTGTTGCTGTCCATTATTTTATTTATGTACCTGTACCGAAAGTGGCCTGTGGAAGCCTGCGAAAGTGGAGCTGTTGGAAATTTAGCAAACTACACAATTGAAGCTCATACACACATGTATGAAGTAGGATTTTTTTAATTTATTTTATTTGTTGATTTGTTATACACTTTTCCAAGATAGATACATATGTATGTACATATGTATATGTATGTATGTATATTAAAAACAGGTAGTCTTAAGTGATCAGGTGATTGTATTTGTTTATCTCCCAGAGCTGTCAAAATTTGTTTACTTTTAATACAAAATTGTTAAAATAATGAATTGTGTTTCCTAAAAAGAAAAATATAAAAAATTTTCAAAAAATGGTTTAAATAATGTTCGTTTTGTGTTTACTGTTTTTGTCATCCCTAGACGGTTTTTCCAAAATTTTGTAGTTGTTTTACTATCGAGTATACCTGTTTTTAATATATCTTGCACATTTCCTGTCTATATTATTTACAAAGTATAATAATCGGGTTTTTGTTTTCATCGAAATTTTTATTTAATCGGTTAGTTTTAGATTAATCGATTAACCGATTAATAACAAATTTCCTCAAATTAATTACTTTCAATAAATCAAAATACCTAAATTATTTCTTATTTAGAGATTTTATTAGTAAAACAAAAATAACATAACAATCTTGAAATTGAGCGTGTGCCGAACGGTAGAAAAGTATTATGGTAAACAAATATGTATATGCCTGTGGGGAACCAATTTCATATTTCTGTTGTGTCAAATGATATTTTTTTTAGCAATCACCCATTATTCCAGTTGGCGACATCGTCGTCACGTTAACACAATACCAAATAAATGGAGCTTATCTACTCGCTTTCGTGTTTAACACTTTATCAGCTTAACGCACAAAAAAATACAACTTTTAAAACTCTTTCTAAATTTTTTTTTAACCATTTTCACGTATTTAATTTAAAATGAAACATATTGTTAAGTCTTGAAAAGATTGCAATGAAAATGCATTCTTTCTACGTTTTTAATTTTTTTTAAATAGGCAAATTATAAACTTATAATAAAAAAACTCTCCCCCACTCTTATGAAAGTTTTACTTTTTTGTTTATGGAAATTAACAATCAACTTTTCACTTTAAGTGATTGAGATTGCTTAAGAAATTGTAATTTTCTTTTCCTATGAAATTTTAATGAATTTGTTGTTAAAATTATACACAGAAAAAATAAAAACTCTGCATAAGAAAAGTGGATAGACAGACACCTTTAGACTTTTTTCTTTAGAGCTACGTGGGCGATAAGGTCTATGCCAATGGCCAATGAAGTTATCAAGAACATAAGGCCTCAAATGTGCAAATTGGTGAGGGAAAATTTCATTAAAAAAACATGGTCCTGCAATCTTAGTTGTAGCGGCTGATATTGTTTTCTATGATCAATTGCATACCCTCCGCTTCAGAATTAAATAAACATCCGATGATTTCTCTTAAAAATACTCGTTTTCTTTACATATCAAAATAAAACCTCTTATTGGGAAATCCTATATCAATCTTCCTGTGGTCACAAGCAATAACAGCCTAAGTCAAAGAACATACTTTTGACATATGTATATAACTCAATTTTAATATTCGAAAAGGTTTTTGAAAAAAATACATTTATGGTTTAGGAAAAAACTAAGATCACATTACAGTGCAAATTTTAACCAAAATTGGTAATTGAATTTAAATTAGTTAATGCGATATTTAATCAAATAAAATTTAATTCTTTATTGGAAAATAAAAATCTTAATTCTGAAAGAATTTCAATCGGTTTTGTTTGTTGAGGCTTTTTTAACTAGTCTGTATACATGCATTTCATTGGTGCTTTGAAAAAAGATATCGAGGCCTGTCTCGAACAATAAATTTAATAATTAATTCTGAAAGTTTAAACAACTTATGTTTTTATTTTATATTGAGTAATTTATTGTTCTTGAGTTTATATGGACTTAAACGATTATTGAAAATTAAAAGTGACTGCGGAATGGGAAATATGTGTGCTTATGTGTTCTCTCTTATTTGTAATAATTTATTTAGCGTGAGCAACTTAATTCTATATACCGGTATGTTCTACATTCCACTTTGAAAAGGAATTAAATTGAAATCACTTCAGTTTAAATGTTTTATGTTCTGCATTAATTTTTTTTACGTTTTAATTTCAATATTCAATACAAATATACTCTACTTTTCCAGAACATCGCAAATGAATAGTTTAACTTTCATATTTCAATTTCACTACTTTTGCAGAACATGCCTGATAGTGTTTTCAAATAAAATAAAATATTCTGAAAATAAATAACGGACTATATTTTCGTGCTTATTGATAATGTTAAGAGAGTTCAAAGCGACTTAAGTCAAAATGTTAGAGAAATGGAAGTTTGAGGAATAAATAAAGACTTTTTTGATAGTATACAAAACTCGTTTCTTTCTTAAGTTGAGTTAGGCGGCTTATGTTTGTGACCACAGAAATAACTAAAATACAGTCGAGTTTTCCTGTAAGAAACACCGGTTATGTTGAACTACATATCATCTTAATATTTTATAGAAATCACTACGTTTACAACGAAGTTGTGTTGAAACTTTTTTTGCCTCCAACAAACTCCTTTCTAAGAATCCTGAAAAAATGCATGTAGTATTTTACATTGAAATTTTGTTTAAGAATTTCTAACTTTACCAATTCATAACCGATTTGAATCATTTTAGGCTTATATTAATCACACTTAATTAGACTTTTAAAAGAGTTTAAAAAATAAATATGAGTTCTAGCAAACTACAGCAGTCAGAATTGAAAAATATGTATATAAAAAATGGGTTTTGTTTGAGCCAGATATCATAAAATCGACTGCCTGCTCTTTATAGAACCGTTTGAAAAATAGAAATCACCTAAAAAACAACCTAGTTAGAGTTTTCACAATAAATCAAAATTTTTAGGATGTTTCAGAAATTTTTAAAACTGATTTGTAATCTAAAAACCAATATACTCGAAGTCGTTTTTCCAGAATATTTTCATTGTAGCACCGTGCTAATTATTAATGAAACATTTTAAATGAAATTTATTAATTATATAAAATTATATTGAAATGAATTGTTTGGCTTGAGTTGATATCTGCAAAATGGGTAAATTCTTTTTACTTTAAGAAATTTAATTGATAAATATGTTATTTTATTAAAAGAGTACTATTTGGAATAATTTATTATTCATCAGACTAGGAGAACGGATCAGTACGGATTTCGAGGTCGCTACACCATCTCATCAGCGATCTTTGTTCGATTGTACCACCTTCAACGGTGGATACTAGTGACTAGAAATATCAACTATTGAACCGTATTATTTAACGAATTAGAATACGAAAAGTACAATTCATTCATTTCTTACAAGTTAAATCAATTTCGGTTAGTACGAAATCCCATCACCCCTCTTTCCAGAGCCATTGCCTGCTGAGATCAAGCTATTTTCCATTAGGTAAACTCAGATTTGAACTCAGCCAAACAATTTATTTCAATATAAACCTAAACAGTTCAACAAATTACGAATAAACGTTAATTATATAAAATATTTGTTTGAATCAACGAAAAAATCAAACGAAATCGTTTGACGATGGCAAATTTTTTTGTCAGTGTAAATTGAAAACGTGTGTATTCATATGTAAGTATGTACCCAACAAATCAAATGTTCCGATTTCATAAAGGATTCGCAACGACTGGTCGTCGAAATCTTTCTATTTCGGAATCGAAATATTACCGATATCGTAAAGATTTTTATATGAAAGGATTGACATAACTTCGCAACTATGTGTAGGTACAAATTCGCAACGATTCATTAATATATTATTCATGAGCTACAATGTAATTTAATATAATTCATATATAAAACCAATCACAATTTTTAAATTGAAAGATTAGAGTTATTTCTTTTTAACGACTTTTCTGTGGGTCCTTTGCGGTATTAAAATATTTCCTTATCTTTTCCTCTATTTTTTCGCAGTTTATCTGGCTTTAATTGTTGAAGCACGAATCTGCAGAAATGTAAAAATTTTGTATTTGTTATTAACTTTTAAGAATCTTACCTTTAAGAATCTTAATAAGCGTTGACGCTTGTCCATGAACATTTACATGCAAAACTCTTACGCATAAACTTTAACAGCCATATTCATAAATGATTAATAAAGTTAATGCGTTCATTAAAACCGGTTCTCCCATATAAAAATCGAACAATAAACCTACTATAGCTTTATTAATGGTTTATGAATAGGGTCCTAATTATATAAAAAATCTGATGAAATCGTTTCACGGAGCCAAATTTTTTGTCAGTGTAGTTGGACACGTATTCACATAGTATGTATATGTGTATGTTTTATTGGGTCGAAAAAACAAACCTATATACATATGTATATATCGGGTGTTGCCAATACAAGTATCTTTCAACAACATGTGTTATAGGGCAGACATACGACAGCGTTAATTTGCATTAAAAGCTGTGATTTAAATTTTACCCTGACAGACGACAGTTTTTGAATTTAATAAATTCAAAAATATCTTTTTTTTGGAATTTACATCGAGATCAAATGGCTGGAAGGCATAAAGAATGATGCTGTTGGTGAAAAATCACTATTACTGAAAATACTTTTGAAATTTCTTTTGCTAAAACTGCTCCATAATGTAAAAATTGTGCATGGACTAGCAATCATGAATCTGAACATGTTGCTACAAGTTGGGATTGCAGTAGGACACCCTGAAATTACAGGAAGGCAATTGTGGAAGTTTGTAGGCACATTATTGTCTTTCCATGGAGGATAATTCGTATGTACTCGTATATGGCATTTTTCTTAAAGAACGCCACCAACACTTTTTGGGAGGATGACGTACTTACGATGGACGATAACAGATTTAAGGAAAATTTTCGCCTCAACAGGAAAGGTTTGTAAAAAGTGTGCGAAAATGTTCAAAATATGGAGAGATTGGACACCAACATGATTCTTTGTATTCCACTCGAAATTCAGCAAAAAAAAGAGGATGCAGTAGACTATCACAATTGTAAAGGCTGGTATTTTTTGTAATAACAATGAAAATAACTCACATTTCCTGACTTTAAACTCATTTTAATTTTAAAATCAATTCAAAAATGTATCTAATTTTAAAAATTTTCCAACAATTGACTGATTGTCGCCTTTGAAATAGTTAAATTCAGTATAAATTAAATTTGATTTTGTGCATTTACGTTAATGTACTACACATTGGGAAGGCGATAGTTCACAAATTAATTTTAATTAAGACTCCTAATGCAAATTAACGCTGTGGTCTGTCAACTCTAATATTTTGTGTTTGATCGATTTTTTTTGTTTGAAATATTGACTATCGGTCAATAGCATACCTCCGCTTTACGCTTAAATAACGTTGGAAACTATTGAAAACTTATCGAAGGATGAAATTGGCCGAAGAAGCATGGAAAAATCATGTTATCCGTCGTCTAGGCGTTTTTAATTGGCCGCCGATTGATCCCTCTGATTGTAGGGTACCGTTAAATACCAATTCTAATTGCATAATCGAGAAACATCTCCACCTTTTAAGGATAATATTGTCCGAGCCAACCGTCAACAAGGTCTTGCAAAATTGCACTGACAGGATAAATTCCTGCGAAGTTTAACGTGGCAGTCACATGAATGAAATCGTGTTCCATAAATAAAGGAAATATTTGTTATATCTACTCGTAATAAAGTCATATAATAGCCAAATAAATAATGTTTAATTCATTTTATTTAATTTTTAAAAAATACACTTGTATTTGAACCACCCGGTACATACAAAGGCGTATAACAAATATTTCTTTTGTAGTGAACTTATATAATATATTAACCACAAATCACTCCTTTATTGTCACATAGTCATATCTCAAGAAAAACTAGCCTTTCTACAAACGAGTTTAAAGTTTTTAATTCACTTCAGTTCAGTGGAAGAATACCAAAAAAAAATTTCTCTCCAAAGTTGAGTAAACAAGTGATTTGTATGAAAATTTTACACACAATGTAGAACGATACGATGAATGTTTCTGCATTATTAACTCAAAAATCAAATTTTTTGAGATATGACTATATTGCATTAAAGGAGCAAAGTGTATGTATAAAATGTCTAACGGCCACAATATATTTTTTTCAGTATAAATGTGTCTTCAATATAATATAGAATCTATTTAAAGTCTTTAAACTAAAACAGAACATTTTATATTTGCGCTGCCTTCTCAGAATTTGATGAGCTCTCCATCAGTGAACCATAAAACGAAAATCGAAATAGGTCAAGTTTGTAATTATTCTATATTTCAAAGTACTGACTGACAGCATGATTACGGAGTTGCGGTCATATAAAATTGTTATGCACAGCAATGAAATGATTTGATTTTATTTCACAGAATTAAACGTTAACAAATTGAACTCTTTCACCCCTGAGTATTTTGTTATCGAAATCAGGTATGTTTTTGTCAATTTTGACTGCAAATATATAAGAAGTTTAATATTAAATAATATGGTTTAAGGTCAACTGATTATTTGGCATATTCAGCAATTAAATGCAGGGGTCTAATCGTCGCTTTCGATATCGAGCTGATTCTATCGAGTTTTCTTAGTTGGAGATTATGGCATTCGCTATCGAATAATGTATTTATATTGTTCGATAGCGAATGCCATAATCTCAAACTAAGAAAATTAGAATAAGTTTACCAAGTATTTTTTAATGTTAATTGAAAATATATAACAAAAATATCTATGTACATAAAAGAGTAAAATAAAATCAGGTTCAGCAGAAACATTTCGAGTCCCAGAACCCCAAAACACAGAATGTTCATTCCCAAGCACAAAACAATATCCCCGATTTGTGGACAAATCCCTTAAACTGGAAACGCTTGTTTATAAATTGTCTCTTCTCTTAAACAAAATCTCTAATTGCATATTTGTTTGTATAAGAGAAAATTCGTATTGGTTACCACAGGGCCGGTCTTCTATTTTAAAGTAATCGTATTTATCTTAAAAATAGCATGAGGTTGCCATGGAATTATAAATAAATGAAAGACTTAACTCTCGGTTTTTGAAAAATAAAATAAAAATTTTCGGTTGATAGTTTATATTGACAACAAAAACATTTTCAAGTTTTTTATTGTTGTTTTTATTTTATTGTATTTTAATTTTTAAAAACAAGCAGTAAGTTTGCCAAAGAGGCAAATTTTGATTTTTCATATTTTTGTTTAGCACTTGTGTTGTAAAAAGGGGCTACTTTTGACTACTCAATACATACTACTCAATATATTTTCAATTGAGCACTCGATATTACTCAATACTTTTAACGTTTTTTCTTATTTAAAAATAAAAATATTTAATAGGTAAAACTCGATTTTATTATTACCCGTATTCCATAATAATTCATGGATTAGCAAATTTAATAATCCATTAAAAATATCGAACGGCCTATTAATTGTTGCAAATGGTTTAAAGGCGCTTAAGTTTCCTTCAAACCGAGTTGTATTAGTTTAAAAAACTTTCAAGTAAAATTTTCGTATTTACATATGGAAATGCATCTTTGAAAATATTGAGTAGTTAGTTTTTGGTATTGAGTACCGGGAAATATCACTCAAATACTCAATACTTTTACAACACTATTTAGCACCGTTTTATGAAATTTTCGTAATATTCCGTAGACTTTGTCAACGCCGATATATAAACAAATGCAGTATCAAACCGAAAAAAAACCAAATGGAAATAAAGTTCAGTATGTTATCCCCAAAAAATCTGGAGATAGTCAATACGAATTGTTCGTCCTCTAACACATACGAAACACCGACTGGGGACAAATCCCTCCTCTAAACTGGAAACTCTGTACTCAAAATAAAACGAAACGAAAATGTTAAACAAGTTGCAGTAAACAATTATCGGCATTAACAATTTTAAATTTTGACTGGTTTTACAATTTCATGAAGTTAAACTACTAATTGTAAAGTTAGAGTCTGAGTTTTATCATTTATTTGAATTATGACGCTCAGTCAGCAACACGGTTTGGAGCTTTTCCGTTTGGAAAACTAAAATGAATGCGAACAATACCAATGCATATTTTTTTTAGGTAAACATAATAAAGTAACAACTTTCGAGCCAAAGTTACAAAAACTTCAGCGGAAATCACCCTTCGTTGCAAAGCACCCTTGCAGATATTGCAAATCTAGCATACATGCTATATTCTGCAAGACCACAACAACAAAATACATAAAACTGAGATTTGCATCATTTGAACAAATATGCATAACAAAAAACCGTTGCAGATTGGTAATTGCAAAGGCTAGCAATGCTATAATGGCTGTATTTTTCGTTTTATTTATACTATTAAAACAAGTAGACTCCGCGCTTACAAAATTGTACGTCGACGGAGCCGCGACAGAAACTGCCTGTGCTTGGAATTATATTCACGTTAAGGCTGCTGAAATATTGCTAAAATAACAAAAATTCAATGTCAAACAAAACTTTAATAAAATTTTAGAAAATTTATACAAAAACCGGACGCTTGCTTCGCGTGAAAATTTTATCGGCGGCGTTCGCGTTGAAATATTCCATGCGCAACTCTGTAAACAATTAAATAATAATAAACGGGCAAGAAAGAAAATTAATATGGATGAAATTAACAACAAAATTCAAGTTATCAAACATTGATCTCAATCTAATCTAACGAAATTACCCGAAACTATGGCAAGTGTTAGGGAACAGGTCTCGAATGTCATAATTTAAGATTTTATATCATCAAAAGGTTTAAGAAACTGAATATTCTATATTATGGATTGTTTTCGATTTCTCCAATATATGTATTCGAAAAATTTTATTATCATTCGCTAAAGTTAAAGTGAAAAAATTTAACTTCATAATTTATTAAGTCTTTAAATATTGCAAATGAGTAAATAAATATTTTTCTTAAATATTATCTTTTTTTTTTTTTTTTTTTTTTTTTCACTTGGACCAGCACTCAGGGGATGACCCCTACATATGCAATGCATTGTGCCGGAACTAGGAAAATTGGTTATAGGAAGGAGGATAAAGGGAGTAGTGTTTGTGGACGTTCGATTTGAACTTTCCCACACTGAAAGTAACAGGAAAGACCTCTGCAGGAAGTTTATTCCACATGCGAACTGTTCGGCTAAAGAACGAATTTTCTCTGTAATGCGTAGTGCGATCCACTGGCATATCAACCACAAATGGATGCGCTCTTAACGAAGAACGTGTTGTTCGTACAAATGAGCGGGTTTCGGGAATAAGTTCCCTGATTTCATTAGAGCACATTCCATTGTAGTAGCGATAAAACAGTGAAATACATCCCACATTGCGTCGATGCTCCAGTGAGTCAATAGAGTTGGCTACCCTACTGTCACCGATGAGCTTCTTCGCCCTCTCCTGTACCCGGTCGAGTAACTTCAAAATAGACTTTGAAGCACCGGCCCATACATGAGAGTTGTATTCCATTTTCGGTCGGATATAGGTGGTGTAAACATTAAGGAGATCAGATGGAGTGAAGTATCTCTTACACCGTCTTAGAAAGCCGAGGCACTTGAATGCTTCTTTTGAAACCTGAAAAATATGATCAGTCCATCGAACATCACATTTAATTTTCATGCCAAGAACATCAAGAGTTTCTGATTCCTCAATATCTACACCACCCATTATTACAGATGAAGCAGCATGATTGTACGTACATTTGTGTGTAAGCATACAACACTGGGTCTTGCGAGCATTAAATTCGACCCTATTCGCACGTCCCCATTCATGGATTGCTAAAAGATCGTTATTTATTGAATCATTCATATTTTGCCTCATTGCCGCGATCTCCGGCAGGCTTGGTCTGTTATTGAATGAATATGAATGGCACATGCTGCTGTCATCTGCAAAAGAGTAGATAGGATTGGAAGTTTGAAGTAGAAGGTCGTTTAAGAAAATAAGAAAAAGTGTGGGAGAAAGAACGGATCCTTGCGGTACCCCTGAATTAATCTTGAACTCGTTTGATGAGATCCCTTCTATAACAACTCGTATAGTGCGATCTCTGAGAAAGCTTGATATAAATCGAGAGAAGACATCACCGACACCAAAAGCAATAAGTTTTGACAGAAGTGCACCATGCCAAACTCTATCAAACGCCTTGGAAATATCTAGAGCCACCACCTTACTCTCGCCAAAATGGTGAATAGAATGACACCATCTTTCCGATAGAAAAGCCAGTAGGTCTCCCGTAGAGCGACCCCTACGAAATCCATACTGGCGGTCGCTAAGTAAGCTGTTGGACTCTAAATATCTCACAAGATGGAAGTTTACCATACTTTCCATAACTTTGGAAAGTGCTGAGCAAATTGCAATTGGGCGGTAATTTTCAGGGTTGTTAGCCTCTCCTTTTTTGGGGATTGGCGTTACATTAGCAACCTTCCAACACATTGGAAATTCACCAGCATGGTACAATGTACTGAAAAGGTTATCTAACGGACGCGCTAGCGTCGAAGAGCACTGCTTCAAGACCAGTGCTGGAATACCATCCGGCCCAGGAGATTTATTTATGTTGAGATCTGCTAAAACCTTTTTAACTGCACGGGCTCGAAAGAATATTTTAGGCATAGTTACAGATACTCTTTCAAGCACGGGCAGTGGTTGAGTGCTTTCCGGCAAGTGGGAGTTACTTGCAAATAATTCAGCCAGAAGGTTAGCTTTATCAACCGGGTTAGTGAATACTTGATCATCCTTTAAAAGAGCTGGAATTGAGGAACTAGCATTATCCTTTACTCTTTTAACGAATGACCAAAAGCTCTTACTACCCCGAGGGGCATTAAGAACTTTAGCACGAAGGCACTGCTCGTACAAAGCTTTTTGCTGCCTTAATACTTTGGCACATGAAGATCTCGCCCTTTTGCGTAGCGAATCAGTATCGGCATTTTTGTTATTACGCCATATACTGAAAGCTTCCTCTCTGGATTTGACTGCATTTTTGCACGTCAGATTAAACCACGATTTCGCTCTAGGTTTAATGGATATTTGCTTAGATGGAATGAAAGCTTTCATTCCCTGCAAAATTACGCCTTCAACAATTTCCGCCATGGCATTGACATTATTGTCTAAGAAACAAAGCTTCCAGTTAAAATGCCTAAAGAATGCGTTGAGCTCAGCCCAACGAGCCTTTTCGTATATGTATTTTGTACGTTTCGTAGCTGTTTGAGAAACGTTGTGAAGTTCTGAAGTCAAAAAGGAGGCGGAAATGGTGCAATGGTCCGAGTTACCGAGAGGTGCATTTACGCTCACTTCATACTTTTGAGGGTGTGAAGTTAGAAACAGGTCAAGAGTATTGTGTTGGTGCCCTTCAACGCACGAAATATGTGTTGGCTCATTCACTAGTTGCGCTAGGTGGTTGTGCGCTGCAAATAACTCAACATATTGGCCTTCTGGGGTTGTGTGGCTCGAATGGTGGAGCCAAGATAAGTTGTGAACATTGAAATCACCAGCAACAACAATTTCACTGTCCGGACAACTTTCCAGGATCTTCGATATGGAGTCGGAAAGGGCATCGAAGCCAGAAAAAGTTTTATCCCTTTCCGCATTTGGGCTTCTATATAGAAACCCGAAATGTAATGAGTGTGACCTGATTTTGAATTTAACCCAGAGGCAGCTAAATTCCGGATCACTCGTGCCTAAAGATTGCTGGCACTGGTACACTACTTCATTTCGTATATAAAGTGCAAGGCCTCTGTGAAAGTTAAAAAGTGATAGGAGGTGATACCCTGGTATATGAAAATCCTGTGGATCAGCATCCTCAGATACCTGGGTCTCACATAAGGCGAAGACGTCCGGCCGATGGACACAAACGTGAGCATAGGCAGAGAAGAAATTCGCCCTCAGCCCACGTATGTTGCAGAAGTCAATTTTGAATCGCCCTGTCATAACAATGGTAGGAAAATTAAAATCGAGCGTTTTTTTGTATTATTTTACTGATAACAGTGTTGTTAATTGTTGCTATTATAACTGCTCAGTGACCAGTGTTATACCTTCGTCACTGAACAGTCTAACAACAATTAACACAATGCATCAGTAAAATAACCTAATTTGGAATTTTGTCACATGGGAAGCACAATAACAATGCTAAAAAAAAAGAGCCATAAAAGCCCTGATCTGGTCATTGTATCAAAAAACGACCCGTTGTGCCAACACTGGTTTTGCTGTGCCAACACTGTTCTCTCAGAGAGCTCTTTTATTTTTACTGTTTTTATTTGTTTTTGTTTTATTTATTTATCATGTAAGAATGTTGTAATTGTTAAATTATTTTATGAGTTTTTAGTTTTTGTTTTTTTTGTTATTTGATAAGTTTATGGGCAATATTTTTAAATTTTGAGTTTTTTGATTTGAAGATACATACATACTTATGAATTCCTCTTCTGACAGATTTATTTCAAGTATTGTTATGCTTGTTATTATTCTTTTTCACAAAAAAAAATATCAAAATAATAAATAGTTAATTCATATTATTAATTGAAATAAATTAATGGGTGCATATTTTTATTAACATATTAACCGATTAATACAAGATTCACCAATTAAAGCAAAACCTCCATTAATCAATCGAGCGAAACACGAATAATTGAATGCCCTAATAGATATGCATACGAGTACATACCTACATCAATATATTGTCATCATTTGGAAATGATCGAATTCGTAAGGGAGTTTTCCTAAACGTTTGTTTACACAGAGTTCAAAGCTTGATGCAAATGCTATTGCAAAAGTGCAAATTAAAAATATCTTCGTTTTTTCAAAAATCCAACGGCAACATTGTATTAAAAAAATACTACAATATTTTGCATTTTAACTTTTGCAAACCATTTGAATCAAACACTGAACACTGCTAATGTGCATATATTGCTTTTGTCTTGCTACAAAAATATTTTGACTGCGTATTTTTCTTTTTCCAGCGTATAAGATTCAAAAGTGCTGAATTCGGCAACAAAATACGTTGTACAAATTTGATGGGTTACATTAAGGAATATGATGCGATATGCATCAGTCTAATATTCTTCCATCATTTTGCAGATTTCAAATTGAAGGAGTAGTTTTGTCCGGGGGAAAAATCATAAATACATTTAGATGTACATATCTCCAATAAAGTCCCCAAAAAGCACACAAAAAAATTGTTTGTCCCTCAAAAAAAAATTGTGAAATACCCAAAGTTTAGCGACGATTCTCTAATACTGGCAGCCCTGCTTATTGCATCACTCTCAATAACAAGAAAGAGTGTATGAAAACAAACAAAAAAAAAAAAAACATAACATCAGAGGTGGAAAGTGCAGAGCTATTTTGTTTTTCTCTAGTACATTTTGTTTCACGAACGAACCAACAGCATATAAAAAGTATTTTTTTTAATTTTAAACCATGAAAACAAATTATCTACGCCGAGATTTGGCATTCTTTTAATTCATCGGTGGTAAACGATATTAAAGGGGTTATTACCCCTGAAAAGATGCTGCATAATTATCTGTATCGGGGATTCTTATATATTTAGTTAACGTTATTTTTCTTTTCTTAATCATTTTAATTCATCCGATGAATTAGTTACACTGGAGTTGCTTAGCAGCAGCTTCTTAAGAAATTATCAGTGCTAGAAAATAAATATTGTTTACCACGACAACCTTCGTTGATCGAAGATATATAGTCAGAATGTTGAAAAATTCTAAAGTGCACTTTAAATTCACATTCTGGATATGTTTGAAGGACATCAAACATCTGCAAGTAATCATAGACGAAACTCGAAATGTCTTTAGTCATAAATATAAGGAAAAGTGAAGATGACATTCCATAAAATGCTGCTCATTCCTTAATGCGAAAAACGATCGTGAAATATTAAGCGGAAAAACGGATGACAAATGATGTCAACCAAATGGCAATAACCATATTTGTTTACACTTTATCTATATTTTGGAACATTAGTATTCGCGAAATGTTCTTGTAAATTTTGGCGAATATGTATATCAAAAACAAATTGTGCGTTCTTCCTAAAACTTTTCAAGACGATTCGATCGTCTGCAATATATAAACAAAATAAATTTATATGTACCTTGTATATCCAAAAACTGAAATTCATCATAATTGAAAATGTCTATTTTCCATCCCTGCATGAAACGTAAAGAGAACTGTATTATTACAATAAGCAAGGGTGACTGAAAGATTGACTGGCGGGCTGACGGACTGACTGCATAGACTGTAATGAGAATAATTTTAAGCATAAGTGGCCAAATATCAGTGTTGCCGTAAATTTCTTTATTGAACACGACAAAAAATTGCAGTTTTGAAAAATGTGATTTGTCGAGTGAAAATAACAATTCTGAAAAATATTATTTGTTTTTTTTAATTTTACAAAAAGTTGAATTACACAAAAAATTCTTGGGAAAGTGGCAACGCTGATAAACATACACAAGCAGCAGGGTTAGCAGCAGCAGGGAGAGCAGCAGCAGAGGTTGTGCAGCTCACTCACTTGTTAAGTGTATTTTTCTTTCAAATAAATTGTATCTGCAATTGTATCTATCATAATTTCTGAAATAGAATTTATACGCATTTCATTTATCCGTCTGTTTGGTTGTCACCGCCGGTTGCCCCAAGTAACGCAGTACAAATCGTAATGGAATTAATAGAAGTAATTAATACGTAGCAGAGTTTTGTTTTCATTTTTTATTTATTTACATATGTACATTGAACGTTATTGCGCAGGTTGTTGTTCTGCTTCCCTAGAAATCGAACAATACATACGATTATTAATATACAATTTAATTTTTTTCATACATATTTATGTTCTTAACATTTTGGATTTTGTGTTAAAAGTGTGCTACTTACATATATTTTCAATAAATAGATACAATAAAATATTGAAAATAAAAATAGGTATAATGGATTAAAAAATATGTAAATAAAGAAAAGTGCTTTAATGCAAATTGAATTTAAACAAAAAACTTAAAATAAAGATACATTTCATTTTGAATGTAATTAAAACAAAGCAAAACCACTCAATTGAAGTATTTGTTATTAAAACGGTTTCCATTAGGAAAAGAAAAAACCTGTGTCATTGCTGCTGACTTACATACATACATACATATTTATTTTAGTTCGTAAGTCAAAGAACTAAAGTTACTCGTATAAAAGAAATGGATAAAATGAAAACAATTCACAAGTTGGAAGTCTTAAGTAACCATCAGGTAAGTCACCAACCTCTCAGATCACAATAAACTGTTAAAAAACAAGTCAAATATTTAAGAAAACTATTGTGCCAACTGTGAACTATTGAAGTGAAGAGCTAAAACTTATCTTGTGCTATATATGAACATACATACATACATATGTACATACATATATGAACATGTGTACATACATACATACATACATATTTCTCAACTAAAACATCTTCTGTAAACACCTGATTGGAGATGTAAAATGGAAAATAAATATTTTAATTGAAAAGTCGTTATTAAATAAATGTGCACTTAAAAAATTTTTGCTTTCATATCCGGCTAAAGTATTCACACATCTTTTTTTAAATTTAACGAACTCGCACACGAAATTTTGGTCTGTAATTTTATTTACATTGGCGGTGAATTGTGTTGTAAATATTACAAGTTCCATTGTGTTTTTTTTTATTTTTTCGTTCCAAAATACAAGGTTAAAATAAAATGTAAATAAACATTTTGTTTGAATTCCACCATTTGAAACTCTGTCCGATGATGTCATTTGTCCGAATGAATATTTTGTATTAAAAAATGTTTATAATACGAGGGAAAGTCAATAAGTCTTTGCGAAAGCATAGAACAATTTTATTATTATTATTAGCTGAATACACTTCATAAAGCAATTCCCAAAATTTTGTAATAATTTGCCATTGAGAACAAAATACGAGGGCAGTTCGATAATTCCACACCAACTTTAAACCCAACACTGGTCCCGTTAACTGTTAATTATTACTAGGAAACTACGTCTATTAGTTTGCTTTTGATGGCGATTAAAAGTAGACAATCTCGTTAGTTTTAACGAAAACAACAAACTTTTTGAATTTAGCCGCTTGTGACAATTTCCAGTTTACAAATTTTAAAAAATAGTAATAAATTTGGCTCAAACGAAAAGTTTATCATTGAAACAAACAAAGTTATCATTGTCATCTTATTATTTGGAGGGAATAAAAAAACTAGAAAGGAGCTTTAGTAAATGTATCGAACTTAAAGAAGACTATGTTGAGAAATAAAACGCTTTTATGTCGAATAAAAATAAAATTTTATCCAGAAAGTCACGGAGTTATCAAACTGACCTCGTACTTTTCAATCACAAACTCTAAGGTAGGGCAAAGGTTGTTTCCCGATGTTCTTAGGCTGCAAATTTTTTATGAATGTAAAACTTTAGTTTTGCTTTTGGATTATAATTATTTGATGTCTTAAATTTTGTTTCATTAAGTCGAGTAAATTATATAGAAAAATAATATCACATCCCAGTTTTTTTTTGTCACACTGTGTTAATGGATTAATAAAATTTGTATGAAATGTTTAAAAGTTTATTTTCATGAAAAGTTAAATAACTCAGTCAATAACTTATCTATTTTTAAACCCAAATATGCGTTGTAATCGTAAATAAACGTACTTTTTGAATAAATTCAACAGTATTATAGTTTCTTAATAAAATAATGTATAAAAACGTCACCAAAGTTGAAAATTTTTTTAAAAATCTACAAAATTTGTGTTTGCTCGACAATAACACCCAAATTTCTCAAATTTTCTTAGATAAATTATATGTCATTCGAAAGATCTCAGTTTCTTCTTTCTAAATCTAATAATCAGATCATTATCAACAAAATTACAGGTTTATAAGTGCGCAAAGGTACAAAAACCGGTTTTTTAACCGTAAATCCGGATTTTGGGGGTGTCCCGGAAATTTCAAATACAGAATCCTGATCTACTCGACGGTAGCTACTAGAAAAATAATATCACATCCCAGGTTTTTTTTTTGTCTCACTGTGTAATTTATTTAATTTTTTTTCCAAAAAAATTTCTTCTTCTTGTTTTATGACGCGTCTTTTTTTTCTTTTATTTGGAAATGTCAAACGGTTTATGACTTTTTATGTTCGCAATAATTGTCAACGAAAAACTATTGACAATTATTGCCGCAATTATTGCCAAGTACGAAAAAGATGCGTATTCACTGGACATAACATAATTTTGGCATTTACTGCAATATATGTCAATCAATTTATTGCCAGTTAAGACAGGGGGTTAGAGATCTTTGAAGGTGCTACCCTACCTTTTAATGTATTATATATTTCTTTATTATAATCAAGCGACTGTTAAAGTTAATTTGAAATCAATGACCAGTGTTTTTATTTTTATATTGGAAATGGCATGGTTACGCCAAAATCATGAAAACAAATTCTACCAAGGCAACCACCACCGACTGCCACCATAAAATGTGTGAACGATTATTATCAAAAAAAAATTATAATAAAATAGACAATTTTGTGCCACCTTTTGCAAAGAAACTTTCACCCCAAAAAGGAATAGTATTAAAAATAAATATAAAAATATTTTGATAGACAATAATCAATGAAATTATAGTAAAATTAAGAATCACAAGCAGCGGTACGGCACCACAATAGTTTTCTTAAAGAGGAAGGAAATTAACCACAATAAACTTTAACTAAATCTATAATTTTAGCTAAACAACAGCAACAACAACAACAATATGAACAACATGCTGGAATTGGCAGCGGCTTTCGAAAGCGAGAAAGTGGAAGAAGAGGCTCATACATTTTTGTGGAACAATTTACCCAATGAGTTGTTAATTTGTATTTTAAAATATTTGCCACATAGTGATTTGCAACAAATACGTTTGGTTTGCAAACGTTGGCACGATTTAACGCAATTGTCGGAATTTATGCAAAAATCCAAATTAATCATTAACCGTGATAATGTGGCCACGCTTTACGAATGTTTGATCAATGATGAGGAATTGTCTCGAAGATTGGCCTATGATACTTTAGAATTACACGGCCTAGAACTGAGTAATGATTTGCAATTGATTTTGAAGTTCTTGGGACCCAGCATACGCAAGTTGCGCCTCTACAAATCACCAGTATTTGCAATTTTAAATGATTGCCTGCCACAGCTGGAAGAATTGATTGTATCCCACATACCCACCGTGCAAAGTGACAACACATTTTCGGTTAATTTAAGTAAATTTAAAAATTTCAAATCATTGGATATCGGTTGTGGTAACGTGACCACATACATAAAGACGCATATGATGTTGAATTTGACTCGTGATGTGTCTTTGAAAATGGAAAAACTTTGCTTAGAATTAAATCGCGATCATGAGGAGTTGCTGATCTACACCTTGCAGTACCACAGCAATTCTATAAAGCATTTGGAAATTATTTTGCGTTCGAATCCTTTGATGATAACGAAATGGAGACAAGTTTTTATATTATTTCGACAGCTGGAAACCTTAAAGATATTTGGTGTTTCCTGTTATCAGTGGTTGATGGAGATCATCGAATGTTTGCCCAAAGAAACACCTTTGCGGCATTGTGACTTAAGTGGCGGCCTGCAAGTGGATGATTCATTACTGAAACTAATCATACATAAATGGCCTGGATCTTTGCAAAACATGCAGTTAATGTTTTGTAATGCTCTAACCGATGCTGGTGTTAAGGATTTGAGTATACTGCGCCACAACTTGAGAAGCTTGAATATATCACATTGTACTAGAGTTACAGCTGCGGGTTTGCTGCAGGGTTTGGCAGCGGAAGAAAATGTTACTGTTAATACGCTCGTACTGAATGATATGCCAGGCATGGATCCGGAATCCATGCGACTGTTGGCCCAACGTTTACCCCACTTGACATATTTAAATTTGGAAAACTGTCGAGACTCTGTTACCGATGCGGTTCTGGAATACATATTTCACTATCAACAAAAATTACAACATTTAATACTTGACGACTGCATACGCGTTAGCGATGAAGGTCTTTTGGGTTTCGGCACAAATCCCGTCCCCATCAGCAACCTCAAGGGCTTACAGTCACTCAGCTTAAGGGGTTGCAGTAATCTGTCCAATCGTGCACTTATCAAAGGTTTAAAATTTAACGAACTGCGTAAATTAGTTCTGGGCTATTGTCACAAAATCACTTCGATGGGCATAGAGGAACTGGTAGAAAATTGCCCAGCTTTGGAGGATTTAACCATTTCCAGTTGTTTAATGATCGACGACGATGCCATGCTGCATATTGCCCAGGGTCTTCCCCGACTTAGACGTCTAAATGTTAGCAATTGCATTAATTTAACCGGCAAATCCATAGATTATGTAGTCGAACTATGTAAGTCTTTGAAAGAGCTCTCCATCTGTGGCATAGACTCATTGGAAATACAAGAGGTTCAAGAGAAGTTCCTACAACTTAAACCTCAAATTTTAGAATTGAACTTATAGTTGCAAGTTCAATACAATATACGCATACAATATCGAGGCCTAAATCCCCAAACAAAGCCGAGAGACTTTATTTAAAGGCTGGATTTTTTGTTATTTTAATTTTAATTTTAGAAAATTTGACAAAACTGTGTTTAGTTAATTTTAAAAACTCGTATAACTATAAATGTCAAGTGTTTTTTTTAATTTAATTAATCTATTTTCTCTGTAAGAGTGTTTTCTGTGTAAATACTTTAGTTATGATAAGATAATTTTTTAAAAAAAATTGTCTTTTTATTTTAAAAAGAAAGTTGTAAATTTTGAATTTGATATATTGAAAAATTTAAATTTTAGATTACATACAATTTTGATGACAATTCTTGAGCATAATCTATGTACATATCGTTTGGTGAAATGCAAAATCGCGTAACTAAACTTTTTTTAATTTTACATGAGAAACATAAAATGTAGTAAAATAGCAATTCAAGTGACTGAAGTAACATCTCTTTGTTTTCATCTATAATTTCGCTGTTTTTTATTCTAGAAGTTTAAATTTTTTTTTCGACATGCGGTTTGCTGTAATACGCACACCGTAATTATTTAAATTAATTAATAAAATGATTTTGATTTTTTTTGCATTTCTGCTAACGATATATGGATGCTATAAGTGACTCAGGTGTGTTTCACTTTTACTGCCTGTTCGTCGATATCGAAAGAAAACTTTCTTTAGAAATATTACATTTGAAACAAAAACAACTTTTGAAATTTGGTTCAAAGAAAATTTTCTTTCGATATCGGCGAGCAGGCAGTCATTCTCGATAAATTATCCTAGAATATAATCCCAGTAAAAAAAGTAGTTTGCATATACATAATAGTTTTGTAAGGCTTACTAAACCTGCCTGCCGGAAATATGCTTTTTAAATAGAAAGAAAAAAGAACCATAGAAGTAAATTTTTTGCTGCCGCTTTGAAGGACATAACGGGCTTCCGTTGGTCACTTACTTCGACAGTTCGGAAAAGTTTAGAAATACATATGTATGTATTTTATGGCACGTTATGAATTAGGGAACAAAAAACATGCGTACACTCAAAATATTCTGTATGTAAAATTAACTGAAATTGAAGTTTGTATATTTTTTATTCTCTCAGAACTTTGTAGACTGTTAAATAGTAGGGTATTCAATTCATCGAGTTTCTATTTTAATCCTTTATTAGCACGATTAATTAATCGAGATTTTCTGTTTAATCGGTTAATAATCGATTAATAATTGTATTAATTAGCTGATACAAATTTTCCACAAGTTAATGATTTTTAATAAAAGAAAAAATACAAAATTTATTTATTTTTTAAGATGAACATACGTTGACAACACGTAACTGATTATTACAATGTCTTAGAGGATGAAATCATGTTATAATTAGGCTGAAAACATTCGTTAGTCGCGCTTCACAATATGGAAGTTTTCTTCCTGAAATTTTCTCTAATTCTCTTTTAAACTTTCATTAGATTTTTTTGTAATTCAAGATTTTTGCGTTCACATTTTTATGTACACAAATTTTTGCTGTCACCACCATGAAAGAAAAGAAAATTAAAAGAAAATCCAATTACGAATTACAAAATACAAGGGAATTTCAAAAAATATAAAAGATTGCAACCTTTCCCAATCATCTATATCCTCTCACCAACAAACTAAAAATTTCTGCAAGAAAACTTTCATAGTGTGAACCGCGACTAATCACGAAATAAAATAACTTAAAATTAATTATTATACACTATTACGAAATTTCGGTTTTATTTATTTTGCGAATAGGAATGTTGCTTCAGCAATTTTTATAACGTTTTCTGCATTTCCTGAAAAATAATTAAATTCAGTTACGATGTTTGAACACGTATGACCAGCGATAACAAACATAAGGGTTCTTGAAATAAATCACGCACAAGAGGAATTCATAAATAAGTATTAATAAAAAAGAAGTAAGTGAGTCCATTTTATAAGTTAGTTTCCGTTTCATAGTTTGAGGAGATCTTTTAAAATAATATTTTTAGAAAAATAATTTGTTTCAAATCAACTTTTTCTTTAGTTTGAATCAAAAAGAAGAAATCGGTTCACTGTTCAAAGATGTTGGAGAAATCGAAAGTAATCCATAATTGAGAAAATCCAATTTATTGCTCCTTTTTCCGGTTTTCTCTAAACACATAAAATCTTTAATTATGCTATTTGAGTTCAAGTTCTTAACACATCTATTAGTTTCGGTTAACTTATGCCGTTTTCTTTTCTACAAAAAATGTAACATTTCTTTTAGTTTTTATAAAAATATTGCTATTCAATGTTTTCTTAAGACAAAAATTTAGCCTCGTAAGTGATGATACAATACTTCCCAAAAAAGTGACTGTTTCAAGAAATCATTATATTGCAAATTTTTAATAAAAAGGGCAAGAAATGTTGCACTTTTTTGTAGAAAAGAAAACGCCGTTAGTTGCAATAAAATAACCACTTAAAAAATATATTTAAATTGGAGATGGGCACGGCTCACGTGGTTAGCGTGAATCATACGTGATCATAATTAGTATTTTTACCACGTGAGTGTGAATGAACGTGAGTATAAAAAATGAACGTGAGTGAGCGCGCATGAGCAGATTTTTGGCGTTATTGTGTTTTTTTTGCTTATTGTAACTTTTTTATATAATTTTTTAATTTTTGTGCGCCAGTTTTCGTGGCTGTAACTAACATTTTTTTCACTCAGGGTTTTCAAAAATATAAGGTCGTGAATGCGTGTGCATGATGAAAAATTTTTTATCATGAGCATGCACGAGCGTCAGTGAAAAGTTACTCACGTTCACATCTCTAGTTGAAATGCTGATCACATTAAAAATGAAATTGGTTTAATCGGTTAATTGATCCAAAATTTAGCGATTTAATTGTTAATCGAAACTGTTAATTGAAATTAATCGCACAGCTAATCGGTTAGTAATTATTAGTTTAACAGAATACCCTACTAAATAATTAAAGAAAAAAAATGTACTGATATGCTGTACAGTAGAAAAATTAAATTTCATTCTTATGTAATTCATAAAATTTTTATGCTTAGGAACGTACTTCTAACAAAGGTGTCTCCAAGACCCCTATCGTCTGCTATTTTTTTTACTGGGATATTACCAAAAAAGTTAATTTAAAACATTCTTTTAATGTTTTTTTTTACATACATATGCCTAGTTTTTGTGCAATACTAACTATAATTAACAATATATGAATAAACAAAGAACTAAAAAAAATATTGTAAAATCATTTAAAAAAAACAATATTCAAGCTGAATCATTAACAATTTTATGTTTAACATATAATCTACATTTAAATAGAATTAAGTATATTTGTACTCGTAATCAAAACTATTTAAACAGATTTAAAAGAAATCATTTTATAAACAGTAAAATACATATCTGTAATCTTTATACCGTGTTCTGACGTTTATATTATTTGTGCAATTAAGAAATTTTACACAATTAATGTCTTAATTGAGCTCAATTTACTTAAAGATAACACAATTAATAAATTGAGAAATTTGTAGTTAATTGCAGCACTAAATTCGAGTAAAACTCGAGTAAAATTCGCAATGCAACTCTTGTCACAAGTATTTTTACCGAGAATTACATATGTTCATCAAGAAGAAACAATTCTGTACAATAAAAGTCAGATCAACCAGGCAGTATTAATAGAACAGCAGACTAACCTGTGTATATTGAAATTTTGTTGTTGTATACGTATTCCGTGTTATGTGATGTTTGACATTTTCTTCAAGATGCATCTGTTCTGACAGTAGCACTCGGATTTTTATTTGTTTTGACCGCTATTGAGGTATTATCTGCAAAGAATTTTTTATTGTTATAGAACCGCTACTATGTGGTGGATCTGCCTTTTGTCAAATGCTAATTGAGAAAGCTAAATTGATATGTATGAACCAGAGAACGACAAACGATAGAATAATAAATAACTTACTCAGGCATATATTGAATATTTTCAATACAAAATATTTTTCGTATCTTTTCAATTTCATAATTGTATGTATCGGTGCGCATTTTGTTTTATACCTGTATGTAGTCATGTTCATATTTGTTTATATCCCCGCGCACCTAATTACTTGTATATGGATCGATAGGTACTCCAATGACTATGAGCACATTTATTTTCCAATTTTTTTTTTGATAAGTATTGCCAGAAATTTTTTTAAGTTGTATTATGGATTTCGTTTCGTAATTATTATGAACCATTTTTAAGCAAAATGCGATAAAATTATATTAAAAAATCGCGTTAACTTGGAAAGTATACAATTTTACTTTGAAGCAAATTTTTGCAAACATTTTTGAGAATAGGAAAAGCTTAAAAATATATGAGATCATTCTTATATATTTTTTCGACCTTTTGTTTTTTAAATGTTTTTTGTTTTTTTTTTTATTAAAAAAACATTTAAAAAATATTTATATTTCCCTGAAGAAGCCACACAAGGAAGTGGCGCAATATCGGTTATCTAATAAAATTTTATAAACGTTTTTTATAAAAAATTTACCTATAGCTCTTAATAAGTTGGATTCATTTAATATATGAGATCCTTAAACAAAAAGCAAACGAAACGGAAAAGGGTAAGCTGCTTGCAAAAATTTCGAAAATCCGCTAAAAATTGCATAATTTGCAAATTTTTCACATTATTTACATTTTTAAGTGTTTTTAGAACATTTTACGGCTTTTTAAAAACTTTGCAACTTTTTGCGGAATTTCGCGTTTTTGCAATGTGGGTGACTTTTTCTACTTTTTATTGTTTCATCGACTTTTAAATGATATTAAACATTTTAATTTTCCCAGTGATTGGAAATTATTGCGAATTTTCATAATTATTGCAGTTTTTTCAGAGTTTTTCACATTCCTTGCAATTGTAGCCCGTTTTAGAAGATTTTACGGCGTTTAAAAATTTTGGAAAATTTGGCGAACTTTCGCAATTATCACGATAACATTTATTGCTTCATTGAATTTTTAAGATTTTAGAAAAATATGAACACAGAATATTGATCCAATATGCATGAATTTCGTTGACTTTATTTTTATGCAAAAATTATTTTTACTCGAAATTATAATACCAAATAAAGAACTGTAATTTTTGCATAAAACATAAGTTGAAAATAAATTGTTTCCTTTTGTTTAATTTTTTTCAAAGGCTACAATATTGTCTCTTATAGTCATATTTATGGATACCCATCGATACATATATTTATTTGTACGTATTCCTAGCAATACAAAAAGCATTTTCTATTTATTTATGCTATACTTATGAATATGCGTAATATAGCTTTCTATGAACGTATCTGTTTGTACCCCTACATTTTAATAATCATACACTTTTGAATATCGATATGTGCTGTGTATTGAAAATTGTATACCTTTGTCGTTCACTGGTGTGAACACTAAATTTTACTGCTCATTTAAATATAAATTGTCTCGATTGAGAATATATCGTCGTCCCGAAGTTCTCTTCATGTATCTCCAAAAAATATTTTTCTTTGAGTCTAAAATTTCAATATTATATACAAAAGAAAAATATTAGATGATCCAAATTTGCATCACTTGCGGAGCACGAATTCAAGGTCTTAGACCCGGTTTCCACGCGTCAGGTTTGACAAGTCAAGTCTTGAGTTTTTAGGAGAAGCGGTCTAATCTTTTTATTATATTTTCTGATGTACGTGAAGATAACTTCAGGACGATATGTCTGAACATAGAATTAAGGTATCTTGTGTACTATATTAAAATTAAATAAAAACAATGAAAGATTTCACAAGGTCTACTAACTGTTGTATCGGCTGTATGTGCTAATATTTCTTTAGATTCTGAAGAAAGTTATATGGCAAAATTCCAACTATAATATTATAAAATTTAGCACATACAACCCATACAACAGTTAGTACACACTTGGGAATTATTTTAATATTCATATATTCAATAAGGATTGCGTATATTATTTATGAGAATGTTTTACTAAATTTGTTTGCTGCTGCTTTCACTTTCAAAGAAACCATTCGAAATTCGGAATCATGCAATTTGCTGTTTAAACAACTTTTTACAATGCAATTTCTGTTAGAAGATTTTGCAATTTTAGCGTGACGATAATAAACTGTTACCCCTTCTAAAGTGTTGCCTAAAGAAAACTTGCCTATATTGTCCTTAATATTAAAATTGTCCAATCTTGTAGATTGTGACCCCGATTACATTATTACACAGTCGAACTTGTTATGGTTAACAGAAATGAATATTTCAGTAGACTTAGATATAGCCCTTTTCCACGAGCAAAAGCTTATTTTGCAAAGTCTTGCTTTTGAGGGTGATAAGGGAAAAAAAGAAAGGGTTCGAGCACAGACTTTGTTGTACTCGCAAAGTTGCCTTCTGCTTCGTTCATCGGTTACACATACTTGTATTTGGTTGCTCGTGTGTTGTTGCTTTGCATGCAAATCCAACAAAACAACACAATGGAGTTGTGCCATCTTAGTTCCTTTTAGTGATCGATCATTTTAGTTCAATCCTTAAATTTGAACTATGTCGTTCATTTAGTTCAATCGATCTTTTTAACGTTGAACTGCTTGCATAATCTTTGTCGAACCATATGAAAACTTGGTAGCCTTAAATGCTCCGGTGATTTTTGATGGTATGGCAAAGTTTGTTTACATTTCATTGTTTATAACCAGGGATAGGTGTTTCATGCAATAAAAAAAGAGGTTTTATGCGCCTAAAATATGCCATAAAAAACGCAAAATATGCATTAAAAAGAAAAAAATATGCACTTATTTAAAAATTTTTATTTATATAAAAAAAATAAAAAACTACATATTAATTCAGTCTCATTGGATATGTATGTAAAGTAGTCAAAAATACAAAAAAAAATTATATATATATATATATGTATATATATATTACAAAATTTGTTTATTTATATGCAAAAATAAAATTTGCTTTATATTTTCAAAAGTAAAGTTCGATCTATTTGGTCTCAGAAAATTTTTGTACATTGAAAAAGACCTTTCAACATCTGCCGATGTGATTGGAGCATATTTAAATGATTCCAGATCTACAATTATCAGGCCTATAAAAAAAACATGCATTTGCATGAAACCCCTGTCCCTGTTTATAACTAATTAATATCTGAATTCAATAAAAATCAATTAATCTGACTTGTTTGGTATTTTATTTAGAAAAAAACAAAGATAACAATGTTTGTGTAGATTAATTAACAAGCCTTGATTTTTCCGCCTTGTATTTCTCAGCTACGAAAACAATCTTAAGTGTACAGACATGTCTTCACCACAAGCGCATTTCATACTGGTAAAGGATAATGAAGTTGAATTATATTCTAAAAGTTATTTCCACTGTTGGACTATGGCCAAGGGTGTAAGTTAGCCTTGGGTAGATGAGTGATTGAATAGTAGTTTAATCTTTTAAACTATCTGTCGATTTGCATACTTTTGAGTGAAATAAACGTGATGATGGCGGTAAAATCCAGTGAGTTTTAAGAATGATTGTTGGTAGAACGGAAAGGAACTACTATTTATTAGCAACTTTACTGGCATTAATCAAACACACGAACAAGGAAAATTTCCATTAAAATAAAATATTAATTAAAGAATGTAAAAGATCATGAACTTATAAAAAGTACTTAAAATGTTCCCTCACGTTTGTACATGATTTTAAATGAATCTTTAATAATGGCAAAATCGTTCATTTAGTTCACATTAAAGTGCTTATGGTATGACACCAAGCCAACGAATCGCGGCCATCTGAAGCCGCTTAGCCTACGCAAAATCAAATATTTATATTGTAGCTAAAACTAAATTGTTCAATTCTCCAATTAAATCATAGTTCAGCATATTTCGGATAATCGCAGAACGATTAATAACAATTATTGTTATAATAAATACTTATATGTACTTGCATCCGTTGCCTTTGATTCAAATTAAAAAAATGGAAAATGGCAAAATTGGCACAGCGATGCCAAGCCGATTTATACAAGTTGCTGTGTACGGCATCATACATAGTTCAAAACTGAACTATTGAAAATGCAAATTTCATCTAGTTCGACTAGTTCAATGGATTGAATCGTTCAATTGAACTAGTTCGTTCGTGAACTACCCAAGACTACAACACAAAATTTGTTAAACTAAACTTTGCGTGTGGAGTAGTGAAAGCAAGTTAAAAAGAAAATTGAAAAGACTTTCTCAAATTAAACTTTGCAAGTGAAAAAACCGCCATATTAAATGAGAAAAGCTGCCACATAGTTCCGCAGTTCCTGAACGCAAGTTATCAACAATTGTAAAACTAAAAATAAAGTTGAGAAATAAACTCGAAATAACTAAAATTAACAATATAATGCTCTGTAAAGAGCTTATGAAAAATAATGATGCACGCAATCTGTGGTCAGCAAAAAGAGATCTTTCTAAAAAGTGCAAATTGTATAAATCAAGGCAGATCAACAAGGTAGTAGCGATAGCACAGCTGATTAACCTGACTAAATGTCATTTGCATATGTAAAATTCAATTTGTGTTGATAATATAGTCATACGAGGCAGAAAAAACTCGGTTAACATGGCCCTATAGCGCGCACCGTCCACTGTTGTCGTTTGACAAAAAAAAAAGGGAACGATGAATCTTCCAGCGTGAACAGCGCACCATGCAGTCACTTTGAGCGGGTGTAATGGTTTCTCGTGCATCGCTCGTGGATTTTCGGCTCCCCAGAAGTGATAGTTTTGCTTGTTCACGTACCCGCTGAGGTGGAAATGAGCCTCATCGCTCATTATGATTTTGGTCGAAATTGCTACGCAAAAAAATAAACACGATTATTGCGCGTTCTTGGGGAGTGTATTGCTCATGGTTCACTTGTATTCTATGTCTGTCTAGTTCACAAATGTCAAAACAGATTTGACATTGGCCGCTATTTGCAAAAATAAGAGCATCTTCCAATAGAGTGATTTCTGTTCAATGGATAATAAATTCTAAATTATATATGTATGTATGTTATTAAAAGAATTCTTCGTATACCTTTTGATGGCCGCTTTCTCGCAAAATGACTCTTTGTGAAACTGTTCACATACTTAAAATGTTCCTTCTGATTAGCTATAATTTTAAATAAAATATTAAAACTTTTATTCAACTATAAAAGCATTTGTTAGCAAAAGTTTTTGTAAAAGCTTTGAACAAAATGAACACAACTTTGCAATAGAAAAGCTTTAAGCTTAAGAAAACTATTGTAGAAAATGTGAAAACTATTTTCAGTCTCCAACGGATTGTTGTTAGTGTGTAGTAGTCGATTGTTTTTCTATAGTTTTGTCAACAACACACACATTCGCAAATGCATCAAGATGGATTTCCAAAAAAAATATTTATTTAAAAAATTTCTAGTGACGAAAAGCAAACTTCGAAATGCGCATTGATTGTGTGATGTGTATATTTGTGTGCTACAGAAAAAAATAATAATTTTCAGCAAATCCACAATTAGTTTTTGTGTTTTCTTTTTTGGGAAACATATGTATTTCGAAATGCATAAAATGTATGGAGCGGAAAATTCTAAATAACAGATAAAGTTGAACGCTTTGACTGAAAAGAACTCAAATAAAATCTTCACGGCAAAAAACGTCTACATATTTGTTCGTAATAAAAATAACAATTAATTCTATTTAAAAAAGAAACTTGTAACGGACTTGCTCGGTTTTGCCTATTTTACGTTTTTTATGCTTTTTTTCTTAAATGAAAATGGGCAAAATGTGAACGCAAATAACAGAAATAATTGCTTAAATAATAAACAAATAAAAACCAAAAAAAAAATCAAATGGAAAGAGTACAATAAAATAAAAGAGTTCAAACAAAATGGAAAAAAATACAAAAATTAAATGAAATTTATGTGTGTTTACGATATTTTTGCTAATTACATTTGAATGGAAAATAGTTATTGAATTGAAAGAAAAACGATTTAAATTTAAACAAATCATTTCGAAAACATTTGATTGCACAAGACAAGAAAAAAATGCAACGAATTGGAGAGGAAAAAACCATAAATTAATAAACTTAAATTTGAGTTGAAAATCTAATTTAACTATAAATGCTGACTTGTATTTATCTAGTATGTACGTACACATGTGGCCAATAAAATAGGCACCTTCCATCTATATAATTACGAAAAAAGGCAAACAAAAATAGTTTCTGGTTATTTTTTACTGCTGGAAACGTCTAAATAAATAGAAATGGCAACTGAAAGTTAACAAATTAAACAAAAAACTATTTGTGCAAAAATGCGAAATTCACGAGGACAATAAAATAGGTGCTGCTTAAATGAAATGCATAAAATAGAAGAAGTAGTATTTGATCAGTAGCCACTATTTCTACCATTATTTTTAATAACTTTATTTGTTCTGTTCGATATAGATTAACTGATAATTCTACGGCAGGTTTCTACAGGAGTGTCATACCCAGTGATGCCCTTCAGAAATTAAAAAAATTCCCTAAATGTCTCGAAAAAAATTCCCCGTCTTTCCCTACACACAAAAGAAAAAAGTTCCCTAAATTTTTACTGCTCTAAAAATTTATTGATTTAAAAAAAAATTGATATTTTGTTTACATTTTTAAAATGAAATAAAAATGACATAAATTTGTAATTTTAACAACCTGCAATATCTTTGCAGGCCTTTGTGCCATCATAATGCCATCAAAAATTCTTCAAAAATTATTTAATTTTTAAGGGAAGTCTTTGAATTATTATAAGAGCTGTTATATGGAACTAAAATTTTAAAGCTAAGATTTTATCTGGTCAATGCTTTGTTCCATCATTTTTTTAATAATTTTTCGCATTGATTCCTAATATAGATCTCTTACAGCCTGTTCATCGAAAAATATCAAATATTTTCCTGTTTAGGTTCATGCAAAATGAATATCAAGTTTTTAAACAAAACATGTAACAACTGGCACATTTTTTTGGTCTGTGTATCGCATTTTTATATGTCCAACAGCTGAAAGCATAACGAATAGAATAAATTATTCGCTGTGGAAAAATATAATTAGACAACAAATAAATAAATTTTAAATAAATAAAAATTCAAGAAAATATATAAAATACAATTTTCAAAATATTATCTTAAATGTCATTCAACGAACAATTGAAACCATATTACACAAACCCTATTTGTTATGTAGTCGTTAACATGTCGCCCAGTTTCGTTTTATTTTCGACGCGTTCTATGAACAGACTGTTAAACTATTAAAATAATGATGTGGAGATCTTACAAGGTCAATTCTTAATTCTGACTTCTTAATAAAATGTCCAAGTTAAAATTAAAATTTTAACCCCGAATAGTAACAATGAATCAAGTACTTTTTTTCAAACACCGAATTTCAATAATTAAAATAGCATTATAAATAATTTTTAAAAGTCTTAATTTATTTAAACAAAAAAAATTCAAAAATTTTTTTCTTTTGCTTTTCATACAAATTCTGTTTCTTAGCAAAGGCACAGAAAATTAACCATTCCTTTGCCTTTTATTGTATCTATATATTAGTTACCAAAATATGTTTTCTGTCTGTATGAAATATCACGCGTAATAGTGTAACAAAATTATGTAATACAGTAGTTTTCCGATTTAACGAACATTCGATTTAATGAAGTTTAGAAGTTTTTATTAAATGGGCTTAGCAAAACAACGTAACTTTACGAGCTATTCGTCCCGGAAGCTTAGGCCCGCACAGACGTCGCCGCAAAGTTCTTGCCCAAATTTGATTATGAATTTTGTTTGTAATGGCCTTAGAACTCATAAAAGGATCTCTCCCTCCCAGCATTGCTGTATATGCTTCTGTAATTTTGCTGGATTTTTTCATTGCGCCACAACTTTCTGAGATTTTTCAGGGCTTAAAAGCATCTATAAAAAACTCTAGATTGTCCAAGAGCTTGAGCTATAAATTTTTATTGCTAACGAAGCTTTTGGAGATTCTCCACCCCTCAGCTGTACAATGCTGCTCCCGATCAATCTACTATAAGTTTTTTTTAGTTAATTAAAACTCATATTATAGTGCAAATGTTAATTTCGATTCTAAAATTTGCAAAAGCTCGGTGACCACAATATCTCTGTATTTTTTTTAAAGAATTTCTTTTAAGCAGAATTTTTTCTTATTGAAAGTAAACAGTTTTGAAAATCAATGAATCAAAGAATATATTCAACAAAATTTTATTAATTTTTTAAAAGTGTGGATGTTATTATGAATTTATTTATATTTATTAATGGTAAATTAAATTTACAAATTAATCATACAAAGAGGGGGAAACTCGTCCTTAGTAATAATAATATTTGTATTAAAAGAAAATATATTTATAGATTTCATAATAATTCAAAACATGAAACGCGATTATATATATTTTTTTTTAATATTTCGATAATTAAGTGTTGTTTGATACAAATATAATCTAATATTTTTATGAATTCCAGGCCACATTGGTTGCCTATGTGGCAATGAGATTGCAGATAAAAGTGCCAAAAAGGCAGTTCTATCTCCAACAATAATCCACAATAAAAAAATACATCAAAAAGGCATATCAAAAAGCAATTACTTGAATAAAGAAAAAAAACAAACTGACATTTTAAAATGATAAATTCCACGTATAAAAAAATAATATACTCAGCAAAAAACTCACAAATATCAAATGTGCTGATGCAATTCTAATGCAGGAGGAAGGTTACCTATTTTAATGACCCTCTGTGTATGTGCACATGCATATGTTTGAGTTTAACGAATTTTCCTACAACTTGGAAATGAATTAACTCACTATTAATGGGTTGGGCCAATTTTAATTTATATATATTTTTTAAAATTAAGAAAACATATTTAATGAATTTAATTAATTACCTGCACGTTACTAAATCCATCCGTCCATTAATTGAATTAGTTGGCGAATGTTGTACTTGCAAGTTCGTTCGATAACTACTGTTCTCTTCAACAAATAAGACCGCCTACCCTGCTGCACTTATGCATCAAGTACTTCTGTTTCCTCAATGATTCTACAAATGATTGGTTGCTGTTCTTGTTACTGGTTCTATAGGGAATAAATTACCTTTAGTTAGCACAAAACTTTATTATTCAAAAACCATATTGAAGCGAATTATAAACTAAAGCTTCTACATTTAAATTTGTATGCTATTTGGTCTTTACTGTGTAAAAGTTGCAATTTGGAATCTAAGTGGGCTCAAAGGTAATTTTAAAACAACAAAAATTAGCAAATAAATACTAATTTGCAGGATGTTTAAGGATAAAGCTACTTTTCTTATTTAAAAGGTACTTTTAACAGAAATACTTTGCTCGATAGTTGCAGTTGCAAAGAGGAAATTATGAACGTTTCAATTTAGATTTTTCATTGGCACTCACTTTCATTCGCATTAGATTACGTATGTACATATGTACCATGATCTAATAATACAGGTCTGTTTAGTACTACAACAATAAAACAACAAAAAACAACAGGCATTTTGTTTTTGTTTAATGTCGCAGGGAAGTCAGAAACAGTTCAAGAAAATTGTATTTTATGTTTGTGATGGAAAATTAAATTTTTCTTTGGTACAAAAAAATGTTTTAAATTATACTCGTACTTTTTTGACCGCCACAGTACTACAATGAAATCTTTTATTAACTAAAAAACATATAATGAATTGTATTTGTGCTTGCGTTTATGTTATCGAAACAAATACAATGGTTTTACCTAATAACAAACATTATTCTTAACCTTTTTTCATACAAAAAAAAGGTTTAAGATTAAAGTTTGAAATCAAATTGACGTTCAGTTGAGAGTAAATGTTTGGTGCCGAGTCGGACATTTGAGAGTAAAATTCCGACCTTAATGTTAAACTACATCTTGATCTTCTTCCAGACTGCGAATATGTAAAAAAGTGTATTTTCCTAAATTGTAGTGTTTCGCAAACTAAAAATACATTTCAGTGTAAGACTTTGTTGTTAGTGCGCTAATAAGTTTACAATATTTCAAAACGTTGTTCATGCGTAAAGCGACTAATTTTAGTCCTCGTGCTTGTGATACTGACCGATAGTAAATATTTTGGGACAGAATTATGGAATAATTTAATTTCAATTATATATTAAGAACTAACACAGTTCTCTAGTTGAGAAAAACCCAAACTTTTATGCAAAATCCTATTTTTTCGAAGTTACGTTCAAATTATTTTCAAATGATATAAACACCCAAAGAAATATAGTTGGAAGTTATCACATTTTCATATCTGTTATGGGGAGTTATTTACTTTTTGTGAGGCTTTTTAAATTGGGGAAATGTTGGAATTGGCAGTTAATTAATTTTTGCTTTCATTTCATTGAGACTTATTTAATTTCTATGGAAGTTATTTTATTTTCCCTAAAATTGCGGTTCATAAAATTCTTTTGTTCTTATTTCATTTCCATTGAGACTTTCTATATAAAGGATTCTTTCACTTTTGTTAGGACTTCTTTCATTAGGAGATATTTAATTTCTTTTGGAATCATTCAATTTACAAATTATTTTATTTTCCACTTTAGTTGTTATTTAATTTTTCCCCGTTGGCCATTTTTTCATTTTGGTTGGAAATTATTTAATTTGCGAGCTGTTATCCCAAATGGTTCTTAATTTCAGATCGAAATTGTTTATTGCCTTAAAATGTAGCGAGACCTGTAAACGCATTTTTAAAGACAAGCTTAATATGTTGCACTCTTTTAAAATAATTTCACTATGTTATATATGTTGTCTATCGAGTCACTGTTCGCTTAGAAATAATGCAGAGAAATCGGAATCGAAATCAATGTTCTTTCTCATAGAATGCGGATGAAGACATTCTTTCTTAAATCCGACATAATTATAAGAAATTATAGGCGTGCTGTTTTCCCTTTTTTAAATGGGTACACACAGAAAAATATTATTGTAAAATCAACTAAAACAAGGTTGATTCAACTAGTTTTGTTAGCAATTTTGCTTCATAAGCGTTTCGTGTTAATTTAATATGATATTAAAGTTATAGTTATCCACTTTAAAACAATTAGAAATCATGTTGAATTGACATTGTACGCAGTACTTTTTGAATTTTTTCTCTTATCATGAATTAATTTCATTTCATAATGTTTCGCGTTGTTTCAACATGTTTCATGTTCACATGTTTATTTTAATATTATTCCAGTCATTATTATTATTTCACAAATTTTATTTAACTTTTTTAACATGTTGATTTAACAAAAGCCAACTTTTGTTAATATTTAAAATTGACAAAAGTTTTTTCAAAGCATTCCAATGTTATTTCTAATGTTTACAACAATATTGATTTTACAATAGTTAATCTTGTTCCAACTATATCCAATGTTAATTTTACATGAAAAACTGTAGTTATTACTACAGAAACGGAATTTACAAAATTAAACATGGATTAATGTTATTTTAATTCTGTAAAAGGTAAGATTTAAAATGTACAATGTTATTTCAATGTGATTAGTTTTTAATCAACATATTTTTATTCTAAATTAACAATTTTAACCATTGATTTAACTTAAAACAATGTTGAAAGTAAATTCAATTGGATTTTTTCGACATATTAACAATGGCTTGATATCAACATTTCTTCATGTTGATTTTACATTGGGTTTTTTTTCTGTGTGTATATACAATTTAGCTCATGCTCGATTAAGAGTAAAAATATAATGGCGGTATTCAGTGTTTGGTGAAAATTCTCTTGCGAAAGTGCAAATGCAAAATATACACAGTTGCCATTAATTTTCACAAAAAAGTTACGATATTTTACATTTCCTCTTTCGCAAGACTATTTGCAACAAACACTGAATACCGCCAATATCTTATGACAGAGCCTTTGCTGCCAAAAGTTTGAAAAGTGCAACATTTAATATGTAGTTTTTTTTTTATAATTAGCATAAAACTAATTGAAATATGTGTTTTGTTTCTTGGAAGAAAAAGCAACAGATTAAGTCATTAATAAACTATAAAAAAAAATAATTAAAATTATTTAAACACAAATTTGGAATTATGTACGTACGAATAAAAAATAAAAAAAATGTTTTTAGTTTGTTTACTCAACTTAGAATTGCTTGAAATTTTAGAATTTTCAAGTTAAGTTAGAAGTTAGAAGTGAACGTGGTACCCAACCCCATAATAGTTTTGCGTGCGTTTACGAAAATGAAACGATTAATTATAATTAAATCAGATAACAAGTGACCAATGCAAAATTCCATTGTTACAACAGTAGACCTTTTTATAAAAAAGCGAATGAAAATGCAAAAAAAATCTTAAAAATCAAAACAATTACGAGAAATATGAATTATTAAAAAGCAACTCAAATAAAAATTGTAAAAAAGGCGAACAACCGAACTAAGAAAAATTGAACGCCAACAAATTATTATGCGATTTAAAAAGACCCAAAGTGGAATGGAAATATTGCAAAAAACTTAAGCACATTTGATAGAAATTATTTTAAATTATCGCTAATTTCCCAGCTAATACAACAATACAATGACTAAAATAGTTAACTACACAACAACAACAGCAACAACAACAGCAGCCGCAACAACAGCAACAGCCGCAACAACAACAAATAACAGTGACTTTGGAAACTCTTCGTATTTGTATGCTTTCGAAACTAATAACTACGAAACGGTTTACGATTTTGGCCCCAAAAGAGATTCCTTGAAAATCGTCATACCACTGACAATAGTTTATGGCTTGATCTTTATAACGGGCGTCATTGGGAACTTTTGTACATGTATTGTGATTAAAAAGAATCGTTCAATGCACACGGCCACAAACTATTATCTATTTAGTTTGGCCATTTCAGATTTTTTACTTTTATTGTCGGGTGTACCGCAAGAAATCTCTTTAATCTGGTCCAAATATCCTTATGTGTTTGGTGAATATTTTTGTGTGGGTCGTGGTATATTGGCAGAGACTTCGGCCAACGCTACAGTGCTGACAATAACCGCATTTACCGTTGAACGTTATGTGGCCATTTGTCATCCGTTTTTGGGTCAGGCCATTTCTAAGCTGAGTCGTGCCATTCGTATAATCATACTCATTTGGTTATTTTCCATACTGACCGCCATACCTCAGGCCCTGCAATTCGGACTGATTTCATATCAAGGCGTCGAAATTTGTGTGGTGGTGCGCATTATAATAAATCATTCGTTTCAATTGTCCACTTATATATTTTTCTTTGCACCCATGTCCATAATATTCGTTTTATATCTTTTGATCGGTTTGCAATTGTATCGTTCGAATGTTATAAGCGGCCACAGTAGTGGCGGTAATGACAGTTTCGATACCAAGGATTTGCATCGTTTTCGCAGCGACATTGCTGCCGGTCAGTTGAATGGTCAGAAATCTAATGTACGCCGCGGTCGTTTGGGCGGTATGAAAAGTACTCAGAGCGATACCATACTGTATCGGTATTCGGGTGGTGCGCAGGCCACAGCTGTGCGTGGACGAGCTAATCAGTTTTCCACTAAACGAGTATTGAAAATGCTGGGTATGTACACTGCTGCTAAAACAATTTTGAATGTTTGTGATTTGTGATTGTAATGTTTGGAATGTATTTATTGTTTTTTTTAAGTCAAAATAAATATTTAGCTATTTAACTATCTATCCATCTATCTATCTATCTATCTATTACATAAGTAAATCATATATTAGACATTAATTATTTTTATAGACCCGACTATATATTATTTAAATCGGTTCATTATTAAAGGAATAAAAGGCTCCCAAAGTTGATACTACTACAAATGCCAAATATACACACTTACATTCACTTATGTATGTATTCGTTCAAGTAAAAACAGAACCCTGCAGGAAATGTCGGTAGTGAAACTGTACTGACTTACCATTGACACAGTCGCCAGTACTAGTGACTTATAATACCCCAGACAACGACATGTAAATTTGACTAAAGAAATTTAACATGTGCATTATGAAAATGTAGACGCTTTGGTGTCAATGTCTCCAACAAGTCACCAAAATAGTAGACAAAAGTGGTTATTTAGAGACACTTGTGCCCAGATTTTTACATATGTATATGAGTTATAAGATCTTTTCTCTTTAAATGAGTGAAGTTAAAAAAGAAAAAGAGATCAGGGCTTAATCGTCGCTTTCGATATCGAGCTGATTCGATCAAGTTTTCTTAGTTTGAGATTATGGCATCCGCTACCGAACAATATAAACACAATATTCGATATCGAATGTCATAATCTCAAACTAAGAAAATTCGATCGAATCAGCTCGATTTCGAAAGCGACGATTAGACCACAGAATGGAGTGAGATGAGAGTTAAATATGGATGTATATGTTCATTAATAAGCCTGTGCTCATATATGTCATGTCTTATCGACATAATTGCTACTTTCTAGGCGAGAGAGGCGAGGGGAAAAGAAACTAGTACTCAGATGCATGTACTGTCATTACGTTTCGCTCTTTCATCCGTAATTTTAAGTCTGAAGATATTTGCTAGTAAATGTCATCTACATGACATGACTTGTGTGAACATCAATGAAAGTTCAAAGAAGAATAAGTAAAGCTGAAAGTTCACACCACGCGTTCTACGCATCTCTCAAGAAAGTTTAATCAGAATATTTTCACAAAGCAAGTTACAAAAAAAAACTAATGCAAATAAAGTAAATATACATTTATTCTGTCGGCCAAACTTCGACCACTAGGCGAACTGTAGTATTTTTAAATAAGTCCACACTCATTTCACCATAGTGTTTTCATTAAAATTTAACTGCGGTACCCACAATCCCAACGGTGAACTCGTTCAAATGTGCTGTATAAATTAAAAAAAATATTGCAAATATGCTTTTAAAATATGCAAAAAATGCTGCAAAATAAAATATGCAAAAATATGCAATAAAAAATTTCTACCAAAATTCATAAAAATGGCTGAAACGGTTAAATATTGTATCTCCGCCGCCACAGCTTGCACAAGAAAAAACATGCAGTTGCATATTTGTGGTTTCCTTGGTTATGACAATCATCCTTATCGTGAATAAAAGTTCACGTCAAATGAATCGAATTCTCTCTGACTGAAACAATTACGAACTTTAGCTTAAAAAATAATCACTTTAACAAAAGATTTTTTTATACTTTCGGATTGTAACGTTGCTTCTCGGCCTTCTTTTCTATTTTTTTAATTATATCTAAACAGATTTGAAAAATTTATGCCGCCACGAAATTTTAACTGGTTGTTTTTCCTATAATTTTTTTGTGAAATTCAATTGCTCTAATAAAATTAGTTATGATTTATCAGGTATTAAATTTGGTGTTCCTGCACCATTAATCATTGAACGTGATGTAAGTAAATGGTGAAACATGATTTAGTAAATTTAATAGATTGCAAATCAAACAGATACACGTGCTTTGTGTTTTTTCATAGATATTTAATAATATTTTCCATAAAAACAGTAAAAAGTACGTAGAAGCCAAAGAAAGAGCTTACAGTGAAGCACAGCCTTAACGAATATAAAAAACTTTTGGAATAAAGCGAAGTTATTAGTTAAACTATTTTTTGAAGAGAGTATCTATATACAGTAGATCTCTGTCATAAGAAAATCTCTTATAAAAAACGACTTAGAAGAAAAAAGATAAAAATACAACTGCGCGTAATCATAGTCGCTTTTAAGTTCAACTTAAGTCTGATGTTTAGTTGCGTCTTACCTGCTTAGTTCCAACTTAAAAGTTAGTTTCCGCTGAAACTGAAATTAAGTTGAAACCTAAGTCACTTGAAATAAATTATTACGAAATATAATAACAATAAAAAAATTATGAAGTTATTGAATTAATAAAAAAGTTATTGAAGTAAAATAAAGTGCAAAGTAACGCATTTAAAATGGTTGACGATAAACTTTATGCACGATACAGATTTTATAAATTAGCAGAACGAAAATTCATTTTCTTTGAAATGAAAAAAAAAACAAACAAACTAAATGATGAAACAGAACAAACTGCAACTTCAGGCTGAACAATATTTTCCATACAGTTTGACATAAAATTTCGTCAGAGAATGTGGTCATGAAATAGAATGTATTTTATTTTTCTAGCGTTTTTTCTTATACTCTCAATTTTAGACACTCATTCTCTCAACAATGTTACCGTGTTTCCATGAAATCACATACACTTTTCATACGAAAAATGCAAGCAAAAGAAAATCAAATAATAATAAGAGAGAATTTGAAATTACTGCCGTCGATTTTATTGTGGGGCCATCAGCGTTTGTTCCTGAAATTGCAGATTTGTTCTGTTTCATCATTAAAGTTGTAATATTTTACAATGCGATATTGATAAGCAGTTCTAATGCTTTAGGCAAATATGGAAAATTAAAAAAAATATATTTTATCCATCATGTTAAAGACGTATTTCTATACAAAAATTTAATTTTTTCCATATCTAGCAGTGCGGTTTTTCTATTATCGTTAAAGCCGAAACTATATAACAACTGTCAATAAATCGACTATGAATAGGAGTGAATTATAAGTTGGAAGCTAAATTTAAGAGGTCGATTATGGATGGAAATCAAACTTCAATTGCGTTGTTGGTTGTTGAAAACGAGAATTTTTAGCTTCCGACAATTAACGCAATTGAAATTTGGCTGCTATCCACAATCTATCTATAAGTTTCACTAGGGTTCTCCAGTAAGACATTTTATTTTCAATAGCCCACAATTTTAAAAATTTTCATGACTCAACCTGGAACTACTTGACAGATGAAAAGTTTAAACCAATTCATTAATAAAACTGGACCGATACGATATATATAAGTAAATGGATGCTGCAACAATGCATTGAAATTATTGAAATTCACTACAAAAATTTTAAAAATTTTCGCGGACAAAGTTTGCACAACTAAAGCATTTTTTAGCCGATGTGAAGCAGCTTCTCGGTCAGCTGTTGTGACGAATCGAATTCGTGCACGTCGCTTAAGAAAACCTGAGAATATTTCTGTTTTAGTCGATAGTGTGGAGGAAAACCCGAGTTTGCCATTTCTCGACAATCCAATAACGACATTACACCGATTTTCTGGTTCAGTTAACAGTTAAAAACTCACAAAATTGTGTCTATGAGGATTGAGTCATTGAAATGCAACAAAGTGATTTCATCGAAAAATCATCTTGAGTGGCGAGGCTACGTTGACTAGCAGAATTATCGCATTTGGGGCTGGCAAAATCCAAGAATTTTTGTTGAAAAACCTCTTTACCCATTTGTGTCTTTACGTGTTTGTGTCTGTCTGGCGGGCGCAGTAGACTTTACTTTGTCGAATATGAGACTGGAGCAACTGTTACGGTGAAGGGATTGCACTATTGAACGATGATTAATGATTTTCTGTGGCCGTAATCGGAAGATATTGATGTGGACGACATTTATTTTCAACAAAACGGCGCTACGTGCCACACAATTAACGATACCATCGCGCTTTATCGTGAAAAGTGTACTGATCGTGTGATTCCTCGAAAAGACGATTTCAATTTTGTCAATTGATCAATTGAAGATCTTGTGATTTGAGGCTACAATCGATTCAAGTCCTCAAAGATGGTATTCGTGAAGTTATCGAGGTTACAGAGCCGCAAATGTGTGAATTGGTGATAGAAAATTTATGAAAAGAGTATGATACTGCAAGCGTAGCCATGGCGGCCATTTGACTCATATTGTTTTCCATTGTTAATGACATAATCCCCTCTTCTTTACAATTAAACAAACATACGAAGATTTCGTTTCTCGTTTTTTTATATATCAAAATGAAACCTCTTATTAGAAGACCCTATAGAATTAAATTAAAAGTGAGACTAGGAATATCTCTCAATGAATTTTTCCATACTTTCCATGAACACATTTTCTATGAAAAAAAAGTTTATGAAAAAAACTGATATATGAAGCTCTTTATAAACACCAAAGATGATAAAAGATTTGACAAAAAGATTTCATATAAGAATTTTTTTTAAGGTTTGTGTGTATTAGAAGAAGAAGGTGGCTGATCCTTATAGAAGAACTTCTGCGGAAGACAACTAGAAATGGGAATTGTATCGAAAGTATTGTCTTAGCAGGTATTCTAAAAGGACAATTTGAAGGACTTCTGGTCTTTGCCAGTCATGTGTAGTTTGAATTTAATGTAGATGTAGTAATTTAATAATCAACCTGAAACAAAAACTTGTTTGTCACAATAGAGAACATAATTTGTGTATGTGACTCAAATGCATCTTTTTTCTTGCATGTGATAAAATTAATCTATTGATAATAGTAGTTCAAGGTTAATTATTCCTGTTGGTAACAGGAACATTTTGATTAAACTCTACTGTAAACTACAAACTACATTTATCTCGTTAGTTTGTCTGTATTTAACTTAATGTTGTGTAAGTTAGTCAATATAAATAACAATAGTTAATCATACAAATATTTTTTTTTGGCGATAACGTAATAAATATTCAACATATGTTCATTGACAAGTCATACAAGTTTTGCTATTATTATTATAACGCTTATCAATACGTACCCTTTTATCATGCAAAACATAATAATCATTATCATCACGCTTCTTCTTATTAGTTTAACAATTATCATTAGTATTTATTTTCATGTCATGTATAAAAATAAATAGAAAAGACAGGCGAAGAACCCTTTCGACATGTTTAATTATCAAAAAATTAGCAAACAAATTGCCGAAAAAAAACAGAAGAAAAAAAAACGAAAGCGAAAACGAAAACGAAAACGAACAAGCGTTAAATCAGTCTGATTAGGACTTTTTGGGGGGTTTTATTTCGTATAATATTATTTACACAAAAATAAAGTGAAACAGATGAAAAGTCAAGGGAAATAAAATTGTTTGTGCAAAGTGGAGATGGGATCGTGCGTGTCTTTTCAATCTCGATAAAAAAAATGTGTTTAAAGCATTAAATGAAAGAAATTACAATAAAGAAAAAAGGGAAAAATTATGAAACCAGAAACTGCTCACGTTCAATTGGTTATCACGCATGATTCACGTGAACGGCGGTGCCCATCTCTAGGACAAAGTAAAAAGTTTCTTTGCTGGCATGCTGCGTTTCAATGCCGCTGCTATTTAAGCGAATTGTAATATATTGTACTTTTCATCTTAATATCTTAATGACTAAAATGCTAAAATGCTTTGCGTTAACTTTTTGACGTTAAAGTAGAGAAGTTTGCAAATATGTAAAGACTAAATAAAATACAGTTTTTTTAAACGTTCGAATTAATAGAATTTTATGTTTTAGTACTGTAAGGACACGGGCGCAAGGAAACAAAAATATTTTTTTGTTTACTTAATGTTATGGTCACGATACACTTCAGCCACCAATAATCAATAATCTTATGCCGTTTTCTTTGTTAAAAAAAGTGCAACATTTCTTTTAGTTTTTATAATAAAAATTGCTATTCAAACTTTTCTTAAGTGAAAAATTTTGCTTCGTTAATGATACAATAATTGGTAGTAATCTCACTATTTCAAAAAATCATTATTTTGTAAATTTTCAATAAAAAGTGCAAAAATGTTGCACTTTCTTTTAGAAAAGAAAACGCCATTAATGAAATATTTCGGGCAGGAGCCGTGGCGCTTCCTTTTTAAATTGTTGGAATTGCTATTGTTGGCTTTAGACATTGAGCTTTTTTTAATATTGACGAAATGATTTAAGCCATTTCAATCGCACACAATTAGACTGGTGGTGGTTTATGTTAAGTTAGAAACGTTCTATTTTAAATTTAAATATTGAATTTATATTTAATTTCCTTACACGAACCGTGTAATAAGTTCGTATGTGATCTTTTAACCTTGTCTTACCTGTCTCCATATGCCGTACATCCAAAATTTAAATATTGTTTAAAATGGTTTTTGGGAATCACATCTCGTGTTTTTTTCTGTATGATGGTTGCAGGTTACGTGCGCCAACATAGCGTCGACGAAATAGTATAGATTATGGGAATTCAAAAACTGTGGGAAAATTCGGGGAAAGTTTATGGGAATTTCATGTGAAGGAAAATATGTGGTCAACACAATAAGCCAGCAACGATTTTTATGCCAACTCTTTTCTGCTTGAGAGCGAATGTGTGTGAGAGGGTGAGAGCGAGAGAGAAAATTACAGTGTTTTGTGAATACTTTAGAGGAGTTCAATTTTCTCAGGAACTGGTCACATGATTTTTAGCACGATTTTGTTGATCATTTTGTTACTTAGGGTGTCTGCTTCCATAAATACTAAGTCTGATTCCTTGAGAAAATCTGTCGTGGTCACAATAAATCAGCAACTATTGTGTCTGACCACATATTTTCCTCCACATGAAATTTCCATAAACTTTCCCCCAATTTTCCCAAAGTTTTTGAATTCCCATAATCAACGCTATTTCGTCGACGCTATCTTGGCGCAGTTTGCAGGTTTAAACAAAACAAAAGTCTGAATCTTTTATGATACGCAGACAATTTTTTTTCAGCATTTTCGATCAGACGTTTTGTGAATCACATATGAATCACGAAATGTTAAAATTTTTGTATATGGACATCATATCGACCCCTGTGCGCGAAAGTATCGTATGTTACACTTTTTGCGAAATCGACTTTTTTATCTAAATTGGTTCTAAATTCGTTAATTCATCTCTTGGCAAAATATTATAGCGATAAATATAATAGTTATGGAGATAACACAAAGCACATTTGATCGTATGCAACAGTTTTATAGCATACGATAATATCGCGCAAAGGGATCAATATGTGAATCATATGTGATACACAAGGGTATGAAAGAAAATTGTTGCGCATCATATGTGATGTACCCTGGGCTGGGCAGTATTTGAAATACATGTATTTAAAATATGTACGTATTTAAAATACAAATACTTATTTTGTATTTGTATTTCCAATACATGACGTGCAAGTATTTTGTATTTTACAGACAATAAATAGAAGTAGTTTATATTTTGAATTTTAAATACATACAAAAAATGGCAGTATTTCTCTGTATGATTCTATAGCACAACTTATGAAAAGCAAATCCAAATTAAATGAATTATTTGGTAAGTTACGTAAGGGGAGCACTTTCGCGGCTATAGAACTGGAATATTTAGAAGAATTCATTGTAGTTTTGAAACTAATAATTGCCACTGCTTTAGAATACCTTCAGGGTAACAACTGTTATTACGGAAAACTTTTGCCGACTTTAAAATCTATTAGAACAAGATTAAGTCGGTTGAATGGAAACAATTTAAGACATTTAAGTCCTATTATACCACTACTAAAGGAGAGCTTGGAAGAAAGATTCGATAAGTTTTTTAAACTATCTCCGGAAATAAATAGTTATTTTGGCTTCCTGTTATCATCCTGGTTATAAGATGCGTTGGCTGCCAGAAACCATCACGACAGAAGAAAGGCAAAGAATCCAAAACCTTGCAATTTATAGTCTGGAGGAAAATTACAAAAAACTTAAAATGACACCTGGAAATATCAGAAGTACAAGCACCAGTAAAGAAGACGATGATTTTATTGTTTTCGTAGATGAGGATGATGGTGAATCTTGGACATCAAATTTGGAGTTGGAATCTGTCAGTTTCCTCAGTGACAAGAGCAGAGACATTATCACTCTTGACAGCTATCCAAATATAAAAAGAGTATTCATAGAATTTATTACAAGTTTGTGCTCATCAGGACCTCTAGAAAGATTATTTTCTTCTGCAGGTTTTATTTATTCTCCAACAAGAAACAGTTTGTCTGATGCTACATTCAAAAATCTGACATTTATGAATCTGACATTTTCTAAGGAAGTATTTTGTATTTGAAACACGTACAATAAATGGAAGTATTTTGTGTTTTAAATACATACGAGTACATGATGTATAAGTATTTTGTATTTCAAATACATGACCAGGAAGTATTTTGTATTTTGTATTTTAAATACCGCAAACCATGTATTTTGCCCAACTATGGATGTACCAGGGCCGGGGCTAAAGTTAAACAATGAAGGTTTTTGCTTTCATTTAACACGATTTCTACCTCTCACTATCTCTTTGGGTTTCTTCTATATAATTTTAAGTTGTGGAAAATTTAAAAAAAATTTTTGGTCGAAGCCGATTAATCAGTCGGACACTAACTACTCGCAACAACCCATGCCTCATGCACTTGCATACCACGATTCTTATTAAATTTTCAACAAAACAAAAACATCGCAATTAGCAACTCGAACGTCAATCAATAAACAAATTACCAAAAAATAAAAAATAAATAAATGAATTCATTGCCAAAACCGATCAGACTTACTCACAGTTCGGTATTTAAAGTTTTATATCTTATGTATGTAATAAAAAGTGTATCTAAGTCAAATTTATTTATATTTATGTGTATGTAAATGTATGGGTGTGTTTATGTATGTTTGTGCGTGTTTTTATCTGAATAATTGTCTAAGAAAAAAATCAATAAGTTAAATATTTTATTTATTTGAGATATTTATAGTTTTTTCTTCTTCCGAAATTACTTTAATAATCTTGCTGGAATTTTCGTTTAATTAGTGGCTGTAGTCATCTGTTTCTTTTTGTGTTGGGCACCATTTCATGCCCAACGTCTTATAGCTGTTTATGGTAGCAGTGTTGTAATGGCTGGCAGCGGCAGTGATGGCGACAACGATGATGCTGTTTCTAGTGATGCTGATAGCAAGAATAATGAGCAAGTTCATCATGCGATCGTTTACACAGTACTGACGTACGTTTCAGGTATTTTATATTATTTATCTACCTGTATTAATCCGCTACTGTACAATCTGATGAGTAACAAGTTCCGCCAGGCCTTCAAGGTGGGTTTGCTAAATCGCTTTAGTTTCCTTTTTTGTAAAATATAGTTATTAATACTATTTAACATTTTGACATTCTAGTGCATATTATTTGGTAAAAAATCCACAAATACACGCAGATCCCAAAATTCTGAACGCAGCGTGAACCGCAAACCCACCGCGAACTTATCGCCCATACAGCGGAATTCCAGTGAATCGGAAATACAATCAAAATTATCTTTATTACAGGTATTTTCGTAATTTTATTACTTGTAATATTGTAAAGATTATATTTTCACTCTCTGCTTCTCTCTCTCTCTCTCTCATTACAGACTCTCGAACGAACGCAGAATTAAATAATTCCAAAATTTTTACTGTTATTAAATTATTAAGCGTATTTTTTATTTTAAGTCATTATATTTTTAAGCATATTTAAATAGGATTTTTTTTACAAACATTTTTTTATACACGAATCTTTATTTAATTTCATTATAACATTGCACAGTGGAGCTGATTGCAAAAAAAACTGTAATAAACTACTAAATAGATTTATTTAGAATGTTTATAGGGACCAAGTTAGGCTTGCAGCATATTGTCTGCAAAGATGTAAAATTTAAGAACAAATTCAGCTGCAGTGAGTTCAATTTACCCGCCGGAGTTGTGGAAAATCTTTCTTTCCTTGTTAACAATAAAAAAAAATTTTTTTCTAAAATTTTAGGTCATGCACCCTACATTTAACAGAGTTCTGAAATCAATATGACGTTCCAAATATTTTTCTTTGTTAAGTTTAATGTGCTGTTCATAGAATCCAAGAAATCGACTTGAGTAGAAAATATGTATGAAAACGACTCGAATAACTGAGTGGTTTTCATATAAATTGTTCACTCAATTCGATTGCTTGGATTCTATGAACAGCACATAATACACCAGTAAATAAGTTTTTACAGTTTTGTCTAAAAAAATAAGAAAATAAATTTCTAAGAAATTTCCCCAAAAAAATTAAAAAAATCAGAAATGTTATTAATATGATTATTTAAAAACAATTTTTGATATTTTGATTGCTCGACCTTTTTCTGTTAGTTATTTATTAATATTCTTAAGCTTGAAGTCAGTTGTATATCATAAAATTAGTTTATTTTAATTCAATATTTCGCTGCTCCTTTGTGTACCCTTTACAGCGAATTCAATATTATAATGCGAAACTAAATTGTCAAAAATGGAAATTTAGTTAATTATATTAACAATAATTAATGTTTTGTAAATAATTAGTCGAACTTAAATCTGGTTTATTTTGAAAGGAATTGTTTGTCTAATATTTTTTTTTTTTCATTTTTATTTACAATCTATTTTAAAATATTTAGCAAATTCGATAATTTCAAAAAAAAAAAAATATCACATGTGTTATTAAACTACTATAAGTTTAATAAACTTTATATATACATATTTATAGTGATTTTCCATTTGTTTAACCATTGCTTCAGCGTGTTTAACTCTATTTGCATTACAGATGAAGCTTCAATGTTTACTATTCTGTGACACTGTTCTGGTGTTCCATGTTGTCGACGAAATCCAAACTGATTCTCTTGTTTATTCGGTTTTTGGATCATTATAATTTCCGCTCTTTTCCAAATGGAGGGTAAATATGATAGTCTCACAATAGAGTTATATATTAGTGTTAAAAAGAGAATGCCTTTCTTTGAAAGCGATTTTGCAACTATCGAATTTATTTTATCGTGTCGAAAGCGATTTTGCAACTATCGAATTTATTTTATCGTGTCCTAGACACTTTTTATTACTAAGTTTGGAAATCAGATTTTGTACTTCTCTCGGAGAGATAAGTTTTATTGGAAAATCCATTTGGTATGGAGATTCCAAAAATGTAAATACGTTATTTTCATGTACGACATGTGTTGTACAGAAAAGGTTGATAAATTTGATTCAAATAGTCAGAGAAGGCTTCAGCTTTGCTCTTGCTGTTTCTGCACCAGGAGCCATCTAATTTCATAATTTGGACATTTCTTTCATTTTCATTAGAAATTAATATTTTTTTTGGATAAATTCATTATTCTATTAAGAATTTTTTATTCTATTTTAAATTTTTTAATTTAAATTATTTTTTGATTAAGAAGCAGATATGAGTGACTAATAAATTTTTCAAACATTCTGATTAATCAAAATCGATCATTTGATTCGATTAATCTTGTTAGATTTGATCAATAAAAAACTTTATTAATTAAAAAATTATTTATTCAATTCAATTAATTTTGATTTTGATTATTCAAAATTATGAATAATTCATTATTGAATAATTAAATAATTTGAAGTTTCACTTTTTCCTTTTTGTTTTTTTTTTATTAATTAACTGTTTTTATAATTTTGTTTAAAATTTTTAAATAAAATGAATCAAATTTAAATAACCAAAACTGAGAATATTTGATGAATCATCATTTTGTATAATTAGACTCCTTGAGTAATGGATTAATTGATTTATTTATTGATTAATTGATTAAGAATTTTGATTAAGCAACAAATCAAGCAATTAATCGCACATTCCTAGTAAGAAGTTATGATAGTTTTTAAGGAATCCAGAGAAAATAAGAAAAATTTAAAACAACGTTGTTTCTGTTCTGCTGTGTAAGTTGAAATTAATTAGTGTTAAAATTTTTCCTTGTTACTTTGGAATATGTCTCATTTCCATTTCTTTCTGGCTAAAAAATGTTACGAACTTTAGCCAAAATAATAATCACTTTGGATTAAAAAACCACGAAAAATTTAATTGTTCCTAAAATACAAGTAGATCTCCAGGTTACGCTGTCTGAGTTGACCGCTGTGCCTTCTAATTAGCGTTCATATATATTCCGGTATCTTGGTGGTGTCAGTTTATGTACATATAAGTATTTTAAAAATCGATTAAATTAAACTTTAACAACATATAACATGCATTTTTAGTAATTTAAATTATTGCAAAAAGTCAAGTTAGTATTTTGTATATCGAACGAATTGTAACATTTGAGGATCGAAAAATATTTTGTATTGTAATTGGCGAACATGCGAAAAACCATAAAACCCCGGTAATAACTCACAATTTACGTTTCAAAATCATGTGATTTGAACTTTTGTGATTTGCAGAACTGAACCGATATTTTCTTTTTTTGGTTTTTCAGATATTTTTTGTTCACAAACACATTTAGTCACATTTTGTTTAATTTTATGCGAAAACGTTTTACAAATTATGCAATAATCTAATCCATCTAGTGCCTAAAATTATAATTTAAATGAAAATCAAATGTTATTAAACTATTAGAATATGTTCAACATGCTTAAGTCTCCTTTAAAAAATATTAAATTAAACATAAATCATTAAAAAAAAAGATCAATATTGATTTGTCTCAATTGATTTTAGGTCCCAAATACGGACGACGCCGGGTAAGTGGAACATTTTGTATTCTCTTTTTTCTGTTAATATATTTTTTTTTGTTAAAATGAATTTGAAAGAAATTTATAAATTTTTATATGGAAATATTTAGTACTAAAGTATGCCAATAATATTTGAGCCCACTTAAATTCTAAGAGGTTTTGGCTGTTTGATAAGACACATCATGGTTGATCTTTGAATTAGAAATAATGTGACCAAAAATAATAAACATTTATGAAACAAAGATATACTGAAGACTTAAATGTTGAGCAGATTAAGTTGCGCAGGCCCACTTGTTTCCTTTGCTCCCTTTTGTTCTGCCTGAAACGGATGTGAAGAAATTTCTTGAATGTATCTATACCCGAGAAGCGACTAAATTAATTTATTCTGTTCATGTCGTATTCCCTAAGGTCTGTAAGTTAGGGAACTCTCGAGTTTCCAAAGTTTATCGCTGTAACTGTTCACAGAGTTGGAGATCGACAGAGAAGGTGTTTAACAGCTTCTGACTCATCTGCATTTTGACCTACACTCAAAAGAAAAATCAATCCATCCGTACTTAAATCACTCCCAAGCGGTGTTAAAAGTACGGTAATCCCAGATTTACTTAAATCAAGTACAGAAAGATTGTTTTAAGTACGGACTCAAGTAAGTTCTCAACTTAATTTAAGAATTTTTTAGTTGATTCAATAGCGGTATTCTGTGTTTAGTGCGTTTTGCATTGCAACTCCTTGCAAGTGCAACTATTTTGTCCTTGTTAGTGAGCAATATTGTTAAGCAACATTTAAAAAAAAAATCGCCAAAAACATGGTCACTTGCTATAAATATGAAAAATGCCTTAAAATTCAATAAATTTAAATTTTGTTTATAAAATAATACGAACAAAACGAAAAATACTACGAACTCATTTGCTCAAATAAAATGTCTTTTAATTTTCAAATATCCAAAGAAAATAGATGAGTAAAAAATAATTTTTAATTCTCACACATTGTCTGTCAGTCTCCCTGACCTGGCCATGAAGTATTTTAAGACCAAATGAAATATGAGTTTTGGATTAAAATTTTAATCCAAAAACATAATAAACTATTTACATACATAAATCCAACAACTTGCAGTAAATTAAAAAAAAGAGTACGACTGTCTAAATGCTGCGCCATTTATTAAATTGAAATTTGTTTATGTAAATCCTCAAAGATTTATTCTCAACTCATTTTCAGTCGTTTCGTTTCCCATTTTTTTTATTTAAATTGTGTTCTATTTTTGCTAAAATTTCCAACACTACATTAGCAGCAAGACCATAATTTTTCCTTTTAAGATACATTTTTTATTTACTAATATTATTATTTTTGTTTATGAAAAAAAGTGCACAACAAGAAGAAAAAACTCACTTATGCATCGTTTATGGAAATTAATGCTGTAATACTTTTGTGTCATTTGTTTAAATTTACCTTTTTGTGATTATTTTGTTGTTTTTGTTTCATATTTTTTGCATCCGTTTTAAAAAGGAGTTGAACAAATTTCCTGTAAAACAATTTGCAAATTGCAGTAAAGATACCAGTTTCTTGCATGTCACACAGATACACACAGCTATACACACATATATTCAAATCCATATAATTACATTTTATTTGCCATTCTGTTACATTTGCATATAACAAATCAAAAGATAAACCGACCAGAGACCGATAGACAGAGCTGTTAGACTATAAATACATTTTCTAAAATCGCCAAAACTCCCCAAAAAGACTGATAAAATCGTAAGCAAACTCACAATTAAAATACTGAAAAAGTATTAAAAATACCAAATTTAAGTTTTTCCTTGTTCGAATACGATTTTTTTTAATTGTGATTAACGATTGACGATTAGTTAATTTTAATTATTTAATTATTTGTCTGCACTGGCTGGGTAGATCATCTTGTTATTCTCAGAAATTTCAGTACACATTCCAAAGCTAAAATTATAAAAAGCTTCATGACGTAAAGAGTACGAGAAAACGGTGGAGCTTGTAGAATATACCAGCAACTAGTTGCTAATTTCAATCTGAAAGAGGTCTGAAATCTATAGATTTTTTAAATAATTTGATATAAATTATTTTTTCGAAAAGTTTCTACAAAGATATTTTTGAAATGAAATTTTAATCAAATTTTATGGGTTAAGAAAACCAGATTAAGATCTGATGGATGTGATCTGTATAGTGATTTAAAATATGCTTAAAGAAAATTTATTTTTGGAAAACTTCAAATTCATGCCAAACTGGTTTTTATTCTCCGACCTCGAAACGTTGAGATCTGATGAAAACTCGATATTCGAAAATCGGATTGAGGTCAGTAAATTCCCATTTTTTATGACGGCAAGTTAAAAATTTTTAACTAAGATATAAAATTTTGTAAAGGATTGCGTACTTTAGGGGAGTAGCTAGACTCGCTGGGCTGGCTCTCTTTGGTGGGAAAACATATAAAAATAAAAAAAAAAACAAATATTTAACAGGTTTTTTCCTTTTTGGAGTAATTTTTTTCTCTATGGCAAACACTTCATTGAAATCCTATTTCTTTTTTAATTTATTTTAAAAATGTTTGAAATAACCTTTATTTGCTAAAAATTTGTTAGGAATCAGAGATGGGATCGTGAGTGAATTTTCACTCACGCTTACTTTAAAAAAAAATTACTTACACGCTCATGCACGATCTAATCTTTTTGGCTCACGATCATGCACGTTTACGTGAGTGCTAAAAAGGTAGTCACAACCACCGAAATTCACGCTCACGAAATTCTTACGAAACAAAACTATAAAATAACTAAAAAAAAATTAAATGAAAAAAATATAATAAAAAATCATGATACAATCACGCCGAAAATATAATCATGCACGCTCACGTAATTGAAACAAAAAACTAATCACGATCATGCGTGATCATGCATGATTCACGCTAATAGCGTGAGAGGGACTCATCTCTATTAGGAATTGCTAGAATTCAAACATTTTCCAAGTTTGTTTTTCACTTACGGACGGTGTTATTTATAGTCGGGTGTTTTTGTAAATTTTTATGAAGACGACAAAAGTCATAAATTTCATTTTTCAAAGACTCGTCCTTGTAGTCCTGAAAAATTACTCTATAATACGATGCGAAAAGAAAATATTTCGAATTTCTATGCTATTTACATTGCAGTTCAAAATCATTTTCTTTCGTTTGCATTACAGAGTAACCTCCCTGGGCCAAGCCATCGCGTCGCCATCACTCATAAAGTTGAACATAAAACCAAAATACATTTAAGTCTTTACAAAATGATGAATGCATCATTTGAAGCATTTTATTTTATAATCACAAAAAAAGAAGCGAATAATCTCTTTGCGTGTTTTTGGCTTTTTGAACCTCAATTACATTCTGTCTATTAATGAAATTTACCACATAAATATTTTATGGTCCTATTATATAATTTCTTATTTAGTTTACTCAACTATCCTTCCATAATAAACACTCTCCATTCATTCATACGCTGTTCATGGTGTAAATATTTGTAATTTTTTTCGCGTTACTTGTTTTAGCCACTTTCTGCTTTATTTGCTGGCATAACCAGACAGACAGACAGACAGACCATCGTGTTTGTTAGCGTGAAAATAAATGGTCATCACATTTATGTCAATATGTTAATTAACTTTAAATGTGAGTGAGTGTGAATGTATGTATGTATAACAGCGTCAAAATGCAGGACTTAAGAGGCCTTATAAAAGGCCTTATTTAGCAGACACAAGATCACCACGTACCATTCCAAACTCATATCTCTTTTTCCCACGTTGTCATTCCGGGGCAGGTCTTGCACACTCGCATCCACTTGGAGTGATTCGAAAAGGCTTGAGAAAAAAGTCTTTTAGAAGACCTTCCGTAAAACGTTTAATATAAAATATTTCAACAGAGATCATGGTAGATGGAAGATCTTGTGATGAAATCCTTATAAGAATTTTTGTTGTTTAACGTTTAACTTGTTAAAAACTAAACCATTCGCATTGAAGCTTAATGCTTTAAACACATAGACAACAGCAGGCTACCGACTACAATCGGAAAAGATTAGAATATTCACGTTTATATGAGGACGACTGCTTTGAAGCCATCACGATCACGATTGAAGCTACACGATCAGCGTTGTCGCTTTCGTCAAATTAGGCGAACAATGAGCAGATTTAGTGCTGCCGTTACAATAAGATACGTAAAATAAATGAGAGTTTAAACAGAGTTTTATTTTGTTTAACGGAAAAAGAACATCACAAAGTATTATAAATGTATTAACAATAGAGCTGTGCCAAGTTTTTCATATCAGTGATCGGTCATTTTCGTTCACTATTGAACGAAAAGTGTGCAGTAAAATGACTGGATCACTTCGTTCAGTTGGGTGATTCGTTCATTTTAACCCGCACGTTCATGAGCTACACAGCTCTAATTAACAATCAAGAGATTTTGAGCAAAGAAATTAAATTTGTTGTCTGTTTTAAATTTTTACGTGATAAAAGTAGATTTTTAAATATGAATTTTATTTTTATGAAAGTGAAATATTTTATAAAAAAACTTCTCCACCACGCTTTTACTCCACATTCCATTATAGTTAATTAGCTGACTACACGGCGACGAATGCCGCCAACGACATTTGCAGTCGCGTAGCAGCCACCAAAGGCAGTCATTACACGGATTAATTAAAAAAAGTTCAAATACCGTGAAAACAAAAAATACTCGATTAATGTGCATAAAATTCTACATCAACAAGGAAATAAAAAATATGAAATAAATGTCATGTAGGTAACGGTGCTTTTGTTGTGACGCGTGTCGAAATTAATCACTGTGAGAGAAAAATTGATTCATATTGATTCAATGTTTAAAACTTTAAATTTTAACTAACAAATAGTAGATTGAACACTTTTCGTAATTAAAATAACATTGTGCAATGCTGAATTTACACAACTCAGCTTCGTAGTAAAATAAAAACTTATTACGTTAAATTAACTTTGAATTTGATAAAATCCACATTGATTAGTGTAAAGACAACATTTCTTCATTTTAAATCAACATTGCTAATAAGTTTTTCACGAACGGCTTCTGCATTCTTTACCTGTTGATAACAAAATAAAACATCAAAGATAACTCCTCCACCAATAGAAGGAAAGTTGGAATGTGTATCGGATCTATTAGATGAGAGAGTTTAGGTCCCTTTAAAATACCTTCTTTTGAAGGCAAAAAAATTTTTAAATAAAAAAACAAGGTCTTACAGTCCTTCAAGGAGGGCAGAAATTTTAAGGCCTTTTGAATTTTACCACTAAGTATTTATGTAAAGAGTTTATAATGAACTTCATAAGTTTAAGCTCATGTGGGTTTCATCCATTCATAGTCGAAACTTTATGTTGTGAATTAGTTTCTTTGAATTTCTAAAAATAAATTCGTCTTTTTATTTGCTGGGAATCAGAGCGACATCAGCTCGAAACTAAGACGGAAAAATATTACTTTCTTAAATTCTTTTTGATTTCAAAAGAAAACATTTTGATTATCCAGTTGTCAATTTTGAAATTTTTGCGTTTTGAATATTTGTTCTTGTTGTTTAAGGTCGAAGAAAATAATTAACACATTTTTGCGTTTTGTAAAAATCCTTTTTACTTATGTATTGCAGCAGTAAAATTAATGAGCGTAAATGTAACACAGCTTATAGTGAAGAATTCACTAACTTTGCTGTTTTAATCCTTTTCCACGTGTTGCAAAAATATCGTGGTCCCGAAGTTATTTTCACGTATTTCACAAAAACAAAAAAAAAATTAGATAAAACTTCTCCTCTCCTAAAAACTCGAGACGTTTGTGTACCGGAATTTAAATACTGAGCTAGTGCTCCAGAAGTAGTGCAAATTCGGAGTATCTAATAATTTTTTTTTGTATATAATGTTGAAACTTTAGACTCAATTTCCCAAAGAAAAATGTTTTTGCAGATACGTGAAGATACGAGTAACTTTGGGACGACGATATGTATTTTTATCCTCGTAACTTCAACTTCTGTGTAAAACTAAGTTTAGATGATATGTTGAATCAGCATATGTATGCTAACACTCATATGCTTGAAAATAATAACAAATTCCTCTATCAGCATATTCAATATGTTTGGCGCCTACATGATATGTTGAAAGTAGCAAATTTTTTGATGTCAGCAAATGAAATGTCAACATAAGAGTTAGCATACGATTTTTGTGTTTATACGATATGTTGAATTTTATGTGATGCTACATATGCTAAGTCGTTTAAACATTTGTTTGCGAAATTAGTGAGTATGGCAACATTTTTTAATTATTATTAAACATGTGTACTTATACGTATAATTTTTGCAATAAAATTTATTAATATAAATAAAAAATAAACATATATGATATCGTCGGAAGAAATATCACTAGCTATTGCAAAACTTACCAACTACAAAATCGAGATAAATTAAGATATAAACACATTCACGACAGCAGGCTACACGGGTAAATGGCTACAAATGTCGCTGGCTTTTTTAAAAAATTTGCAAGTTTTTGCGGAATTTCGCGTTTTTCGCAATGTGAGTGACTATTTCTATTTTTTATTATTTCATCGATTTTTAAATGTTAAACATTTAAATTTTCCCAATAATTGGGGTTAGGCATGAGACGTATATAGTGATGTAAGTCTCTTTAATGCTACCAATATATATATATATATATATATATATATATATATATATATATATATATATACATATATATATATATATATTATTGATGTAGCAACAAGAGTAATTACGGTAATATTTATAATTAAAGAAAGTAGGAATAAGTTTTATTGTTATTTTTAATAATAAGAGAGTTAAGAGATATTTAGAAATAAGAGTAATTAGACTAAGAAGAAGCATTGTTTAAGTTAAGTATTATTTGAATAAAGAAAAAGGGTTTTGTTCTTAGTCAGACACTGAAGACGGCGTTTGTTTAAATTGGGAACATTAATATATGCATACGAATTTGTCATATGCTGAAAAGCTTGCATACGCCTTTCAACAAATAACATATCTGTCAGCATACGCAGGGAATTCGTTAAACAGTAGTAATATGCTGTTTACACGATATGCTGAAATTACCAACATACGTTTGTTGGTATTGTTCACAAAGTGTTAGCAAATGCTGTTAAACATACGTATGCTATAATCTAAACTTAGCTTAAGATTGTGAGATTAATTTATAATACATTATTAATTTTGATTAGACTACTTAAAAGCTGGATACGGTCTAAAAAATGATTTAATAAAAATCTCAGAGCCCAAATTAAAATTTCACTTCTATAGAAAATCCATGGAAATAATAAAAATTTGTATAACTCTCAATAGAATTTTTTATCCGGATACATAGACTTTTACCCAAACCCCATGGCCCTTTCAGACCGCGATGCACCGATTGTGCGGGTGGGTTTCGCGTTTCGGTCTCAATATTTTCGCTTCTATTTGACCAATGTCAAATAGAATTTTCACGAAATTCTTGCTTCACATGTTATTTCTGTCAAAATGAGCCGCAGAAGCAAGTTGTGTTTTCAATTACAAATCTACTAATCGTGTTATCAAATACTGAAGTGGGCATATTTTAATTAAAGAAACATTTTAATTTTAATTTTTTAAGCCAATTGAAATCATTTGATGCAATCAAAAAGCGTTTTGGCTAAAAATTTTTTCCGAAATGCATCAATTGTGCATGTCCTGAAAATCCTTAAAGGATATAAAAATGATGCAACATAAACATTGATTATATTTTCATACGGGGAAAAATTCCCCGCAGTTTAGCGTCAGCTGTGAAAGGGATAGAGGGCCATAAAAATAATTTTGCGTAACGAAAAATAATTTTATCGCAACATTTTCAAAACGATTTACGTCCGATTGTGATTGGTCATAAATAAAATGTCAAAATATGACGAAAATTGTTTAGCTCTGACGCACAACAAATGAGAAAATCTCTGATAAAGATTTAGCCTTTGAACCTTTTCCAATTTCATATTTTGGTTTCTTCTGGACGATTTAATGTGCAATAAACAAAAGTAATAGCAACAGCTGCTACTTCAAGGAGTCATAAAATAATGACTAAACACCTTGTCATCAAATGTTTAAAATAAATTCTTTCGAAATAGCAACAAATATCAATTACACTCGACGTTAAAAGCGTAGGAACGGAGCAGTTGTACCAGTTGCAATTGTTTTTTTTTCACACCTGCAATTCTTTATATATACGCAAAACTATTTATTGACACGCAAATGTAAGCTGCATGTTTAATTTTTTATCATAAAGCCTGGCGTTCTTTTGAATGGAGTTTATACGAAGTTTCAAAGGATAGATTAGGTTGAGAGGTTTCCGGTGAATTAATTAAAGCTGGGAGTACCAGCCCGCTTGGGTCCAAAAGTAATTATGATCCCTTTGTGTTAACCTGGGGAAAGAAGGAAAAAGAAGACATAAGAGAGTGAATTGAAGTGGTACAGAAGAGTAACTGAGAAGTCAAAGGTGAAGCTGGAAAGAGATAGATAGCTAGAGGGAAAGAAAGAGTTGCAATTCGGTGTAGGAGGGATCGTATAAGGCTACTTCCGTGGGGAAGTCAGCGAGGAAACCAACCAATGCTCACAATGAAGGAACTGATGCGTTTGAGTTTCATGCCCGACAGCTCCGAAAGGCTACTAAGGCATCTTTTGCTCCAGTGCAGGGCAGAGGCAGAGTAAATGAGTTATATTCTCTTGCTCCTCATCGTCCTGACAACTGAAGCAATAGTCGTTGTAATGTAAAGGGTACCCATTCTTTTAGCATGGATTTCAAAGGCGCAGTGCCCTGTGAGTGTAGCCACAAGTACCCGTAATTGTTTTCTTGAAAACATGAAGAGCTGCTTTGTTCTTGCCGTATCACTGCGACGCCAGAGGGTTCTCGCTATAAGGGAGGTCGACTCAGAACACCATCTGTTTTGAGCCACCCGCATAATCAAAGGATGCAGGACTAATTTACTAAATATGTAAAATATTAATTTTGGTAAATAGGGCGATGAAAAATTAAAAAAAAATTTAAATACTAAGTTTTAAAGTATTCACTTCAGGATGCAGGACTAATTTACTAAATATGTAAAATATTAATTTTGGTAAATAGGGCGATGAAAAATTAAAAAAAAATTTAAATACTAAGTTTTAAAGTATTCACTTCTTTTGTTCGATTTTACCACTTTTGACGGTGGATACCAGTGACTGGGAATATCAACTATTTAACCGTATTATTTAACGAATTAGAGTACGAAAAGTGCAACTTATTCATTTCTTACAAGTTAAATCAATTTCGGTTAGTACGAAATTCCATCTCTGATGATTAATTATTCCAAATATTCCATACTCTCTTCGCTTTTTCCAAAGTCATTGGCTTTGAGATCAAGCAGTTTTCCATTTTCCATTTTCCTAGTATCCACCGACAAAAGTGGTAAAATCGAACAAAAGAACGCTGATGAGATGGTGTAGCGACCTCGAAATCAGTACTGATCCGTTCTGTTAGTCTGATGAATAAATTGTTTCAAATAAAAAGTACTCTCTTAATAAAATAATGAATTTATCCAAAAATAATTTCCTAAATTAAGAAGATATGGGCAAATTCAGATTTGAACTCAAGCCATAAAAATCTCATTTCAAAAATTAATCTTAATAAAACCAAGATAAGATACTCATTGCAAACAGGAACCCTTGAGGGGATTCTTTTTTTTTTAAGATTATTTAAGAATAATTTCTCCGAGGGCCATTATTACAACTTGCCTTTAGTTAAAAGTAGGATTTTGTCTACCCGATAAATTATTACAACTTTAATTTTTTATTGTTATTATAATTAATAATAGTAACATTTAATGCATAAAAAAATAATAAGTATAGGTTTTATAATTCAAAGCCATTTATCGGTTCGAAAAAGTTCTGCCTTCAACTAACGACAAGTTGTAATAATGGCCCTGCATGTTACAATGTTAGAATTACAAAAAATATTACAAAAAACATAGCTATGATATGTATGTATAGTATTTTTATTTTGTAATTACCCAATTTAAATCAATATCATACGAGTATGTCCTTCTTTCGAACTTTACATGTAAATATGTATGTTGTACGCGTATAAAATCGAATAAATCAAAAAATTAATTCGAATCTACACATGAATTGCAAGTTTATGAAAATCTGTATAATAGTATATTCTATGAATTTCTATTTAAATTAAAATATAAAATATGTCATATAAAATATTAACGTTTATTTTGGAAAGTATATAAACTGTTTCGACACAAAATCTCTTCAAATCTTTCTTTGAATTGAATAAAATGTTTAAAGTTTATATTGTTTTTAAGAAATGTGTTGAATTGTTAATTTTTACATCAAAGATTGTTGTATAAAACAGAAGATTTTTGAGATTTTTCGGCGAGTTTTTTTTTTAAACATTTACGATTTTATTTATAAAATTTGACGATTTTTCTGAAAATTTTAGTGGCAGCCCTGTGTACAAGTGCTATTTGTTTTGTTTACAGTGAGCTTAGAAAATCAATTTGACAAAAAAATACTGGAAATTTCAAGAAAAGGTTTTTGTTGAATTATTTTTCACAAAATTCGACGTGGATTATCTCAACAAGAATGTGTCGATGGACTCAGTTCTTTGTGTGGCGATAAAGCACCATCAAAAATCACAGTATCACAATAGTGGTCGTAATTCCTTCGCCGACGAATTCCGTGAAGGTCGCCCAAAATCAGGGGTTGTGCCACAAAACATCGATGCAGAGCGTGAACTGATAATGCAAGATCGTCATGTGACATATTGTGAGATAGAGGCATCATTGCACATTAGTTCCACTTCAATACATTCGATTTTGCATGAACACTTGATTGTTAAAAAAATTGTTCTCGTTGGATGACCCACAATGTATAAAATGTTTAAAGTTTTTAATGTTTTTAAGAAATCTTTTGAACTGTTCATTTTTACATGAAAGATAGTTGTAAAAACAAAAGATTTTTCAGTGACGACTTTTTTTTAATACTGACGATTTTATTTACAATATTTTTACGATTTTTCTGAAAATTTTACTGGCAGCCCTGCCCTGGAGAGGTGATTAAACAAGATATTTGTATAAATTTGGAGATATGACTACGTTGCAATAAATGAGCGATATGTATAATGTTTTTTTCCCCCTACTCTGTTTGACTGTAGTGTTACAAATTCGCGCTCATGTGCGAAAAAGCATCTGTTTACGTGTGAGCGCTAAGCTACCAGACAATTCCACGGAAAATGAAAGCGAAATAGACAAAAAATGCAAAGGAAATAATAAAAATAATGTGGATGTGTGCGTTTGTGTGTGTGCTTTTGGATTTGATGATTAAATAAATGAATGTGCATCATCACAAAAAAAATCACACGCATACGGCATGCAAACACCGCACACAAATAAATAAACACCTACACTAAAGTTGAGGTGACCACCCTTTAAGGCATACAAGCATCGAATACTGCAAGTATGTGTGTGACAACGTATCAGAAAGCTTTCAAATAAAAGCTCTCACACACTACATCATGCGTACATTTTTGAATTACTTTGGCCGTTAACAGTTTTTTTTACAGAGTGTGTGTGTGTGTGTGCGTGTGTGCGGATCTTACATTCCTTCAGTATGCGTGTGTGCTGTAGAGCAACCTGTTACTCTTGTATGACGTACTTATGTGTGTACTTCCTGTACAAAGAAAAAGCCGCAATTGCATCCCGCAAAACAAATACAAAAGCAAAAAAAAAGACATTCTGAAATAATTCGGTTGCTTTTGTGTTGTGCTATAATTTAACGCCTCGCTCGGTCTCCGTTCTTATCATTTCCCGTATCTCGCTCGTATGTTGTTATCTTGTCTTGTAAAAATACTATCATGATGGGGTTTTTTTTTAATACCAGTTAGCACATTTATCTTTTTTCCTCGCATTCAGTTTTATATTTTATAATGGTTTCTTAATGTGTGTGGTCTGCACACATGCATAGACATACTTACACACACTGTCAAAAGTTAACAAAGTGAGTGTTGTTATGCACCAGTATGTGTAAATGTTTATGATGTATGTATGTGATTTTTAGTCTTTTAACATGGTGGCTTCTGTCTTCTTGTTGGTTTTATATTCTTTATGAATTTTTTTTCTTTCTCTAGTTGTATAAAAACCCCATGTAAACCATGTTTTAGTGGACAGTTTAATTTCTGCTTCAAACTCTAACGGAAATCGGAAGGAAATAAAAGTTAAACAAAATATTAAGAACGTGTTTTAATATATCATCTATCTTGCCAGCGAAATAACTTATTGAGTATTTTTCATTGTTTCAATCAGAAGATTTTAAAGAAAATTTCTTGAAAAGAAAAGTAATACAAAAAAATATATACTTATATAAAAATTAAGTAAAATAAATTATTGTGTGTAGAAATCATAAAAACTAAAGAAAATGGCGTTCAAAATGTTTTACTTGTCTCTATGGATGCTTTTTATATTATTCACTGTGGTCAAAGGTAAATTATAATTCAATTCGATTTTCAAATTGTTGCACCAATTTTTTCGAAAACATTTCGATTTGTAATTTCAAAATGCATAAATTTTTTTGTTCATTATTTTTAACATTCAAAAATTTCAATTTTAAAATTACTAAGAGAATGATATATGTATGTGTGTGTATGTATATATATATACCTACATACATATGTATTTATGTATGTATCAAAAAGCAAATTTTATGTAAAAGATTCTTTTTGATAAATTTTTTTTCAATATACAATCAAATAAATTTTTTAAAATTCATAAGACATTTTCGCTACAGTACATTTAAAACAAAAACAAAATTTTTGAAATTGTTTTTGTTTTAAATGTATTTTCACTAAAGAACGATATGGTTTGACATCGTGGGCCAGGCAGTAAATCTTTTTGAACAAAATAATTCCAAAGGAAAAATTAAATAATTTTTTTTGTGTAATTCTTTATTTACAATTTATCCAATCAAGGATAATAAGTAAATTTATTTGATATAGTGAGAAATATAAAGTTTTATGTTGAATTCTATTGAGAACAACATAAGGCAAAATATAGTTATATGTATGTATGTAATGTACTACAAAAGGAATTATACATACATACATAATTCAAAATTTTGATAAAAAAAAAGTATAAACTACACCATTTTTCATTGAAATTGAAAAAATTCCAAATGAAATTGAGAAAATTCCAAATGAAATTGAGAATTTCAATTTGAAATTGAGAAAACTCCAAATGAAATTGATAATTTCAATTTGAAATAGAGAAAATTCCAAATGAAATTGATAATTTCAATTTGAAATTGAGAAATTTTAGTTTTAAATTGAGAAAATTCCAAAAAAAAAAAATTCAGAAAATTAAAAAAAAAGAAAAATTAGGAAATATTTACTATAGAAGAAATTAAGTAAAAATATTTATTTTCGCTGCAATTATTTTCTTTTGAGTTTTGGACAAGTAGGCTTTTTGCATTACATATGTCACAGGAAAGCAGAAAGGAACTTAAGCAAAGATAAATTCTACCGAACGTAAGTCCCCCACATGTAGGAGAGCAGACACTTGCTTTTTTAGAAGATGCAATTAATGTTTCAAAGACATGTATAAGTACTGGAGATTGCAGTAGAGTTAAACAGCATACTACAACGTTTTACCAATCTGCTCTTGATCTAGAAAATATGCCTGTTGGTCAATAATACTACGATTTGCTTTTGTTTTCATGTGATTTCTTTACTTTGGTCCTTATATTGAGTTATGTATATTTCCATATAGTATGTATATGGTTGTATATTTATGAAAAATAAAAATTATATAATTAAGTTTTCTCAATTTAAAATTAAAATTTCCCAATTTCAATTGGAGTTTTCTCAATTTAAAATTGAAATTTTCAATTTCAATTGGAGTTTTCTCAATTTAAAATTGAAATTTTCAATTTAATTTGGAATTTTTTCAATTTTAAATTAAAATTCAATTTAATTTGGAATTTTATCAATTTAAAATTAAAATTTCTCAATTTCAATTGGAATTTTCTCAATTTCAATAAAAAATGGTGTAGTATTTATATAGAGGACATGTAAAATGTTTAGTTTCTAAACGGCAAATCCAGGATGTGGTGCCTATTAAGTCTTCTTGTTTCTTCTGTGTCATCTAGTAGGGCAATAGCTAACGGGTTCACGTGTTGACTCAGTCTTTCTTGATAGGTTTCACTGTATCTCTGAATTTCATCTTTGATCTTTGGTATGTATAGATCTTTGTGGATTGTGTTATTTGACTCGCACCATGGAGCATTAACAATTGACCTGAGAGTTTTTGATTGGTACCTTTGCAGTATCTCGATGTTTGTATTGCTGGCTGTACCCCGAAGCTGAATGCCATAAGATCATACTGGTTTTAAAATTGTTTTATATATAAGAACCTTGTTTTGCAAGCATAATTTTGATTTTAAATTAAGTAATCAATATAGTTTTTTCGTTTTAATATTTAACTGTTGTTTTTTTTGTTGTTGTTATAATATGAGTTTTCCATGTCAATCTTTTGTAAATATAGATACTCAGATATTTAACCGATTCTTAATGTGGTATAACATTATTGTCGCACATTCACCCAAAACTCAACTCTTGACTCAACATTATTTGCCCAGTTATAAAATACAAGTTTTCACCATTGGATTTTAATCAATGTTATTTTGTCTTCAGTGTGTTTACTTACGTTTGTATACTAGATTAATTTTTTTTATGTTTTAAAATTATTTTGTGGTTTCAGTAGAAAATTGAGAAAAAAAATTTGGAAAAAAATTTTGCATTTTTGAGGCTAATGCACAAAATACAAAATACAATACAAAATAGGCTAAATCTAGCCTCGAAAAGACTAAACTATCATCGCTAAATACTATGGTCGCTATAACAAACAATAATAAAAATTTCAAAGAGTTTTTATACATTTGTTTGTTTCATTCTGTTCGTTTGGATTTTACGTCAATAAAAATAATTGCACTATATAATACTTGTAATATTTAAGTTTACCATTTCTGTGACAGGTGATATTTGAGTTAAACTTCATATTAATTAATGGATTTTTTTCCAGTGCTGGGTCGCTGTACACATATTAAACTATCTATATTTGGACAAAGCTTACATCACATTGAAGATATTTGTTCACAAATGTACACAATCAATATTTTGTTAAAATAGGTTCAGTATTTTGGGAGCTATAAGCGTTTAAAGTTGCTACTTATTCATGCACACTTATTGCACATGTATCAGCTTCAAGTTGAAAAATGAACAAAGTGTGCATGTGTGTTTATCCAATTTGCTTTTTCAACTAAATGAGGCAGAGCATTTTCTAAAGCATACTTTGTAAACAAAAGAGAGCTAAAAAGTTTTAAGTTGTTTATTTAGAATGTGTTTGGTTTTTGTATTTTATCATACGAGTATTTATGTAAACTATAGTATGCCCAGTGGTCGAAATTCGACCGCCAGTTTAAACGTATAAGTATTTTAGTTGCATTAATTTAAAGGGGAAATAATGCCTAATTACTTATTCTCTTCCCCATGGAATAAACAATAAACGAAATAAAATTGCATACAAACACGCACATTTATAAAAAGATCTTATTACTCATATACATACATATATGTATGTATGTACTCTTTAACACTCTCATTGCATTGCTTGTTTTTACTAGACCTAATACTTACATAACTGAATACGTGTAAGTGTGTATTTTTTAGCATTTGTAGTGGTGTCAACTTTAGGGTCTTTTAATTCCTTTAATACTGAACCGATTTAAATAATATATAGTCGGGTCACTAAAGCTCAATAATGTTTACCATTTGGTAAAAGAATGAAGAAAATCGGTTGGCAAGTAAAGAAGAAAAAGGGATCTTAAAATTTGTCTTTGCCTATTTATATATAGATGTTTATAGCCTTACTCACAAACGATTATTAAAGTTATAGTATGTTTAATGTTGGATTTTTCTATGGTAAAACCGGTTTTAATACACACATTAACTTTATTAACCATTTTTGAATAAGGCCATTCATATTTAATTACTAGAATATGGCCGATCGCGTCGTCCATAGGAAATACTAGTAATAATAATAATAATCAGGGCTGGTTTTTCATACTGTTTGCATGAAAAAATATGCACGAAAAGCATTTTTGATATAACTTGCATAAATTTGCATATTACGCAGGTTGGAAATTCCTTTTAACAAAAATTACTTGTGATAATTGATGCAGCTCCATATATGGTATCCGCAATGTGATCGTTAAAAATTCTTTACCCCGAAAATGTTGCATGCTACGTGTCTGGCTCATGGGTTGCATAAATTGCAGATTCCGTTCTCTTCCATTTTGCAATGTTAACTCACTTGTTCCAAATTTCAAAACCGTTTTTGTTACGGTAGAACTACATACACACGTAGTATGCAGTATTTTTCCAAATAAACTTATTGTTTTAAATAATTTCCAGCCATCTTCTCGTATCAATGTAATGCATTCTATGTGCCCAAGTATGATCAATCCTTCAAAGCCCTGTACCACCAGATGGGGATCTTGGTTAAAGGCTGCTGCTATATATTATTGCGACAAATTCATAGAAATAAGTAGAGTTTTAAATGAATATTGTGATGATGGGGCAGAGTCGATAATGTAATGCAAAGGCTTTATTTAACAATTAATCGGCAAACTCAGATTTAGCAACATTAAAGATAATTTTGAATGTATTTTCCATAGTATAATCATATTGGAAATCAAAGGACTTCCTTTACATGAAAGTTTATCCGTTATAGAAGATATAAAATAACAACTTCAAAAGATTAAGAATAAAATATTTATTGAAAAACTTAAACTATTTAATCGAAATGTTGGCCTTCAAATGTTGACCAAGATTGAAAACAACATATCCAGTAACATCGACTGATTTTGAACGTATATTTTCAATATATTCGACCGTTTTGTGCGATAATCGAAGATCCTTTCAATTTGAAAACTTAAAAAGTATATGATTATACTTTCTAATAAACATTTGTGTGAATAAAACAGATTGAAAATTATTAGTTTATGTTTTTGGGTGCATATTTTTGTGCATATTTAAATTTCGTTTTTTTTTTTTAATAATTACATGCATATTTTAATAATTTTTGTGCATATAGTGAACTCGCGATAACGTGAACTAATTTTTACCAAGGCAGTTCACATTTTCGAGTTTGTTCACGTTATCGAGTACATAAATTTAAAACAAAAATTACCCTATTTAATGTAAAAAATTTTATTTCAATAAGTAAAAATGCTAAACACTATTTGAAATTAATTATTTTGTTAATTCTCAATAAAAAATAAAATGCTATATATTTAGTTCACCTTGCATTCGATAAATAACAAACAAAAATATAAAATAAAGGATACAGAAATTGATATTTAATTACCAACAACAGCAAAAAATAAATTAAAACTAGTCGGAAAATTTTTTTGATTGGATAATTCAGAACCAGTTAAATAAAGTTTAAAGAAAAAAATCAGTAATTTTTTTTGTAAGTTTTTTGGTTTGACATCTTTAAAAGAGCTTTTTCTCTAAGGTTCCTTCTTCAGCACTCTAATGTCATTTTGGTCTAACATCTCGTTTTCAGCCCATATTAAGTCACCGTTCACACAATGAAATTTTTCTTTCTGAAAGTGTTAGTTTGTAGGTGTACGGGGAGAGAAGATTGGGACGGGGTGCACTATTTCATGTACTTTGTTATTCGTAACTGTCGAACTGCAAATGGCTGCAACTTTATTTTTGATTTTCTTTTACTTTTCATTTCTTTCATTGTGGTGAGAGCAAAAATTTATGTACAAAAAAAAAAAAAGAATGCGAAGATGGACATGCAAAAATCTTGAATTTCATAACAAAAAATTTCAATGTGTAGACATTAATGAAAGTTCAAAAGAGAATTAAAGAAAATTTCAGAAAGAAAACTTTCATAGTCTGAACCGAGACTAAAGCCTTATCCATCTACAGCTTCCTTGGATTTAATTGTAACTTCTGGCTGGAATATAATCGAATCATTATCATCGTCGGTATCATCCTGAATTTCAATACTTCCTACTTCTGTGCAATTTTCTTCATAATTGTTTTTGCACTCTTTGACCGTGGAGAGAGTAACATCCATCTGTAATTAAATTTTAATTAAATTATCTAAAACTTACAATAAAACAACCCTGAGAATTCGACGCCTGAAGAAGTATAACCGCACTATTTTCTATCTGTCTTATTTCTAGAGGAGATATCTTCTCTATTAAAATACATTTTTAACTTTCAGAAATAAAAATTTTAAATAACCTGTAATTCTGGGATTTCCCATTTGAAAAACAGTGTTCACGTTTTAGAGCTTTCAGTTTTGTTCACATTTTAGAATTTTCTATGGAAAAATAAATTTGTTCAAGTTTCTGAGACGTTCACACTTTCAAATGTCCACGTTTTCGCGAGTTCACTGTATTTAAACTTGCCCTGATAGTAATAATACATAAACTAAGCAATTAAAACCACAAGACTCCCAATACAATCAGACTTTGTTTGGATTTTGATAGTTTATTATATTTTTGGAAAGTCTGAAATTTCGCTACAATCAACTCTAGCAATTTAACTAATAGAATTCCTAAATAGAAATACGATATGTGCTACTTAATGGGTAACTTGGCGACCCCAACCCCAATCCAACAAATAAAAAACATAATCTACGCCGAATAACAATTTCGCTAAATTTAACTAAAGCGGTTCGCTTTGAACAATGATCATCACCGAACAATGATAGAATTAATAAACAACAGAACAAACAAAAAAACATAAAAAATACCTGTAAATGTGTTTATACACTCTTCGGAGGTTTGCTAAAGTAGGTGGCCGGTGCAATAAAAAGCATGAGGACAGACACGCCACCACTCAAATGTCCCTTTAAATAAAAAACAAAACTAAAAAAAAGGAACAATAAAAAATTAATAACAATCGTACATTCAGATAAGACAAGCGAATAAAATTGTTTTACGGTTGCCTAAAACTTGCGTTAGTTGTTTTTATCTTCAATTTGTCTGAAGCTGTTGTAAACGTCATGTTGTCTTGTTCCCATGGTATGATACCAGCCGTTAATATTGAAAGTAGCACAACTCCCTTCATCAACAGAATCATGACAGTCATTCAAATACTTAATTACTTAACTTATACATTTTTTAAAGTAAATTTGCAATGAAACAATACCAAATAGACTTATATATTTAATATAATCTTTATAAACTTATAAATTCAATAGCCTAAATGGCTGAATCATGAGACAATAAACAATGAAAACCTTTAGTCAAATAAATTTCTTGTATGGGCGAATACTGCTTGACGAGCGCTACATTCGTACGCGTTTTCTCATTAATACAGTCGAACTTCCCTATAATGAATACGCATGGGGCCGGAAAATCGCTTCATTATATAGAAACATCATTATACAGAAATTATATTTTTTGCACTTTTATTTCAATGCCTTGTTTTTTGAAATATTTGATAAAGTGCTGGGAAAAATTCCAAACTGCTTTTTTTCCTCCATATTCCACTTTATTTTATTAATTAATAATAATTTTTTTTTCAAAAGAAATCCTACTTCACTTAGTAATTTTTTGTTCACTGACCAAGGACAACTCCTGTCAAATTTGTTAGTGACGGGACTTTGTTTGTTTGATGGCATTAAAACTAATTTTTTAGCAGGTATTTGTTGCGAAAAATAAACAATTTAAATAACAAAAATTAACAAATTATTAGTGACCAATTTCTTTTTCCGTTTTGGTTCAAAAATGTATCTACATATTTTGAACTCAGAAAATAAGTATAAACGTCGTTATATGTCAGAGATGTTACAGATAATGAATGTACCGTCAGATTTAAGAAATAATTTTAGAGCTGATACTGATAATGTAGTACAGAATTATAGACATTTAATATTCAAGGCTAAAGGAGTAAATATATAATGTAATGAAATAATACAATATTAATGTTTTCAAATTTTAAGAATTAGTTAATTTCTTAATATAAAAAAAAATTTCAAACAAATTTTTCAATTGACAAACAATTTTTAAACGATTTAAATTGTTTATTGATTTTTTCCTCCTGAAGAAGTTACCCAAAGGGTAACGTAATATCGAGATAAAATAAATTTGGATGATTTTTATAAAAAAAGTGACCTTAAGCTTAATTTAAGGAATAATATAAATATTTAAAAAAAGGTCCAAAAATTATATAGTAAAACAAGTGAATGCAATGTTTAAAAATATGGTTTTCGATCGTGCCATCTTCATTAACACTAAGGTAATGATATGAACATCTGAAAATTGTTAATTTCTGGTATGAAATTAGAAGATCTGAGGTAGACCAGGATTTGGTAATAATTTGTGCATTATTTGTCATCGAAATACATTTATTTTATTCATAAAATTATATATCTAGTTTAATACTCCTTAAAAGGAAAGATAAAACATTTCAAAAAATTTTAGTTGGTAGACTATTTCCATATATTTCCATATAAAAAATATTGTTTATGTTTTTTCCATATCGAATTTCACACTTTAATGGGTGTATGTACCTTGTTTATTGTGTCATGGGCTGACTTGATGATTTTTATTTTATTTTATTTTTGTTTTTGATGACGAGACTTGGCTGACTTTCAAAATAAACGGCTCATGAAAATATCATTTGGAATGGCTTAATAATTTCATTTGCATTAAGTTTTTTTTTCTACGATATCTCTCTTGTTTTGGTTTCAATTCGATTGCTATACGGGTTGTTGATTTTAAGTTTTTGAATTAATTTACGACATCAGAGAATTTGAATTTGAAAAAGTAGATATCGCAGAGAAATTATTCAAGGCCGATTATTAAGGAAACTAACTACTCATCATAAAACAACTGATTATAAAACACCTAGTCAAACTTTAAAATTAAAAAAAAATAGAGCGATTGTTCTATTTTACGAATACACTTGCAGTTCCTTTTGAATCCAAAACTTTGACATTAAGCGTCGCAAAAGAAAGAGCTTTTGTTGTAGTGAATTCTACTTGAATACACCTGATAACTTAGGGGTTACACGATCAAGTTTTGTCTATCAAGTTTCAATATATTCACACTTTTTTACTAATGCACTCATACTTTTAAGACTTGATACGAACCAAGGCGTATTTAACCAGGTGACAGCATTACAGCAGCTGACTATTCGTTGCGAATGTCAAAACGCAACAAAATAGTTTTACTTCTTTTTCTGTATCTGTTTTCTTTGCTTTATGGGTTAGATTTTTGACATATGCAATGAAACTACACAAACAAAAATACCTGTTGTTCTTGTATTGTTGTAATTGTTTTCCTAATGCTGTCACCTAGTTAAATACACCTTGATACGAACTTGCTTTTGAAATTCTCTTTCCATCGAGTATTTCAATTTACTGTCAAGAAAAGATTTTTTGGTTTGTTTTTTACAAATATTCTGTCGCAATTCTAAACTACAAATTAAAATCAAATAATCTAATATGTTTGTGAATAAAATTAGTTAGTGTAATCATGTTGTGTGATGTATATAGAGCAATCATTTGAAGCTATTTCCTTGACGATGACATCTAGAAAAATGAAATTGCTTTCAAATTGCGTGCAGCCTACGTCACAGCGATCAATTTAAATGAATTTTGATAAGCAGTACGTGTGAAAAATATGAAAGAAAAAGTTGAGCGTGTGGCTGCAGGGTCAAACATCGTTGCCTTAGTGTAAAGCACTTGTTGGTTTTGAATATAAATTTTCTACTTTTATTTTCTTTATTCCATTATTAAATTTATATTAATCGAGATTGCCTCGATATCTTTTTTCAAAGATTTAAAAAAAAACTTTTTCTTTCCTCAACAAACAAAAGTTTTTAAAAATCTTTATTCCATTATTTCATTCATTTTTATTTCGGCAAAATCGAATGAGCAATGCTCAATAAATAGTGCGCAATCGCGCCGAACTAGTTAAAGTTGTCGCTTATCAAAGAGTTGTGTACTCTCTTCTACTCGTATTTTATTGCCCGTTTATTTAATTGGGATTTTAATTTAAATGAAACAAAAACTACAAAAATTAAATACATATTTTATGGTGAAATTTCAACAATTCAATGATTAGATAAAATTGCAAATTGATTTTGTATTAATGATTAGAAAAAAAATAAAGTAAAACTTGAAATCAAAAGTAAAAAAGGACACATAAATATGTTGATATACATTCATATGCATAAATTCAGTCCCGGATATAATAATCGAAAAAGAATCTAAATAGTTCTTGCAAGAAACCGAACACAAAACACATAAATGTGTGTGTAAAGTTTTATAAGAATATGTTTAGCAAAAGTAGTTACAAAAGAATATGTATTTCATGTGGGCATGTCACCGCCCACTTGTTTAATCATAATATAGTATTGTAACGGGAACTTAACATGTATGCAAAGTTTCATATCATAAGTATCTCTTAAGTAGAAATTATTTATTAATAATTGTTCAATTCACAAGCTCTGCCGTATGGCTCATCGTTTAAAAAAAGACGATATTTGTTTATGTATTTGTGAACAGACAAATTTGTTGTATCGTCATTTTTTTTTGGTATTTTAAATGTCAACTCAATGCAGTCAATTCATTGTGAGTAAATAGTTTATGTCGAACAACAAATTCCTTTTATCAAATAAAAAAACATGAGAAGTGAAACTGAAAAAAATAAATTAATCAATGTCTTATGCCACCAATATAATTCCGATATGTTAATGAATGATTCAAGTAAGTGCATCTTTAAAATCTTCTTCTTCCACAATAGTCGACACTCAATTCAGTTGATACCATGAAATTAAACCAGATATGGGAATTCTAATTTTATGCGAAATAGTCAATAACTTTTTCGCGACAAACAATTTTGATTAAAATGGGTTGCAAGTTAAATTGAAATGAATCAAGTACATACATATATATTTATCATGAAGAAGAATATATTTTCTGGGCTTACTTATCACATAGCTAAAAGATTTTTAGAAATTAATCTAAATAATAGAATTTTTCCATACCTGGCCTCAATACAACCATTTATAAAACATATAAAATTCAAACGTATAATTATAACACACTTTTGCATGAAAAGTACCAACAAAAAAAATACAATACTGAATAATTAGATGATTACACAACACATACGACGTTAATACGAGCTTGTGAATTGAACAAATAAGTATGTTATATACTTTGTTCGGGCGTCCCACTGCCCTCTTAAAAACGCGACCAATCTACAACTAGATCCGTTTAAATAAAGAAAAAACCCCGAAATTGTTTAATAAATAAAGATGTTGTAAAGGAATACACATAAAAAATAGAAAAAAATAAAAGTTTTCATTTCGATCTTATTTTTAGCAAGATGCGAAATTATTTAGAAAATTACATATTTCATCGGCCATGAAAACTTTCTTGTTTTCAAAGATTTTTCCCTGACCGCTAATAAAAGTGACTTTAATTAACCGAATTTTGTATGTTAAAATAAAACATAAACAATAAATACAAACGAATTTAAAACCCAGAATCGACTTCACATGCAACAAATTTTTATTTTAAGGATTTCGTTTGAATTGAGATCCTACTGCCAGTTGCGATTGATAATGAAACCGCGAATAGCGAAAATAAAAATCGCCCAACAAATCGGTGAGCATGTTATTGGCTTAATACAGAAACGACGTCTATCTTTTTTTTTGAAACCATGTTTTAATTTCTGCTGCCAGTACGATTCCCAAGATGGCAGAAAAGATTAAAACTCGAATTCCAAACAAAAAGATCGAGATACAGCCAATGTGTAGCGATTTCTCGGTAAATTTTGCAACGACCATGTGAATTTTTCAGAGGAAATCCGTGGTTGTTATATGGTCACGACAACTATATTATGTTGTCTGTAACCAAATATATGGTTGTGGAAAATAAATCATGTTTTTTATTATTTTAGTTGCGATAAATAATAAACCTTTTTTAGAGAAAAATTGTTTTGGACGTAAATTTTTATTTAAAAAACAACCCGTTTAAGAAAAGGCAAAAAGAAAGTAGAGTCTTCAATTTCGAATAGACATTTTTTAAAATGTCGTTTTCGTTTGTTTCTTTTTATTATTACAGCAAAATTATTATGCCAAATACATATTATTATCTTCATTGAACAAAATCTTTGCTTGAATTTCTCGTGTTCTTGTTTAATTTAAACTCTTAACCGATTAATCGAACAAGATTAGTGCTAAAAAAACAATTAATCACTTACTCGAACAAAACCAAAAGCAAAATAATTCGAAACGCTAAAAAAATTTCCTTTGTCACCTGTGAATCAGACCTCAAATTAGTAATTTTAATTACTCCAGCCAGACAATATTCTTTACCTCATTCAGTTACTTTAATTAATTTATTGATATTAAAGGCTCAATTAAAAATAATTTTAACAATTTTTATTACCCAGATAATTATTCACTTAATAAAAATTCAATTACGTTCAGTCGCAGCAAGAATAATTGTTCGCCTTTTAGCATGAAAAACGTAAAACGCTTTCCTTCGATTTGGATGCAGCAAACAACAACAAAATTTTGTTGACCACTAGAAAAGTACAATTTTTATGGACACTTCATAAAATTAAAAGGAATGCTGGAGCACACATTCACAGCCACTTGATAATTTTCTATCATCTCATTAATCGTGTAATTGTAATGCGTGTTGTCTGACCAGCAATCTCTTCAATAATATGACGGTTTTTATAACTCTTAAGTAAATGTTTTTTTTATTAGCCTCAAGTCAATAATTATCCTCAAGGATTAAGCAGGATACTCAGTTTCATCGCCAAAACTCAACAAGTTAATCCATAAAATGTTATTTTGATGCTTTAAGACCAGGATAAAATTAAAGCAAACCATTCATCATTTGATTTAAGAACAACAAGAACAAGCAAGGAGAAGCATGTTAATGCATGTCACACATGTTTTATTTTAAATACTTGAAACATCGAACAATTCGCATCTCTTAAAATAAAATTTTAAAGCAAAAAAAAAATAATTGAATAGAAAAGAATTATTGTTTGTCCTCTGACTTTAAAAAATAAATTTTCGGGAGAAAATTGTTAAGGAATCTGAATAAATATGATTTGAAAATGTACATACCTACATACATACATACATATATGAATGTATGTGTTAAAACAAATACATACTCGTGTGCCATCAACCCTTTTCGCAGGACTTCTTTAAGAAAATCTACAAATTATGATCTTCAACTTGTGTTTAACACAAATGAAAATTCACCTGTGACTTATTTTTTGTATAAACTAAATACACACGCACACATTCAAATGCACATAAATACAATACAAAGATGCATACCTGTGTGTATAACTAGATACATACATACATATATACATACGTATGTGTAGACAAAAGCTTTTTTTCTATTGTAAAGAAACGAGTTTGGCGAATGACACGATTATATGAATCACACCACACACACACACTCTCTCTCACACACGTTCACTTGTATAGCTAGTTAAAGGAAAAAGTACATACTAATCAGAGAAAGGCAATAATCACATTTTTCCTGATTTAGTCATATCTATATTAAATTTATTATTCACTTTCAATCATGCAAAAAAAATCAACGTTGAGTAAAATCATCATCGTAGTGGTGAACGTTTCATTTAACTAAAAGACAGTAGAGTGATTGAACATGTTTTATTCACATCATTCATCAAAAATTAAAATGTTTGCTCACCAGTGGTGCCAGAAATATTCAGAGAAAAATCTTCATTCGTCCAAAAAAATCTTTATTTTAGAAAAAAAAATCTTTTTTTTTTTTTAATTTTTATTATTTTTAATAAAAAATAATTCATGTTTGTTAATTATAATAAAGTTAATATACATACCATGTGTAGACATAATAACATAAACATTAGAATATGTTCATAAAACCAAAATTCAATTCAAGTTTCTTATAATAAAATTAGTAATTTATGAGACATATATATATATATATATATATATATATATATATATATATATATATATGTATATATATGCTTCTGACTTTAAACCAACAGGTAAAAAATTATATCATGACTGGTTTTATAAAAATTTTACAAATAATTTAAAATAGTTCACAAATTTTTAATTATAATTTAATTATTAGTATCAGTTTTTAAATTATAGCACGAACATTTGTTAGCTAACAAATAATCTTGTGTAAATAAAATAACCTCCAATGTGGTTTTGTTTAATATGTTTTCGTTTTATTTAAGTTTACTTTTGAAAATATCCGTTCAACCTTTGCAGATGAAAAAGGGAGACACATTAAATTTAATGCAAATTTCGACAAGGTTGGAAACACTAACTCATTATTTGCTCTAGTAATTTTTGATATTATGTGCCAAAAGTCTTCCACGTTAACGTTTTCTAAATTTGCAAAAATTTATTAAATTCTATGTGGCGAAGATCTCTAAATTCGTCATCTAAATTTTGAACCGCACTGTCATCAATTAATTAATTTTATATATATAAGCAAGGCGCGTGACAATATAAAAATTGTTATTTGTTATAATTTTGATTTTGTCACAAAGCAAAGAATAAGGAGGTAAATCTCAAAATATCTTTATTTTGGGAAAAAAAATCTTCAAATCTTATTTTGACTAAAAAATCTTCAAAATTAAGGTAAAATCTTCATTCTGGCATCGCTGTTGCTCAAATTTAGTCATGCAACAAAACTGAATGTTGAACAAAATCAGTATCATATAAAAATTCATCTCAAAAATGGATTAAGTGTTTTTTTTTGCTAAATTTTTCAACATTTTGTTTTCTTAATTCGTACAAAATACAAACCAAACTTTTCTCTAGTATGAAACATGAATATTAATATATACCTACATAATGCATAACAATCATATAATATTAATACGCGTTTTACGCGCTCATTTTTGCCTTTTGTATTTTATTCTTCATCAAAATAATCATCGTTGAGCCAAACGAGCAAACACCCGAATTGATTGGTATGATGCGACAAATGATTAAAATCACAGAGCCAACAACAACCGAATGATTGGAATGATTAAATAGGAGCCAGCGTTGCCAGAATGATGATTTTATTATATTTTTGATGATTTTTTTAACCAAAATATGATTTGATGATATTTTTTCTCAAATTATGATTTTTAATTTATAGAAATTATAGTTTTTTACTACAAAGTGCAGCTAAGTTTTGTGTCAGCTTGTTGTTAGTTGCTTTTAAAAACTTTGCACTTGTTACCCTGTAACAAACATATGTTTGTATGTATGTTCATAAAAACGAAGAAGTTTATCTGGAATTTTTTGTTAAACAAAATATTTCAAGCTCAAACCTCACAGCAAATGAATTTATTAAAAATTGTATGGCATTTTACATTGAGTTATGTAAACAAATACTAAAACGATTTGATTTTAACGACATGTTTTTAAAATTAAAAGAGCTTCATTTCTTGAAAATTATAAATAGAAAAGTTAATTCCTTGATCGACTTAATATATCATAGTATAAATGTTATTAGACTCCTTTTTTCTTAAATACAGTAATTTGCACTTAGCTGCACAATCAACTTTGCACGATTTTTTGTGCAGATAAGTCAAAAATGCGGTTATCTTAAATGTACACATGTAAATATGTAAATGCAAATAAAATAGATGAATGACAATAACTTGCGAGTTGGAAGTTTATGTGAAAAAGTGGCCACCATACTTTTTTAATGTGTGTAGCTAACTTTGATTTTTTATATGAAAATATTTTAAAACTGTCAAAAAATGTGGTAAATATGCAGGTATACAAAATGCAATTAAATATGGTTTAGGAAGAATAATTACAGAAAATATTAATCTTAGGCAATTAAGGCAAAACGCAGCTAACGTTGATTTTTTGTATGAAATAATTTTAAAATGCCAAAAATGTTGGGCGTTTATCTTAAATGTGCAGGTACAAAAAGGGTACTTAAAAATGGAACCTGTATGGGATTTTAAAGAATAGTAACAGAGATTTTTAATTTTATATAGTTTAATCAAAAGTGCTCTTAACCAAAAATCTGCTAAATCTAAACTGTCGTATTACACGTACTTTGTAGATCCTGTACGTTTTTCCGTCATTGATTGTATAACTTAAACTTTATTACAAAAGGACGTCTTACCTGTTTTCTTGTATTTATGGAGGATTTTCTTTTTTTTGGACACAAAAGTTTATCATTACTATTATTAAGATTTGTGTTATATCAGTGCATTAATATTTTCTTCTTTTTTCCGAGAATTATTAATGGAGAATTAAAAAAAAACACAGAATGTTTTGCTTATTGTTAGTGACGGCGGCGAAATAGAGGTTGATTTTGTTTTTAGGCTGCTAAAAATAGTTCAAAAGATTATTAGCGGTATTCATAGACTGGTTTTAAAGCACATCTATATTATCGATTGAATGTGGAAATTAAATGTGCGCACTTTAATTCTGCCATCGTTACGAAAGTGGTTTTGACTTTTGTTATTTTCGGCCATTCGCAAAAACATATTTGGTGCCTTTTACGGGAATTGCTAAAATTTTAGTATTTTAAATTTTTATTCGCACTTTTTACCAAAATTAATATTTTACATATTTAGTAAAACAATAAGAATTTTGTTAAAAACAAATTAAAATTGATTATTGAGGGGTATAGCTTGTTTCTATGCGCATTTCACTGTTGCTTTTGCAGATCATCACGGAACTTCACCTCTTTCGCGCCCAACCATGTTCATCTTTTGACTTCGATGAAGATAAATATCAAAGCATCAATATATATTGAACAGTTTTCCATAAAATACAAACTTTTATTTAAAATAATAAAAATTCTATTGTAGTTCATATTTACATTTTTTGTGTTGTTTATATTTCATGTAAACATGTGTTGCCAATCTGTTACAAAATTAATAAAATCTTTTACAATTGCTATGAAAACTCGATTCGATAGCAATCGCATGCCATCATGAGGCAACTCGATGGGCATTGAGTTTCATTTTTGTATTAAATTTTTCAGTTTAGCTAATTAGAGAATTAAACTAATGTTAATCTTGGGCCCAAATAGAGACCCTTAGTGACCCAATAGACAAAATCATTTATTTATTAAATCTTACAAGATAGAAATCTGACTTATTTTCAACAATACCAAGTTAAATTTTTAAAATCTGTCTGTTTTCTTTAGCTTATTTTGCTCCTTAATTCTTCAACTTTTTCCTTCTATAATATTCACTCATTTTTTGTTTAATACTTTTAATAGCGGGTAATTTGTATTCGTATTATTGTTGCAACATGCAACTGATAGTAACAAGCAACACTAACAGACACAGATACAAAAGCACACGCACACACACGTACACTCTCACATACATGCATAATGATGTTATTCCTTTTATTATAATAATAATAAAAGTTAATAAACCATACGAGTACAACGCATTACATAAACTTTGACTACTCTCTTACGACCTGTGGTACGTGGAAGACGCATACAATGGAAGCGTCACAAGTGAGGAGGTGCCATCTGACCACCTCTTCGGTTTAAAACTCATCCGAATGGTTGGCTGACATCTGCTTATATCACTCCTTGGATTGGAGAGCATAATAATTTTTTTCCGATTTAATTATACATTAAATTTGTTATTCACTTTTAATCATGTAAAACAAATCAACGTTGAGTAATATGTGAATCGTAGTGGTGAACATTTCATTTAAGTAAAAGAGACTAGACTTGGGTCCAACTCGTTCAGTCGCTCGTTTTAGACAAAAACCTTTGATCAAACCCATATAATTTATATGGGTTTGTTTTTGTGCCTGAATTTTGAATAAATTAATTTTTGAGTTAAAATCTGAATTCACCCATATCTTCTTAATTTAAGAAATTATTTTTGGATAAATTCATTATTTTATTAAGAGAGTACTTTTTATTTGAAACAATTAATTCATCAGACTAGCAGAACGGATCAGTACTGATTTCGAGGTCGCTACACCATCTCATCAGCGTTCTTTGTTCGATTTTACCACTTTTGACGGTGGATACCAGTGACTGGGAATATCAACTATTTAACCGTATTATTTAACGAATTAGAATACGAAAAGTGCAACTTATTCATTTCTTACAACTTAAATCAATTTCGGTTAGTACGAAATTCCATCTCTGATTTTTAATTATTCCAAATATTTCATACTCTCTTGCTTTTTCCAAAGCCATTTGGCTTTGAGATCAAGCAGTTTTCCATTTTTGTTTAATTTATTTCTGTCTTGTAGTTGACTTTCTTAGTATTCAACCAACACCTGTGACAATGTAAACATAATGGTTTATGACGGGTGCCTTCGTTTTTAATAATTAATATTTAAAAACTAAGAAGATATGGGTAAACTCAGAATTGAACTCAAGCCATAAAAATCTCATTTCAATATATACCTTAAAACAGTTCAACAATTACGTATAAATATTAATTAAATTTATTTTCGTTTTTAAAATATTCGGTTTGTATTTTTGGTAGTCTCAAGACATTTTTTTTTGGAAATCAAGATTTTTTCCCCAATGTCAAGCTTTTTCCAAGATCGGACCTGACAAGCCTAGTATTCACGTAGCAATTTCATGCCTGAGAATGAGCAAAAACGTCGTCAGAGTTTTCACTTTTCTGCTTCTTCGCAAATTCAAAATTTCCAAAGTGAGAGTTCTGTAAATGTGTTATGATTTTATATACTTCTTTACTTTTTTTTTAAATAAATACTCAATTTTTAGTTTTCTAAATTCAAATTCGCAAATGCACTGTCTACAGAAAAGTGAAATGATAGCAGGTTGATAGGCAATAATTGCTCAAGCAATCACTTGGGCAATCATTGCGCAAAGGATTGCCACTTATGGCAATTGCAGTCCACACGTAGCAAATTTCATGAACGCAATCAAGTTTGACGATTGCCGCAATGGATATTGCTACGTGAAGGCCCAGTGTGAGAAATTGTGAAACTGTAAACATCCGCTTCTTAAAAACGATTATTCAACAAAATTTGGCATTTAAAATAGTATAATTTGTGTTATTGAGTAAAAATTTTTAGGAGGGGGTGATTAGAAGTTAAACATAATTTTTTTTTAATTTTCCTCAAGAAATAAGAAGCAAATTATTCGTTTTGGTGTTGGGAGGACGTACGAAACTTTTTGTGCCTCTTGTCATTCTTGCTTAATGTAATAAAAATATTACATGTTTGGGGCTGGCTTTTCGAAAAGTTTGTTAAAAAACACAAATCCCCCATACATATTTTTGAGGTTGACTTTTATTATTTGTTTGCAATTTTTGTGGGTGTAAAACAAAAGCTCTGTGTTGGTATATAAAGTTCTTATTGTGGGAAAAGTTATGATTTGAAGTTTAATAGAAAGCAACAGGTTACCAGTTTCTATTTATTCATGGGACAGGAGGAGTTGATATGTAACTGTGGCCATAAGCGCTTCATAACTTAACTAAATTGTTATTTATGTGTTTATGAGCTTTATTTTAATTGAAAGAAAGAAAACTTTTTTTTAATTTATTTATTTATGAAATGCCTGTTAAGGCAAATCAATGTTTAAAAGAAAATCATAAATTATTATCTCAATCAGAAAAAAATGTTTAAATTTTTACAATTTGAATTTAATTGGTGCAACAATAAGTTCTATTTTGTTGCAATTAATAATTCCTGTGCTTTTCTGCCATAAAAAAATAGGTTCCTGCCTGGAGTATGGGCACTCATGTTGGGGTGGTAAGTATTCCGAATCTGTTTTGTGGATTTTTTTCCTTGTAAAAATATTATTGATAATTTTGTATATTTATTTAGCCCATGGCAAACGTTCCGGTAATAATAGAGTCTATCCGACAGACATACAAACACCAATAGAAGTCGATTTTCAGGATTTAACTGGATTAAAAGAGAAGGTAATATAAACTCGACAGGTACACATTAGTAGCGCAATACTTGCTAATAACAATTAACATACGCAGTTTAACAATATACGGATCTATCACATGTTTCTCTCGAAATAGTTTCCGTGTTCATTATTTCATTCGATAGTTTTTTTACTCTCTTCAGATTCGGTTTACATATTTCCATATTTAGTATTTACCATATTTAAAAGTATCTTCTTTAGAGTGTTTTGCGAATCAGAGGCCAGGACAACATTCGTAACAATCAAAATCCGACACTTTTGCGGTTAGATCAATGCAAACAGCTTTGCATTGTTATTGCTGTTGTTGTGATTCTTATTTATAGTACTTTTTGTAAACTAATTTCCAGTTTCACACTTTAGGAATGTTTACTTTCATGTTATTTGTTAGTCGTCAGTGTTGCCAATTAAGTTAAACACTGGTAGATTTGTAAATAGGAAAAAATATGCTCAAATCTTTTACAGGATCAAAGCCAATAGTAAATTAAATGTCATTGTTATTTAATACATGTAATTAATCTGTATAGAGATATCTAAGGAAAATAGCTCCAATCGGTGCCCTCAATACAGATCTGGGCTTTTTTAAAACACAAATTTCAAGGAGAAAATATATATTGTCCGCTTCTAAAAGTATGAGGGCATATAAAAATTCTAAAAAAATATTTTTCACGTTTATTTAAAGGTACGGTCACACTTACCAAACATTTGCCCAAAAAACGTGACCAACAGACACTAAATTTCCATTTTCTTTAATTCCAATATTTTTTTTAAATATGGGCTTTTATTAAAAATTATATAAAAATAGCATTTTGCGGCATAATTGACTTCATTTTGTGATATAAAAACCAAGATAAATCACATTAACCCCAAGCAAAAGTAGTGGTTACGTTTGTTTAGGTAAATGTTTGCGAAGTGTGACCGTATTTTAATATATAATAGAATTGCTGTAAAACTGTTTACGAAACACAATAATGCGGCAGGCAACTCAGCTTAATTTTGTGCGGACAAAAATTAAAATTAATTTATTTCGAACTGAAAGTTGGCCGGCAGTCAATCTATGGTAATGTGATTGCTTGTAATTTTTATGCTAAATACATAGATAAATACTTCGTCTCTTCATCTCCTTGTCGTTTTCCAAGCTAAATTAAGAATTTGCAAAGTAAACTTTCTGCGTATAAAAAGCGACACAATGGGTATTGTTTAATGTGGAGATTTCTCATATTATTTAAAGAAATCATAACTCTGCAAAAGACCCAATTTCAATACAAATATCCAACCAATAATTATACAACTGCAAACAAACCCTTTCGAGCACTTGGAAGAACTATACAATAATCAATATTTCGATCATGCAATAATTTTATGGGACCAAACTGCAAGCGAAACCAGACACACAAAAAAAAAGAATTTTGGAAATTGGTTAAAAAAAGTTAAAGAAAAAGTATACACGATTTCATAACCTCCTTTTTCGTTTTCCCTCTTGGAGCATAAACATATAAATCTCTGGCTTTCCCTACACGTGCGAAACATGGGTATCTTAAATTTAAGCCACATAGCTGAAGAGATTGTCCCTCGCAAACGCTAAGCGAACAGGAAATTGCAAACTTTTGAACTCAAATGACATGTCTGTAGTTTTCATTTGAATGCGTGGAAGCAATACATCTCTTCCTCTATATTTTCCATTTATTATTGTTGCTTCGATAAGATTGTTCAACAAATTTTTTCATCAAATTTATGTAAATATTATTAACCACTAGTGAAAATCTGTTCAGATAACCACTGTGTGTTTCTGAAATTTTGTTCTATATTTGGGTACACACTGTGGATTGAGTCGTCAACATATTGTGTGATTCGACAAAAGTCAGATGGAAATGTTGTGACATTTTTTGTTTGATCGGCTGGCATATTTCCATCCCCTAGGTCTAGTAATTGCTAGGATAACTATTTTGCAAATTTTGAAATTGATTTCGCTGCGGAAAAAATTACTTTTTGCTGTTCAAAAGAATCACATAACGGAACTAAAACATTTTATTTTTCATGAAATTTTTTTAGTTTAGATTACTTTCTCTGGCGATATGTCAAGTCACTTGTCTACGGCGATAAAGCAAAGCCAAAATTCCGCGAGTTATTGAAGAAATACGGCTGCAATTATTGCAAAAAATGTACGAAAAATGGACATCCTAATTGCGCCATCTACGCGCTCACCGCAACGACCACATAACTGAAATTTAATTTAAATATTAATGACAAAGAATTGTCTTTTGAATGAAGCCAAATTCATGGCAATTAACACAATGTATCTGTGTTTTATTTAAATTTAAAGTTCTGCACCGTCAAAAACTTGTCGGAAATTTTGTTCTCTACAACTTTCATAATAATTTCAAAAGTCGTTGTCAAAACAGGCAATGATATATTCACAGAAATAAAACAGATTTTTGTGGCCTTTGACTATTGATATCTCGTGATATCCGATCAATCCATGTGAGTCAACTTATACAACAACAAAACAAGCGTGCATACCAACAGCCCATTCCACAATTTCTAAAGAATGCGTTCGTTCACTTTCTAAGCCAAAAAAAAGCAGTTGATTTGGGTTTCTTCGAGCTTACTTCTATGCGAACGATAATTCCAACGACAAGTCGAAAGAAAATGTAACTGTTTTCGATTTCTTTATTTCGAACTAAATCCAAATTGATTTGAATTCCTGTGAATAGCTTTCGTTCTCTTGGGTTTTCATTCGACATTAACAGCGACACTGTGAAATGGGCCATAAAGCACAACTGCACTGCAATTAGTGTAGAGTGTTTCCTGCGTAGATTTTAATTTTATTTAGTGTTTATGTAATGAACTTTTCTACCTATCGGGCTTAAAAAAACACCCTTTGTTAGGAGTAAGAAAACTCTTAAAAAAAATTCATGTGATTTTTTTTTTATATTTCTTGTAACAAACTTTAATTTATTTCCGTTTATTAAGAAAAAAACTGCTTCTAATAATAATTTACCATTTCTTTTTGGGTTTTATCAAAAGGACAACTACGACAGTAACGAGGAGCAAAGGAATTCGTTTTCTTCAGCCCACGACATGATCAACGACAACGACAAACTTATCGAAAATCCTGATAAGAATTCGTTTAAACTTAAAAAATTTCTATATAAAAAACTAAATAGAAATAACGAAAAACAGGGTAATTTAGAACTTCCTAAGAATCAAGTGATACAAACTAACAGCTGGCTGAGGAACAGTGAGAGATGGCGACGTTTACCTTTGTACAATCTAAGAAATGTACAAATCTCTCGAACCGATAATCCCGACAATGAATGGTTTAAGCAACTGGAACAAGAACAGCAATTAAATGAGAATGATTACATATAAAAATTCGCTCAAGGACCAGGATAATGCCACAAATATAGTTTCACTGTAAAGCACATACATACATACGAAGCAAAAAAGGACTTGAAAGACTTGGCACACACAACAGCAGCCGCTATAATTTATAAAGACAAAAAAACACACACACACACATTACAACTCATTAAGATATTCCCCTCTGAATGTTAAACTACGAGTATCTATATATGAAATAAATTTTAAAAAATATTTTCCCGTATTTGCATGTTAACACGTAATTAAAATAATAAAACAAGAAATAATTAAAAACTTGTATGGAAAAATTATTGAAATCTTGTATAGAGATAGATAATATTTTAATGTAAATGCAATTTATGTTTAACAAAAAAAAAATATATATAGATACATATATAAAACTTGTAAAACATTTGCTCATTTTATTTCCGAAACAAGCTAAATGATTTCAACATGTTTTAATTCATTGTAAAAAAAATATTTTTAATTATTTGAGTTAATAATTTTTGTTTTTGTAATAATAATAATAAAAAATAGCTTAAGCTAGAATTTATAAAAATGAAAATAATATATAAAAATGAAAAATATATATGTATACATATGAATATAAAATTGTTATTAATATTAATGCTCACGGGCTGGAGGCATTAATATGACAACAAGACTTTTACCCACAAAAAAAAAAAACGCTCAACAACGTTTAATAATTCTATTTTTGATTTTCTTTATTTCTAAAACGTTTGGCCAAAAATACACAATACAATACAAATTTGCAATTAATAAAAAATTTATATAATAAAAGTTTTCTTAAATATCACATACATAATGCTAAACAAAACAAAAAAATATTATTATTTTACTGTTTCAAAACAAAACTAAACTTAAGTAATTAAATAAAAAACTCCTCTCTACTTGGCCACTATTTTAGCCGGCACTCGGAAACAGGCCGCATCACCATTCTTATCACCCAGACCCCAGTGTATCTCAAGACTAACGGTGGGGTAAATGGGTAAAATCGAAAAGCTGTTCTTGTAAATATAAGTCTCGCCGGCTTTTAGTGGACAACCCACTTTATTCTCGCCCTCTGCATCGTAGATATGTGGGCAAGCGCTTTTGCCATAATAACCGGGAAACGGCAAGGGCACATCTAAAATGATCCCTTGTATATCGGAGTTTAATTCTTTAAAGTCACGATTTGGTATAATTTTCATTTCAATACTGACATCCTTGTTGCGTATCAGGGTGCATTTATTTTTTGGACAATTGGAGATTACTACATCACCTTTTTCCAATAGACGGGCTTTAGCTGAAAATAAAAAATTTTATTGTAAGGAATACAGATATTTAAAAGCAAATGTGTTAAAGTAAAATAAAAATTCCAAGTACATGACCATTTTGGGTGAGGCTCTAGATTCAAATCCCATCAGACTCCGTGGGAGTATAAAGATTTTTTTTAAAACTTTTTGTTTTATAATCAGAACAGCCAGGAAGAGCTAATTTGCTGAGGGAACATGAGCATGTTTTCGGTGCCACAGCAAATCTCACCTGTAGCCGAGTCATCCGCTTGGGCACCGAAATAGCAGAACTGTCAGAATTTGTGCGAAAGTAAAAAAACAATCAAGGTCAAATCTAGGCAGCGCCAAAAAAAAACTTCCCTAATCACTGTCTGCAACAATTCTCTACTATTAACAGCGCCTTATTGTTCTTGAAGGCCTAAAAAATAGAAAAAGCGTGTTAAAAGTGGTCAACTGTGGTGGACAGCGACTGGAGAAGATCACATTTTTTGGTATTTCCTTGATGTAACGTTGACAAATAGCTACGGAATAATAAGGGAGAATTTGTTTCTATTCGTGGCATTGGCATTTTATTTATTTATTTATTTATTTAATTAATTAATTTATTTATTTATTTATTTATTTATTTATTTATTTATTTATTTATTTATTTATTTATTTATTTATTTATTTATTTATTTATTTATTTATTTATTTATTTATTTATTTATTTAATTATTTATTTATTTATTTATTTATTTATTTATTTATTTATTTATTTATTTATTTATTTATTTATTTATTTATTTATTTGCACACGAAGAGCAGCTATTTACAAATCTATCACTTCATTTCATCAGAACGCAAATGTGTTAAAGTAAAATGAAAATTCCAAGTACATGACCATTTTGGGTGAGGCTCCAGAAAACCCGGTTTTTCGTACCTCTATGCACTTATAAGTCTGTAACTCAGTTGAATATTAACCGATTTAAGAATGGATTTAGAAAGAAGAGACTGAAGCCTTTAAAATAATGTATATGATTTTCATGTTACTTTTAAAACGTGTTAGTAATTTAACCGCAAAGGCATTTTCCGTTAAAATTTTTCATATTCGGACATGTTTTTTTGCAGTATTTTGTAAGAGAACCCTATTTTTTATACACATAGTATGAAAGTATATTTTATAAAGAAAAAATGATATTTTGGTTTTTAAAATCCGTTAAAAACTAATTGATTTATAAAACTTATAAAATATTTATCACTCTATTTCATCAGAATAAAATTGAAAACATTCGCTTTTCATATTCTAGAAAAACTAAATATCAGATCTGTCACAGAATCGGTACTTAAAGTAAAAAAATTTTGTTATATTCCGATATTTGGCGTTTTAACAATATTTTCGCAAAAACTTCACATACTTTAAGGTGTCACATTAAAAAGTCTTTTAACAACAAAACTAAAGTAGCAAATATTTATATGGAGCTGCTAGAGGTATGCAATCAAAATCATGATTAATCAAAATCAGGCTAATCGATTATTTGATTAATCAAAAAATTTCATTATTCATATAAAATCTTAACGAATTGATTAATCAGAAATTCGAATATACTGGTATGTGATGGAAATCGATCGATTTCGAATCGCATCGATTTCAAAAAACAAAAACTGAAAGATAAGTTATTGATGTTTTTATTGTTTTCGGGGTTTAGAATATTTTATTTGATCTTAAATTCGATTTCACTGTAGCGTGCGATTTACTGACACATATTTCGCTATTATTAGTTATATGAAATCGAGCGATATGAAATCGATCGATTTCCATTATATACCATATTGTATGATTTGAGTTTTTACTATTTTCGTGAAGGTTTTTATTTTCCTATTTCTTTTAAATTAAAAATATTTTATTAATCAGCATTTCAATTAATCAGAACTGTTGATTATTTGTTTAATCAATATTTTCATTAATTTAATACAAATTTAGTTTCTTTGGCACACCTGTCTAGAGCCGAAAAATATTTAGATCTTATTAATTTGTTCATAAATAGTATGAATCTGACATGAAATTTTCATAAATAATATGAACGTTTGATTAAAAAAACATATTTCTAAAATATATTTAACTATTGATCTTGGAATTTACGCAATGGCCATAAATCTTATATCTCTCGCCAGACAGACTGTAATGCACGAATTTTATTGCAACTTCATATATAAATAATTAATAGGCAAACAGTTGTTTTTAGATGCCTTTTACGCTTATATTATACAGCAGATTTTGCCAAACTTAAATCATTTTGAAGATATTTATTCACAAATGTGCACAATCTATATTTTGCTAAAATCGTTTCAGTATTTTGGGAGCTATAAGCGTTTTAAGTTGCTACTAATGCATGCACACTTATTGCAAATGCATGCATCAGCATCATGTTGAAAAATAAACAAAATGTGCATGTATGTGTGTTTGTCCAATTAGCTTTTACAGCGGAATGAGACAGCATTTTCTACATATACTTTGTAAACAAAAGAGAATTAATAAGTTTTAAGTTATTTATTTAGAATGTTTTTTGTTTTTGTATTTTGTCGTACGAGTATTTATGTAAATGCTTAAAATTTAATTACTAGAATATGGTCGATCGCGTCGGCCATGGGAAATATGTAAATAAAACAAGAAATGGTACTTTTTCGGCTTTATTGATAATAAATATTTTTGACTCCTAAAGTTTTATAAAACAGTTTGTCACACAAAGCTTGATAGATAAACATTTTACAAACCTAAAATATTTTTATGAATTACGAATGATAATTTTCTTCAAACAACTTTGATTGTTTGAATTCATAAATTCAAAAACAAAATCATGCTGCTTATTTCTTATTAGCAACAACTTATGAAATAGTTTCATGTATAGATCTGAGTTTAATTAATTATCGAAACAGTTCGATTAATCAAAATCTGTTTAAGATATTTTTTTTGTTTAATCAAAAAAATATAATTATTATTCGAATTTATGATCAAATAATTAATTAATTCTGATGTTGGCTAATCAAACAAAGAATTTGCGTTTGAGTTCGTACACACTTTTAGGTTTTCTTTTTAGTTTTTTTCTGTATTTCATTCATTTCTATTAATTTCATTTTCTTGAAAAAATTTTTGTTGTTTTGTATTTTTTAATAAAATGATTCAAATTTGGATAAGCAAAATTGAAAATATTTTATTAATCATTATTTTGATAAGTCAGTACCTCACTTTTCCATAATATTTTTTCCAAAAGAAGACTCGGAAATTTGTGTTACAAAAAAAAATCTAACAAAATTCAAGAAATCTATTCATATGTAAGGAAACTCTTTTTTTAAATAACAAAAAGCACGCACGCTACAAATGACAATAAATTGTAATTGGAAAATTTTCTATTGGTCATGAATTGGAATTGAATTTAATATGGTCATGTACATAAATGCTCGTATAAACTAAATAATACGTAATTTACTTACTTTTCGGACAATTTTTAACATTTGTGGCCACCGCAGATGCAGCCAAAAGAGTCACGACAATTGTTAAACAACTAAAGAACTTCATTTTGTTGTAAATTTGTTGGTGAAGTTGGTGAAAAGCTTTGGTTTATATTTTTCCACAGAAAATGAACTGTAATAAAGAAAATAAAGTAGACATTTATATAACATACTCGTATATTTCAATTTATCATCATCATTTTCAAAGATAACAAACTAAAGAAATTTAAAATACTATAGCGCTGTTTGATACCGCTGTTTGATACCGCTGATTACTCGAAGCGTTACTTACTATCCAATACTCATTTTAAATGCTACTCAAAAGCAACATGAAACATGAAAGAAATGTTGAGCGTTTTAATCATCAATGTGTTTCTTATTCTAGATTTATATGAATTTTTATGCAACAGTATTTTTCTTGTATATTTTTACTGGAGAAAAATTTGTCCATATTGTGCCACCGATTTTTCAATAGCTTTTGGCACGAGAAAAAAAAGCTCCACTACGACATATCAAAAAACATATCAAAAAATCATTTTCGAGGCGCATAAATTTCAATTCAAATTTTCATTAATAAATAATTCAATAATAATTCAAAATAACAAAAATTCAAAAATAAATTTCACCTTGGAAAGGTAGTATTTAAAATAAAAATTAAGTCAGTCGATTTTTTTTATTACCTACTAAAAAAATCTTAAAAATAAAATTAAAATTTGGGCGCTTCGAAAATGATTTTTGTTATATGTTTTTTTTATTATTGAAACTTTTTTTCCTCATGCCTCAGAGCTATCTAAAAATCGATGTCACAGTATCGATTGCTAAATCGACCCACCCTATTGTACATACTTAATAGCATGATATTGTTAAATAGTTATAATCCGTTCTAAAAATAGGCACCGAATATAATAAAACCTCGAGAAATATCTATCACGTCATTTTGATAAATTTTTAGCTATATTTTTATAAAATCATACGCTTTTTATATTTTTATTTTTTTTTGCAAAAATAATTTTTTTTAATTATTTTTTTTTTCGCAGAAATAATTGGTTATTTTTGTTTTTTATTTTGCAGAAAGAATTGTTTTTTTTTATTTTTACTATAAAATATTTTTTTTGCAGAAATCATTTTTATTTTTTTTTATTTTATTTATTTTTTTGGGACAAAAATAATTGTTCTGTTTTTATTTTTTTTTGCCAGAAATATTTTCTAATCTTTGATTTTTTTTGCAGAAATAATTGTTTTGTTTTTTATTTTTTTTGCAGAAGTAATAAGTAATTTTTATTTTTTTTATGCAAAAATAGTCGTTATTTTAATTTTCTTTTGCAGAAATATTTTTAATTTTTTTTTTTTTTGCAAAAATAATTGTTCTGTTTTTATATTTTTGTGCAGAAATAATTGTTATTTTTTTATTTTTATTTTAATTTTTTTTTTGCGGAATATTTAATTTTTTTTTTATTTTGATTTATTTTTTATTTTTTTGTAGAAATAGTTGTGATTTAAATTTTTTTTTGCAGATATAATTGCTGTTTGATGATTTTTCCTTTTTTTGGATTTTTATATCTTAACAGAATAAAATCACCCGAAAAAGCTGAGCAATCGCTAACACAGTACAGCTCATGAATTTGGGACTCAATTATGAGAATTGCACATGAAACAAACCCTAAATAGCCATTTTGAAAATTACTTTTTTATCATTTTATTTTAAATTTAAATTTTTTATCGTTTATCTTATAATTCTTACGTCCCTGGTCGAAACAAACAAAACTCAATTAATTTTTTACAAAAAATCACATCTATAAGGATATTTTGTGTTCTTAATTTTTCAAAGATCCAGATGAATACATAAAAAATAATGAATAATTCATATAATAATTCCAAATTTTTTCAGTTCATAAATGTAAAATTTATTGAACTACTGATTTTAATTAAAAAAAATTATAAATAAATATAAAATTTATTGAATTTATATTTTAAACACAAAACTTATTAAAACAGGGTTTCTTCTATCCACAATGTATGCAGGTATATAAGAACAGTGCACTCGCGATAATATGAACACTCTAATATGTCAACACTCAAAAATATGATCACTATTTCACTTCCATTGACTACTCTAAAATATGAACTTAATGCAAAAGCTTTAAAATATTAACAGCTTGTTTTTGATTTATCTATCTAAACAGAGTTGTAATTTAAATCAACAGGTTAGCGGCTAAATTCTAATTCAACTGGATAATAATTTGGGAATTTCCCTAGCATATTGCTTTTATTTAAATTGTCTTCAGTTGTCAATCAAAATTTTTAACATAAACGTTTTAATTAGTGCATACATTCAGTTGTAATTCCATATTAATTTTTTAAATATAAGTTCAACGTGAAAAGTTCCCAAAATGCATACGAAAATCAGAAGTTTTTAACTTTTAAAGAAAAATCAGAAATTTTATAACAATTAGGAAAAGGTGCAGGTGTTACTAATTTAGGGAATAAATTTGAGGTGAAAAATCTACAATATGTTTAATAAAAAAAATAAAAATTCTATTATTTAATGTGTTAATAATACGTTTATTGGACCTGTGAAAAGAAAAACCTTGCGGCCTTACGAGCGAGCCGTTTAAAAGGTGATTGGACAAAAAAAACTGCAAAGGAAAATTACTGATTTTTTGGTAACTTTAATTTTTTTTTATATTGTCAAAATAAATTGATGTTTTTAAATCCAACAAACAATAAATAAAAATATTTAAATTAAGAAACTTTTATTTTTATGGGAAAACCGTTTGTAGATGGGAATTAGATGCCATTCGCAAATATGAACAATCTCGCAAAAGTGAAATGGCATGGTTTTAATTAGTTCATATTATCGCGAGTGCACTGTATGTTTATTTATAGTAAAAAAAGAAAGCAAACATTATGATCTGTAATCCGGATACTTCAGTAATACGGACATGTACAGGATTTATAGTGTCCGGATTATCGAGATAGTACTGTAGTCAAATCAACGCAGAGCTTATTCGACCTCACTTTTTTATAAAAAAAACAAATTCGGTTGTTAAAAATTCAGAGGATTTTGTCTAAATTTTTCAAATATATGTAGAATATATTGCCTCAACTAATCGATTGTCTTCTTTGGAAACTCGCCATTTTTCAAACACCCGCCTTGTTCTTCTAATTTTTAGAGCTGCTTGACATGATTTTGCAGGGACTTAATTTAATTAACTTCTCCACGTATATTTTGCTTAAGGGATTTTTTAAGTATTTCGACAAAAGCCTTTCTAAGAATATTATTTTGAAACTAATTGCCAGGCCCACGATGTCATACTAAAATGTTGTTTTTGTTTTAAATGAAATTGTACGAAATAACAAATACGTGTGACATCGTGGGACTAACAGTAATAAAAGATTTTGCTGCTTCAATTTACGTTTCGTTTATATACGAAACCGAATGTTTAGTTATTCATACCTTGGACTTTTGACAAGTTTATAGTTCAGAGACACTCAAGCCAGTAAATTATTATTATTTATTTATTTTTTAATTGCACTGCTTGTAAGTATTAACTGTCATATTGAAGTCATGCGTCTGTTTCAAGCAGGTTTGCAAGAGAAAGTCTTGCTCTTCTTACCTTAACTGAAAGCCCACTTTGGTATCGACTTTTATTCTGGAAAATTTTTAAGCTTGTTGCTTGCTTACGGTCTTTTTTCCCTCATTAAAGGTGAAAGGTCTTAACCCATTTTTCGCCGACCGGTTATTATAGTTACCAGCAGTTTTACTACTCATAACTGGCAAATAAAAAGTTTTGTTTCAATAAACTTTTATTAATAAGTTATTTGGGGGTATAAATAATTTTTTTTAAATATTAGAAATTATTAAAGAAAGGGATTTTATTATATCTATCAATGTCTATACTCTTATGGCAGATAATGCTTAATCGAACTACCGTATAAATGTTAGAGGCAACAAGTAGTCGTCTATTTTCAAATGCTGTGGACTCGGCTGTTTAAAATGCCTGGACGTTGCACAGTTTTTTTTTAATAGAAATGGAAATTACTAGAGCTCTTTTTGATTGTGGGAATACAGACGAACAGGATACAGAAGCACCGGTGTCACGATCAAAATACACCAAAATATCACAACACGTTATTATAAACAAGATGAAGGAAAAAACGACGCGTCGGTGCAAGCCATGTCACAGCCACATTCCATATATTTGTAAAAAGCGCAAGGTCCACCTACATACGAAATATTTTGATGTTTACCATTAATTAATAAGTTATACTTTCTTACTAAGAAAACAAATTGATTTTGAGTGATGGAAATCTTTAAATAAACCTCTAAAATTTTTTTCTGTTAAGTGGAAACAGATAATATTCGCCATGTGGCTGTCGTTTGTGCCCGTTTTATAGCAATTTCTATTTTTCCCCAAAATTTCTGGCGATAACTCTTCGGATCCTTCTCAAATGTTCTCCTTTACTTGGAGTCACACGATCAAATTTTCATTCAAATTTTAAATTCTCTCTCACTTTTCTTACCAAAACACCCCCACTTTTAAAATTTAACGAGAATTTGCTTACAAGTTTTCATTCCATAAAGTGTTTAAAATTACAGTCAAATATGTATTAAAAAAAATATTTGTTGTTTGTTTTTTTCTGTTTCTATGATTTTGTTTAATTCCTTTAATAATTGTTGGGAAAAAATTATTTTAAGTTGCTTTCTTGATGGCATCTTGCTAAAAATTTTGCTTTAAATTTCAGTGCATCCTACGTCACAGCTTTTAATTTTTGTGAATTTTGACAAGCTGTATGTGTAAAAATTTTGAATGAGAATTGAAAAAAATTTTGATGGGCTTTTTTGATTTTATTCGTTACGAATTGGCTAAAATTTGAATTAATTCTTTTCACAACAGAAAAAAATTGAATGAAATTTCAATCAATTCAAACGAATTAGACAGAAATGAATTTCAATTCATTTCGAATTCAAATGAATTTGTTAAAGTGAACTAAAATTCATTTCCAATTCATTTGAATTGAATTGATTTTGAATTCATTCAAATGAATTAGAACAATGAATTGTAATTCAAATGAATGAAATCAAAAATGAGTTGCATTCAATCAAATGCAAGAGCAGATCTGGGGGGAATGAAAAATGGAAGTGTCTCCTAGCAAAATGGAAATATTTAGTACGATTGTTAAACACCTTTAATAATATTTTCACACTTTTTTAAAAAATAAAAATTTAAGTTTCTTTTAACAAATAAACACAATTTTCCCATTTTGATAGGATTTTCGCCGATACCTAATAATTAAATTCCTAATCTGCGGCTACCTGACAATTCCAGTATATCATGGGAAGAATTGTTTGGCTTTGGACTATACCAGATGATATACAAAATGAGAGCAATGCTTGCTGCCTTTTACATAAAAAAAATTAATTGAATAACAAAACGGCAGTGATGCTTACTGCATATTTACTTACAAAATCAATTCAAATTTCAATCAATTCAATTCAAATTAGTTGGTAATGAATTGCTAATTTTTTTTCCAATTCATTTGAATTAATTCAAAATTAATTTAATTCAAATGAATTGGAAATGAATTGCAATTCACTTTGACGAATCCATTTAAATTAGAAACGAATTGCAGTTCCTTTTACAAATTCATTTGAATTGGAAATGAATTTCAATTCATTTTTACCAAATTCATTTGAATTAGAAACGAATTGCAATTCATTTTTACCAAATTCATTTGAATTGACTAAAATTTCCTTCAATTCATTTCTGTTGTGTGAAAAGAATTAAGTCAAAATTTGCTAATTCAGTGCATGATTTGATTCGTGAACTAATTCAAAAATGAATGATTCATTTACAGCTCTGACGTGTCTACATACATATTCCGCCGATGATGATTACAATTACTAACTATTTTCTAGAAAACTAGAAAAGCCATTGAGTCCAAAGTATAGAATTTTCTTAAGTATCTGATGCTACTAGATTCTAGATAAATTTTTATTCAAATCGGTCGACGGGAACTTGGTGCGGCGAAAAATGGGTTAAGTCAATTACTTAGAACACATAAACTCTCATTGAATAATCTAAGCTTTTTTGTCAAATTATTTTATTATTTATCTAGATTATGAAAGTTTAATTGATAACAATTAAAAGACTAAAGATTTTTAAGATTTTTTTATAATTTTCAATAGGACAATTAGGGTTCCCTGCTATTAAATATGATTTAATGTGTTTTTAATTATCGCATTAACTTTAATAAAAGAAAAAAAACAAAAACAAAACAAGCACACAAAACAGGCATAAACAAGCTAAAATATAGTTTTAAATGTTTAAACATTTTAATTTAAATATATAATTGCTTGCAAAAATGTGTTTATTAATTAACTTTAATTTCAAAACTGTCGAATGCCAGATTTAGTGCAAACAAAAATGATGATTGAAATCTTCAGCAACCAGTTATTAAAGATTTAAGAAAGAAAAACTAAATAAAAGACCTTGTCCAAAATAAATTAATGTTAAAGCTTAAGCATTTTTAATACACGTTTAGACAATTGTAAAAGCCTCTAAACGCACAATGACCGCAATTGTTTTTTTTAGTAAAAAGCCAATACATTTTTCAAATAAATGAAACTGCACAACTTATTGCACATACTCGAATTTATTGCATTTACCAATTTTTATGTTGTGGTTTCTTGTTTATTATTTAAATTCGTTTGTTTATTTTATTTATTTTATTTTTTCTTTACACAAAATTCTCTTTAAACTCGTATTATTTATTAATATTTTATCTATATCGCTTTAGTTTTCCTTTTTTTCTTTTCTTTTAATATTATACAATTATAATGCACACACGTCCGATTTGCAGCTTTAACTCCTTAACTGATCCAACTTAACTAAAGCGACAAACTGATTGGCTTCAATATTTATATTTTAAAGCCCAACAGTTGAATGTCTGGTTTTACTCGTACTCAGCAGTTGTTGCTAACTCTGGGCCAATTTCACTAGCAACTCTGACTCAAGTGTCGGATGTTTTTTTTTAGAGGCGGAGCGCCAACCGATGACTGAATAAAATTAAACTGATATAAAAGTGTTACGACAATGGCCTGCAGACTACCACTACTCTAATAGATTTATCGAATAGAATCACATTTTTCAAGCGCCGCAAAAAATTACAAGAACATACTTAGAGTTCTATTTGAGGTGAAACAACAATAAATTTAACAAGTAATTGTCATAGTGACACAAGTGATCCAAAAAGCAGAATGCTATACGATTCAAAAGTTGTCTGTTGTTGTGGTACAACTTCCGTTACATCGACCCCTGTGCGCGAAATTATCGTATGTTACACTTTTTTCAAAATCGTCGTTTTTATGCAAATTGGTTCTAAATCCATTAATTAAGCTGTTGACAAAATATTATTAGCGATAAATATAATAGTTATGGAGATAACACTGTCCAAACTCATTTTGACACTAAAATTATAAATTATAATTGAAGCAGTTTTTTCAAGTGTACAAGATGCAAATTTGGCTTCACTTACAAATTTAGTACCAGATGTGTGGAATTAAAGCTTCCAAGCGGTTAATTCCTTGTTGTATAAAAACACGAAGGACACAACTAAATCTCGTTTTTTAATTAATCCGACACTTGCATTTCATCAGTCACCCGACTAACATCCTAAATTAGATTAAAAGTCAAGTTACATATTAAACTTAAAATAATTATACGTACCATTAAAGATATTTACATATATTTATTTATTTATTTAATTATTTATTCGCATTCCCATCTAACAAGACTTAAAGTCTTATAATTATATAATTATACTTAATTAATTATTACTTACTTTACTTACCCTTTAAGTTAACGTAACCGTTTAATAAAGTGAAATTAATTTTAGTAATATTAAAGTTCCGAATATAATTCCCTGTTGGAACCTCCTCTAACGGTGAGCCCTAGATATTACCTATTAACCTACCTACGAACAACCCAAATTGTTTTAATCATTTCCTTCTCACTTAAAATATCCCCATAATTATAATTATTCTGTGAGAATAATTATAATTACATTCACCCTTGTAGATTGGCTACCACCTCATTTGCGATCCCTCGCTGTCAAATGCAAGGGAGAAAGTTACATACAACTAAACCAGTTGTATTCAGAGACACACACAATGCACATTTTATCGTATGTAACAGTTTCATAGAATATATTAGTTAAAATAAGTAGTAATAAAAATGCTCTCCTGTAAAATTTAGTTTTTGTAACCTACGATAATATCGCACACAGGGGTCGATATATTGCTAGGAAATTTATTAAATAAACATTTTCAAATGTTGCTTCGGCGATTTTTTATTCACGGCAAGAGTTGTCGAATTGGCTGACAATGCTGGCAATTTAAAATTGTGTGTACCCTCGAAAAAAACACCCGCTGTTTAAACAAAATAATAAATTGTCTATGTGTTTGGTTGTTGTTTCAATTAACTGGTCACTGATTCAGTTACAACCAAGTTAAATTATGTACTGAACAGTTGAGTGTATGAAAAACATGGCGGAGTAAAATTACAATTCCAGCGACAGCGTTACAACAATAAATAAGACGAAAAACTGCAAAATAAATCGATTCAATCAAATCAATAAACCGTTAAAAATAATTGCCTTTTAAATAGCAAAGATCGTCCCAGGGATCCTAATTAATTCACACACTCATTCATTGCTAAGCCGTTTCACAGTCCGATAATTAAGCTTAGGCTTTTTCAGAACGCGTTTCTTGCTTGAGCTTTTGAGGAGCGTTAGTTTTAAACAACTCCAAAATATGCTTTACAAGGCAAAAAATACTTCATTCAGTTTAGGAGAGAACAAAAAACCACCTCTACCCCTCACTACTCTTCGGACCCATATCTGCTATTGAAATACTGGGAAGGATGAAAAAACTCAGAAAAAACTGCGGGTTAAAATCAAATTGTCTCGCAATTGCTTTTAGAGTGGTTGAGTTTTATAAAAATTAAGTCCTCTCAGTCTGACTGAGTAGAATGAGAAAATATAAAAATTATCGATCCAAAATTAAGATTATGATTTTGGTTTTAGCATTTTCAAGCTTAACAGACTTTTGTGGCGTTTTCGGCTGGTTTTAAGCACGCTTAGCTTAAATATAGAGACGATCAATGGTAAAGAAGTAGCTTTGCAATCGCACAAAAGTCTTGACATAAAGCCTTGAAATCGTTAGAATTTTTTGGATCTTCTTACACTCTACACTTCACTGGCTCATCAGGAAACAAACCTTTATACAAATTTTTGGAAAAGATATTAATGTTATACGAATAATCATTTGCATATCTAATGGTTTCAGAATAGAGATTAGCCCAAACGTGGAGCTTTTAAGTAGAGTTTTAGCTTAAGCATTAAACCCGTTCTTCCCATATAAAAATCCAACATTAAACTTACTATAACTTTATTAATCGTTTGTGAATAAGGCCACAAACATTTACATTCGAGTATGTACGATAAAATACAAAAACAAAAAACATTCCAAATAGAAACATAAAACCCTTTAGCTCTCTTTTGTTTACAAAGTATGTATACTAAATGCTCTGTATCATTTCGTTGCAAAAGTAAATTTGACAAACACACAGTTTTCATCTTGAAGCTAATACATGCATGTGCAATTAGTAGCAACTTTAAACGCTTATAACTCCCTAAACACTGAACCGATTTTAACAAAATATAGATTGTGCCCATTTGTGAATAAATATCTTCAAAATTATATAAATTTTGTCAAAATCGGCTGTATAATATGAGCGTAAAATTATCTAAAAAAAACGTGTTTGCCTATTTGTTATATAGAAGATAGATATGTACGAGTAGATAGATACCAATAAATTATTTTGTGTATATAACTCTCTCAACTGGATTGAGTCATATTTATTAAATCGAGAACAATGTGTCCGTTTTAAAAACGTAACATCTAAATTAAATCGATAGACGTTTTATCTGGAGTGCCACAAGGAAGTCATCTTGGACCATTGCTGGTTACTCTTTTTATAAATGATCTTCCTAACGTGATTAAATTTTCCAACATTTCAATGTATGCGGATGATGTAAAGATTTTCCTAAGTTTTAATCAATATGGAGATCACAGTCTACTTTAACAAGATTTGGAATCAATTCAGTCATGGTGTAATTTAAATTTGATGGTGCTTAATTTGAAAAAATGCAAACATGTGTTCTTCTACAGAAGATATCATATAAAAGTAAATTATTCTTTGGGGAACCACCAGCTAGAAAATTGTGTTACAGTGTTGGATCTTGGAGTTTTGTTGGATGCTAAGTTGAACTTTATTAATCATATTTCCATAACTGCAAATAAAACACGTTGTATTCTTGGTTTTATCAAAAGATGGACAAAAGAATTTAAGGACCCATATGTTACAAAGCAACTTTATGTTTCCCTCGTCAGACCTGTCTTAGAATATGCATCTATAGTTTGGGATCCCATATACGTGACTCACAACAATTACATTGAATCGGTACAAAATTTTTTTTTGTTATTCTGCCTTCGTGGTCTTCAGTGGAACCCATTAGATTTTCCATCATACACCAGCCGTCTTGCTCTAATCAAACTTCCAACTCTTAAAAGCCGAAGGACTATGTTGACTGTGCCGTTTATATTAAATTTAATTAATGGTGACATTTGTTCTAATTTCCTGCTCGATAACATTTCGTTTAATGTTCCTCATCGTCCATCTCGACACTTTGAATTGCTAGCAATTAAATTCTTCAGATCAAATTACGCAAACGCTGATCCATTTAGAAGAATGTTCGTTCAGTCAATTTAATAAATTTTATAAAATTATATATTTTTCTTTAAATGTAAACGTTATTAATCTTAAAATTATCGTCCTGTTAAATAATCAATAATTTTGTATTTTATTTGAATTTTCTATATGTAATTATATTGTTTAACTGTCTGTAAGTATATAATATCTATAGACAAAATAAATAAATAATTGAATAAATAAATAAATAGATAAATAAATAGATAAACAAATAAATAAATAAATTAATTAATTAATTAGTTAATTACTTAATTAATAAATAAATAAATAAATAAGTAAATAAATAAGTAAACAAATAAATAAATAAATAAATAAAAAATATATAAATAAATAAATAAATAAATAAATAAATAAAAAAATAAATAAATATATAAATATATTAATAAATTAATTAATTAATAAATAAATAGATAAATAAATAAATAAATAAATAAATAAAATAAAATAAAAATGTTCATACAAAGAACAAAATATGCCGCTAGTTTGAAGATTTCAGTTTATACCAATTTTCCACATAAAAATTATTCAGAGCTGATTTTTTTTATATATGTCGAACATTGCCTTGTTTCTATTATTTTTTCCACCGCTGTGTACTGGTGTATACTGATCGATATGGTCAAGCATAGCAAGTTCCCTAAGACTTAGTACAACTTTAGCTGCGCAGTTGCAGATATACGACTGCATCATCCATCATCGGCTTCGCATGAAACCCAAAATTTTGGTGCTTGAATGCGAATTCAGAATCATTTAGTTTATACTCTTAAGAATATTTTTGCCCTTTCTGAAGTCACTTAAAATTTCCAATTGCGAAAATAAAAACACTTTTCGAAAAAAGATCTTTCGTTACGTTTTCATGATAGAATTCATAACTGATATCCGATTGTTATTCCTCAACAAGTTCTTAGAACAGTCTGACTAAAATAATTTTATAGAATGACGTCTCACGTTTTGTATTCATGATCAAGCTACGTGAATAGCATTTAGTAAATGGTTTCGTGTTGTGACTTGCAAGAGTGTTAAATTTAAATAATTTTTATTTTTAACGTATTATTGAATTGAGTTGCATTTAACTTTCAAAATAACGAAAAAACTATTTCTTTTCAGGTATTTAATTGAAACTGAATTTGTTGGCTTTTCAGCCAAAAGTACTTTTAAAAATAGGTTTTTAGATCACATGATCAAGTGCAGGTTTTCGACACGATCTTTTTCTTATTCATAGTTTTCCATGAAATTAGAAAGTAATTATGTAGTTGTGCTTATCAAACTTTTAAGACACTGATCATGTTGTTTTTTTTCTTTTTAATATGAAAATAAAATATTTTAACTTTTACACTTTTTATTGCACGTTTACAATAAAATTGATTAATTAAAAAGTTATAGATAAAAAACGTGGTGATCAAAACATTTGGGAATTTGATTAGTTTGGAACTTGGATGAGAAACAAGTGGCAGGTTTCTATATTCGACTGTATGAGCTAAATATCTAAGCGATCTAAGAGCCAGCTTTAGAGATGGGATTCTAATTAATTATTTTTATTCAAATTAATGAAAGCAGCACCCATTATTCTTTCTCTTATTAAAGAGATCAGAACTTTCATTACAACAACAATATTTTTAATTTTATTGGAAAATTTTCTATTTCTTTTTAATGCAGACACATAAATTTTAAAGTCGTAAGCTCTACTTTCAATTCATCCATTAAAAAATGCTCTTAATTTAATTTAATATTCAAGAACTTAAGAGTCATGCTAGGAGCACAACTGCGACGAACGACGAATTCGTCGGTGAAAAGTCGCTTTACAAATTCGTCGTATGAAACACAATAACTAAGAAAAAATAACAGCTGTTATAAATGATAAAGTTGTTTAGTGTTTGTGCTGGATATTGTGACCATACTAAAAAAATACTTACAAAATTAAACGTTGTAAAAAACACAACTAATAATAATTTTTGTAGTATCCAGTTTGTATATATTTATTTTAAATGCTATAAAATAAAAATACAACAATTATTAAATTAAACAGTAACTTTATTTATTAAAATACTTGAAAACTGAAAAGGAACATGGTCACATGGTTGGTACTGATTTGTTCATCGTTCACCGGCGTAAGAAATAGAAATCAATCTGCTGCGAATTTCGCCGACGCCGTGATTGTGTGTATTTTCACAATATGAAATATTTATATTTAATTTAGCAAATGCATATCGTACTTAAAATATTATACAGAAGGAGAAAACATTTTACTAGAATAGCTCTAGAAGAATCTTATGCGTAGGTTTTTATGCATTTCTTAGATTTTTTTACATATTTTTTTTTGTGCAATACTCTGAAATTCGGCATTCCGTAGATAAGCCTTTTCTAAATTATGCGTAGCGATATGTATATTTATATTTTTTTTTGCTGCAGCTCTGTGTTATTTCTATTATTCTAACCAACTATCGAGTGTCTCTGTATTTGTTCTGAAACATAAAACACAACAGAATTCCAACTCATAAAACATGCTCGGCATTAAATTTTTTTTTTTAATTTGTGCATTAATTTATTTCTTTAATGGTTTCATTCTTGGAAATAGTATTTTGATTAATTAATTTTGCCAATAAAATGATTCAATCTTCAAAAGTAGTTAAATAAAAATGAACAGGAAATTATTACACTATTCGACATGTAAACAACGGAGGCTTTGCAGGGAAAAATCACGTGAAATAAAGAACAGAACGCAAATGTTCGTTTTAATCACTTTTGTGCAAAAACAAACTAAATAAAGATTGTAAAAAAAAACTCTAAAAAATGTAAATCAAAACAACTTCCTATATTTTTATTTACTTGTTTAACTATAAAAATATGTATGCGATTTAGTTATTTGACTATAAATTAATGAAATGCTTTGTGAATAATTCAATAAAAATTATTTAATGTACAGTCAGATGAGGGCGGGTGCGCAACATGTTTTTGATGGAAATAAAAAAGAGAACCCCTTAAAAATAAACCTGCTACGTCACAAAAGACTGTTGCTGTGGTGTGATGATCAATTGAAACTTTATTTGTAATATTATCGAACGAATTGGAATTGTACGTGATCAACTGTCTCGTTTGACTGGCATTACAAATTCAAAAAACGACCGGCTGATTTCATTTTAAATAAGTGTGCACTTTGTATCGATCGCTACCAAAAGGGGAATAATAAATCGGAAGCTTGATTTTGATTTCAAAACGTGTTTTCTTTTTCTAATAAGAAAAGCTAAGTGTACATGAAGCAACCGTTCAAGCAACTAAAACATGTTGTTACGGCTTCGTGTTCCTCATCCATTACATGTTGTCCTAACGTTTTTGTTTGCCGGTTGCTTCTCATTGTGGGGCGTTTCTTTTTTTTATTGCAACAGCGCAATTACAATTGGCACCACAACCACTGTCTGATGGTTACAAATTTACATACATTTTGTATGTTAAGCAAAATATCGTCAGAATAGAATCTATTTTATTTAAGGTACTTTTTATTTCAAACTCAAAAAACGAACTCATTCTCTAAAAAACGAGTTTAAAAAAGTTTCTAATTTACTCACAAATCAATGGGGAAAAACTATTTTTTCTCTGGAGTTGAGTAAATAAGATATTTGTATGAATTTATTACACAAGATGCAAAACGATACGAAAGAATCTATTATATAAATAGGTAAAGACAATTTTTTAGATCCCTTTTTCTCCTTTGTTTGCCAACCGGTTTTCTTCATTCTTTTATCAAATGGTAGACATTGATGAGCTTTAGTGACCCGTCTATATATTATTTAAATCGGTTCAATGTTAAAGGCGTAAAAGTGTCATAAAGGTGGCACCATTACAAATGCTAAAAATACAGACGTACATTCACTTATGTAAGTATTGGTTCAAAGTAAAACATGCGTGCTTGTATGCAATTTTATTTTGCTTATTCTTTTTTCCATGGGGAAGGGAATGAGAAATTGGGAAGTTTTCTCTCTTTAAATTATTGTAACTAAAATAAGTATTTACCGCTATCGTGAATAACAAGTGGAATTTTTATTCCCACGAAATTTTTATTCCCCTCGAAGGGAAAATTGCTATCGTGAATCTCCCGTGAACTTTTCCAACTATCAGTTCTCAGTGAATGTTTAAAAGGGAAGATGATTTGTAAAACTTAAAAATTAAACAAATCTCAGTTATAATAAAGAAATACATATTTTTGGTTATAAATTAAATGTTTTTAAATGTAAATAAAGATGTGTTTAAAATATTTTAGGCTGAATTATTATTAAGAATAATGAACAGTATTTACTGATCTTGTTCTAAAACGAAATATTTATAAACTTAAATGTGTAATTGGAAGGAAAATGTTGAAATTACATGATGTTTTTATTGATTTCACCTGCAAAAATTAAGTGAACAAAACCAAGGGAAAAGTAGAAAAATCCCCCTGAAATATAATATTATTCATGATAAGGAGAATTTATTTTCTCATGCGAACATTTTTCACGGGAATTATTCACGATTGGTACATTAGGGATAAGGAAAATATTTTGTGGGGAAAAATATTCACGATATGGGTGATTGATTTAAACTGGCGGTCGAATTTCGACCTCTATGCGAATTCTAGTAATTCTAAATTCGCAACTCAAAAAGCACGTGTTTTTAGTTTTAACGTTATTTGAGTTAATGAGCGATATCTTTTTAAGATCAAATAAAATGAACTTAACTTTAGTGGCTTTTAATCCAGAATGATTATTATTTTTGGCTAAAGTTCGTAACATTTTTAGTCAAAAAGAATTGGACAATATTCCAAAGGTACAAAGGAAAATTTTAATATCAATTAATTTCAACTTAGACGGCAGAACAGAAACAACGTTGTTTTTCGGAAGCCGCTACTTTGTTAAAGCGAATCCATTATTTATGGAACACAATTTAAATAAATAGAAATAGATTTTTCAGACAAAGAGAGATAAAAAGAGATGTTTTAAGCCAAATATCCAGTGTTTTGTGTGTTCGTTCCGTCTACAGTCGCCCAATTTTAATTCGCAGCCGTCTCTTTGTGGTTTGTCGACCGCGTTTCTAATTGTAATTTGGCTATTAGCTCGTTGAAAACATGACAGATGAGAAGGTGATTTTATTGTTAACGGAATGAAGCAAGAATTACTGAAGTTGTCGCAAAGATTATCTCGCTTGTACTCGTGTATACTCTGCAAAACTTTTCATGTTTGGCAATGTTTCGAATACACATTTATAAAAAAATGCTTAAACTTTTTTTGTTTGCATTTGAAGGTGTAAATTAATAATCCGTCATAATCAAAGTACGTACTAATACTTTCGTACGTGCTATGTAAAATTTTGTTTACTCTTCACTTATTTTTGTTTTGTGCTGACTTGACTTTGAAGTTTTTTTTTGTCAGACACAAGATCAAAATAAATAGATTTTTGCTAAATTATTAGCTTTGTAAAATTATTATCGTGGAAACAAAGAATATATAAGCCAGGGATGCTAGGAATACAACTGGGACGAATGACAAATTTTAGGCCGCGAATATTCGGCGCCAAAAAGAAAATACATTTGTGTATAACACAATCATGGCATCAGCGAAATTCGCTATACGCGGCGAACTCTACAATAGATTTATTTCTATTTCTTACGCCGGCGAACGACGAACAAATCAGAACCAGCCTTTTTAGTTTTCAAGTGTTTTGATAAATAAAGTTACCGTTTAATTTAATAATTGTTTTATTTTTATTTTATAGCATTTAAAATAAATATACAAAATGGATACTACAAAAATTATTATTAGTATTTTTTTTAATCCAAATTGATTATTATTTTGGCTAAAGTTCGTAACATTTTTAGTCAGAAAGAATCGGACATGAGCCAATATTCCAAAGGAACAAGGGAAAATTTTAATATCAATTAATTTCAACTTACGCGACAGAACAGAAACAACGTTGTTTTTCGGAAGCCGCTACACTTCCACCCATCATCAGTGTTCATGTGTGTTTCCATATATCCGCCACTGTTAAGGTGGCTCGGTTGAATGTGATTTCAAATTTGTATTTATACAAATAATGTCTAGAAAAAGCATGCGAGAGTTATTTGTATTATTGGTTGTTTTTACAGTAAACACTGCTTTACCACTATCAATATTCAAATTTTACCATCACTAATTAACGTTAAATTAACCCATTGTTACACGTTTGTTTATTTCATGTACCAGTTTCCTTCTAATTTTTATTAGTTGTGTTTTTCTCAATGTTTAATTTTGTAAGTATTATTTTTTTTTATATGGTTCAACAGGGGTTTCATGGTACATTTCTTAAAATTATTGCCACAAATCTGTCTTGTTCTGAATATTTTGTTTTCCCGGTCTTAAATCTGCTCAAAAAATGTTCTATGGTGTTGAAGTCGGGTGATTGAGTTGACCATTCAATTCCATAAAATTAACTTTATTTTCTCGAAACCAACCACTTACCCATTCCGATGCGCGTTTGGAGTCGTTATAGTGCTGGAAACACCAGCGAAATACCATTCTCTCTTTAGCAGAACACGGTAACATGACTTCTTGAAGAATATTTTTTATAAATTTCTTTGATCATGGTTTCCGAAATAAGGTGAATGTGATCCACTCTTCATCAAGAAAAATTTCATCAAATCATTATGTTATCACCTTCGTGTTTTATTGTTTTTTTTTTTGTGTAACTTGGGTTAAATTCTTTACCCTTTGACCCTTTTAACATTCCGACCAGGCCCACTCCGAGTTCTATGTCGATTTGCAAGCTGTTTACAATTCTGTAAATTGAGTTTTTGTTTTTAACAACAGAACTTTACGAGCTATTCGTCCCGGAAGTTAAGCCTCACACAGACGTCGCCATAAAAAAGTCTTCTTATTGAATGAACAGTGAAATAACTTAGTAGAGTTTTCAAGAAAAGTGTCTAATGTATTGTCACCAACTGCATGTATTTGACAAAGTGAAACCGAACGAAAATTAATTAGAAAAGATAACGCTTAATGCCAAAGGCGAATTCATGACAGTTGGTCTTGACAGGTCAGGTGATTATTTTTTGCTCCTTGTATCTCCTTACATTTTGATCTGTTTTGTTTGTCAAAGTTTGTTTATACATATTTTATTTTATATATAGTGTTTGACGTTAGATTTTGACAAAGAAAGCATTTATTTTTCAAAGCGAATTGAGGCGCGTCTACGTGTTATGAATTTGCCTTGGCTAAATGCTGACTTATGTTGAATTCGGTCTACAAATGACACAATACGTATTTTTGTTTTTAAATGCGCACTAGAATTTCGTATATGTCGCTGATTTTACTTACGGAAGACTTTCGCAAAGAGAAGTAAAAAAATATTTCGTAAAATTCAACACAACGTCGCAAAATTTCCCACAATATTCTGTGAAGCTTCGATTCACCCCTCTTCATGTTTCAAGTTTGAAATAAATCTGAGTTATAATTTAGAAATTGCTACCAATAGTAAAACAATGACAATCAAGCGAATTCATACCAGTTGAACTCGGCAGCTCACCTGACTAAATGTCAAAATTTATTTTTCGGTACATTTTTCTTGTTTTAACTGCTCCCTGAACGGTTTATTTTGACATCCAAGAGTGATGTTTGCCAAGACGAATTCTCTTGCGACTACCTGGTGATAATAAGAAATACTACCTGCAGTTCCATTTCTAATACATAAATAATTAAATATTTGGTAAATTTATTATTCGAGATATGCCTCGATTTCTTATATCAGCAAACAAAACTTTTTGAATAAATAATTAAAGATATTTTATCGGTTAAAAAAATTTGTTAATAAATTGTTTATAAATTTCTTCTTAATTACGTAGTAAATAATATTCTCAGACTGATTCAATTTTATAAAGCTGTTATTATATGTGTAAATAAAACAAAGTAAATTACAAAAAGTTTAACTTGTCATATATCTTGTCGTTCTTATAAATGCAAAAAAACACATTTTAAAACAAACTACAGTGGCGATTCAATACATTCAACAAGTTTTTGTCCAATCAAATAAATTTATAATTCAAATAATTTCATAAGTTTTCTAAAGACATAAAAATCTTCTAAGGTGGATTCACTGTTTTGCTACAAAGTTTATTTCGGTTTGTTGACTTAAACTCAAATAAATTATTATCGTAAATAATATAAAAAAAATCTTTTAAAACTGGTTTTGTTTATATGAAAACAAGTTTTTTTTAAATACATTTAACACTTATAAACAAATAATAGACTTTACACCAGAAGTGTTCATTCAGGTGAAATTCGAGCTGCAAATGCAAGTTTATTGCAACAATTATCTATCAACTGTTTCGCATTTGACAGACACTCAGGCAAACTCAGGTTTTAATAAAAAATTGTTTGTGAAGATCTAAACAAAGCTACTGTTTTTTTATATGTAGATAGAAAATGTTTTAAATGTTGTGCAGGCGCGAATCCAGCTTGTAATAAGGGCCTTTATTATTATTTTAATATTTTATGGTTATTAATTCCGAGGTAATCGTTGCTTTCGATCAAGAATGGCTTCGCTCGCGGTTTTTTAGATTGAGATTATGGAATTCGCCATGGAATAAAAACACAGGCAAACACATTGTTCGATAGTCTGTGTTTAGACGCGTCATGTCTTATTGACAAGATTATTACTTTTTTTCTTTGAACTCTCATTGTTGCTCACACAAGTCAAGTCATGTGGACGACTTTTGCTAGCAAATGCCTTCAGGCTTAAAATCACGAATGAGAAAACAAAACGTAATGACAGTACATGCATGTGTGTACTCGTTTCTTTTCCTCTCGTCGCTCTCGCCAATAAAGTAGTAATCATTGCTCATCGATTATCTTGAAAAAGGATACACAATCACAGGAAATTATTATCATGCATTATTGGATAAATTGATTGCTTATGTTTTTACTTGAACCAATACTTACATAATTGAATGCGTGTACGTGTGTATTTTTAGCATTTGTAGTGATGTCAAGTTTATGAGCCTTTTATTCCTTTAATACCGAACCGATTTAAATAATATAGAGTAGGGTTACTAAAGCTCAATAATGTTTACCATTTAGTAAAAGAATGAAGAAAATCGGTTGGCAAATAAAGGAGAAAATGGGATCTAAAAATTTGTGTTTGCCTATTTATATATTTAATTTATATTTGATATTTAATTACTAGAATATGATCGATCGCATCGGGCATTGGAAATACCAGTATTGTTAAATGAAATCGTGTTGGTATATCTAATAAATGATAATTAATGATCAGATGTAAACAAGACTTGGTTTCACGCGTCTAAACAAAATATTAAAACATTTTAAGACAACAATAACTTGTTCTCCACGACTATGTCTGCATTGTTGGCAAGACATACTTATGTATGTATGTATGTACATACATACATATTTGTATATGTACGTATGTATGTATAATCGAACCAGATTTGATTCCAGAAAAACAGACGTTTTCTTCCTATTTTTGCTATTTCGTATAATTTATTACAACTTGTAAATAAATTCAAATGCAAGTAAGAATAAGACACGTTTAGTGCATCAAAATAAGCAATATAATTACTAGTAGTTAATAAAAAGTTTACTTCTATTTTATCGCTTGCAGATCGTAAAAATTGTATACAAAATTTAAAATGTCGGTTGTTATTGCAATATTTTATTTGTTGACTAAACAATTAACACTTTCTTGTCTTGCAATTAACACAACACAGATAACACAGTTTTATTGTTATTTTATTTCATTGTTTTATGTTGTAAATGAAACAAAGTTTATTCTTAGACAGTTTGAAGTTATGTTAGAGCCATATTCCACGGCCAAAGTTTACTTTGCAAAGTCTTTTGTTTTTGTTGTCGATAAGGGAAAGAAGAATGGGGGTGAGTACACACTTTGCTGTACTGGCAAAGTTGCTTTCTTCTTCGTTCGTGGTTTACACATACATATGTACATACATACTTGTATATGGTTGCATGTGTGTGTTTCGTTTGCATGTTCATTCAACAAACGAACACAAAATCTTTCAAAGTAAACTTTAAGAGTGGAGAAGCGAAACAAAGTTTAAAATAAAATTGAAAATACTTTGTCAAAGTAAACTTTGATCGTGGGAATGGGCTCTTACAATATATAAAATCTTTTTACAAATAACTCGAAATATGGTATGTTATGTACATATTTTCCTTATTGCAGCATGTTAAATAAAATTATTTAGCAGAGCTACTCATCGGTAAAGCGTTAACTGTTAACGCCTGTTAACAGTTTAATTTAACATGTTATTAAAAGCAACATTCGATTACATTTACTTTTCACTTGAATGTCGGTCTTAACATTTAACAGGTTTGTGAATTAGATAAGCACAAGGCGCGACCTCTATTTATCAATTAGATAAAGAGGACAGAACTGCATACAAATAGTGATGGGCAAATTGAAAATGGTGATTTCAATTTCCGTGTTTTCAAAAACGCATAATAGCGCAATAACTATAATGTTCGCATAAAAACAATTTCTTTTTTATAGAGAAGTAACAATTCAGGCAATTAATATCGATGTGTTACTTTCTTTCGGAAAAGGATGGTGCAGAAAGGACAGATGGTCGAAGTGAGAAAGCTTAATTAATTCGTTTATAACTGCTATTGCACGTTTTGTTACTTTTTTTTCAGTTTTGGTGCGTCTTTTATGTCAGGATTTAGTTTTTGTTAAGCGTTGCCGTATATCCATTTATTAATTATTTTATTTCGCTCACGATTTTACTACAATGTGCACTAGCACAGCAGTATCAATTGCTGCCGGTACTGTTCAGTGACCAGTGCCATGCATTCGTCTCTTAAGCAGTCCAACAACAACAAGTACAATTGCGCGCTATTGCACATCTGAAAAATGCCGGATGATGACTTGCCAGAAACTGGGCTCGAACCCTCGCCCTCACTCATCACAAACAGCACCTTATGAATTAGAACCAAAAACTTACAACAATATTACCACGTTTATATAAAAGTAATAACAAACCTAAATGTGTTCACTTATTTACATCTTACGTTTTATCGTGGTAATTGATACTTTTGTTTGTGAATGTTGCTTTAAACGTTATAAATGTCAAAATTGTGTGTTCTGTTCCATATTCTGCCAGAAAAACAATAGAAAAAATAAAAATGCTTCTAATTTGTTGTACGTGTTTTTTGTTTTGTTTTTTAGCAACCGTAAATTAGCTTCACAGAAAGCTTTCTGATGTAAATGCTTCAATCTACAGTGTTTATGATGTACTAGAAGGTGGCATAATATACATTTGGAAAAATCAAAAGACATGATTTTTATTGTGCTATAAACTGAGTAATATTAATTAGGGCGCACACTGTTGAACTTGAATGACAGTCGAATGTAAATAATTTTTGAATGATTGTTCCGACCGAACCAACATTCAGGAGTGAATCTAAGACCGTAAGTCAAACAAAAAATTCGATAGGTTAACAAGGGAAACTAACAAAATATATGCACGTTGTCAGCGATACATATACACGCAAAAAAGTCAATGTTCTGTGACTAGAAAAATTATGGCACATAATCATCTTAATATAAATAAGTGGTTCATAAAATAAAACTTTTTTTAATGATATTGTTTTCTGCATTCAAACAGGCCGAAATGGATGCAATAAAAATAGCATTATTACATTTTATAATTGTCAACATGTTGTCTTATTAATGTTTTTGAACAATATTTAAATACATTTTTAAAATTTTTATTTACAAATAAATGCCGGATCTTGAAAATCGATGAAATTGCTAAAAGTTAAGAAAGTTTATTTAAAAATGGTATATTAACTTTTCATTTGAATCAAAATAGCAGTGCTAATGATTTAAAGTGTAAACAAAAAGTTACTTTGTTTATAATCACATGTCCCATAAAAATATATACATAGAAATATAGATTTTTATATATAAAATTGTACTCCTAATAGTTCAAATAAAACGGGTCCATTGCTTTACAAATGCCAACACTGACTACTGATCCATGTCTTACAATGTTGTATTCATAAGTACATGTGTTAATGCGCTTTTGTGCAACTCTGTGTTGATGGGTGCGTAAATAGAAGAGAATCAACAAAATCAAGTAAGAGGCAAAACCATAATTAAAAAAATAAGCGTTTAAACTAATTAGAATTACTTGCTTTTTCCAATAAAAATATCTCTTTTTATAAACTATAATAGTTTATAAACTAAAACAGTGTTATTTTAAAACAAAAAGTGCTACCTATTAGCGCAAACACAAAAAAAAAATCCACCAATTTAATTTAGTTGAAGCAAAATATAAAAAGAAACTGTTTTTTTTTTCATTTACAGTAATAAACAAAAACACTAAGCCCTTAAAAAACTGGGCTGACGAACGTTTCCTAATTCTTCTTTGGCAGGTCTTTTCCATTATGCATCTTGTTGTTGTTAATATCAAGTATTTGCATCTGTGTTTCATTCTGAATAGTTGTTTTTATTAACTTTACGTCTTATTCGTGGCTTTTATTCGGCTTCGTTTTATTCTTGTCGTTCTTCATCATCAACACAACAACTTTTAAGCCAGCCCAACGAAGATCATTTAATTCATAATTAAAAAGAAATTGTTTTGTGCTTCAATTTGTGTAATATTTTTATTATATCGAGTGTTTTAAAATAGTTTTAAATTAATATGGCGTTAAGTCGGTCGGATTTTGAGGTGAGTTTTTTTAGAATTTTCTTAAATTTATTATTAAGTTTCTTAAGATGAAGGTTAATTTGTAAGCAATAAATTGCATAAAAATAATGTGTAATTGTTAACGTGTGCTGAAATAGCAATAGAAAAAAACACAAATCAAATGTGAAACTATCGTTCACCATAAAAATATTGAATAATTTTTTTATCAGTTCCATACTGAATTTTAAGCTGCCACTGTGTTAAATAAACACGCTTGATTTTGTTTTGGCCAAATTGTTAGTGAAGTCTGTTAGAAACTATTGTTAGTTTTCTTGAGACTCCATTGAATTTCTGTTATGGTGACGCCCTTTTAACACAATTGTCATCAAATACTTACATATTTATTGTATACACTTTCTGCCTCAGTTCAGCAATAGCTCATGGCTTCAAATTTATTTAAACATTTTTGGTTTATAGAACATCGGAGTGGAGTTCTGTGTTCTATCTTTTTATTTAAATCAGCTGACTGTTGCTCTGGGGTGTGTTTGATTCGTACATAAGTGTCAATTATTTTTATAAATTCGGGTTGAAAGGTCTTGGATAATTATGTATATACTTATATCAACTTTGATTCGTTAAAGCTGTGTATCTTCTCGCTTTTGCTTTTGTTATTTTTCTTTTCATCCAGACAACTTACAATTTGTTGGGGCGCTGTCTTGTGCTTATTAGCATGTGCTGCATGTCGTTTGAACAAATGCTGCAGCGCAGTCGCCAGCTCGCACTGTTGCAAGTTTGAAGCAAATGTGAACTGCCCAGTAAACAGGCACGTTTTATATAAAATTGAACTGATTTAAAATCGAACTAGGTATCTCAAAGGATAAATGTTTGAAAATGACTTCGATGTATTTTGAAAAACATAGCACGCTCGACAAAGAGAAGCATTATTCTCGGTTTCAGAATAAACGGTCTCAAAATTTTATCATATGTGGACTGCAAAAAAAATATGGAACATTTATTTAGGTTTTGAAACTTTCTAATCGCAAGCTGAGGCTCATTATTTTAAAAGAATTTCTGAAATTCAAGAAATTGTTAGAGATTTTGATTACTTTCAAAATATTTTGATGAATCTTCAATACAAATCAAGAATTTTAATTTTTTTTCAAGTTCGTTTCAGTTTGCCATTTGTTTAAGAATATCACTTGTAATTAAATTGAGAAAGTGTCATCCACCAGACATTTATTCTCAAGGGAATATAAAGTTGAATTCAAACTTTATTCTCAAACCTTTGGCTATGTTCGAAAAGAGTTTGAGAATAAAGTTTGACATCATATAATACCATTATTTTTCAAATGCTTAACCTTGTGTTTGTTGGTCATTTTTGTATAAAAAAAATATCGTCACATGAATTCATAAAAGCCCTAAGTTACATTAAAAAACTCTAATATGAGTAGTAAACAAAAATTTTTTCAGTTTAAACTTATTTCTTATTAAGGAATTATGTAGTGACATTTTCCAGGGATATGTATTAAAAATAAAATAAAATAAATCAGCATTGTCACACGCTTCGTCTCGAATTCGAAATTTTTCTGAGAGATTGAAGACAGACATCATGCTTTATTTATTTATTTATTGCTATATATGTATTCTGCAAAGTAAATTTACAGAATATAGTTACACAAAAATTGTGCCGGTAGCTAGACCATATGTCCATTATGTTATTAACAGTATTCAAATATGTTTGTGTGACTGACTATACCCGACCTATGCAAGCCTGACCGCACTTAAGAAATAATTACGATGACGCGAGGGCTTTTCTTCAGCCCAGAGCTGCTTAACGACAGACGACATCATGCTTTATTATTCTTTAATCTAGTACAAATATGTCAAAATCGAAATATGAATATAAGTCGGAATATGTTTATACTAAAAAAATAACATGCAATATAAAATGTTAAAAATGGCTTATCATCTTATAATTCCAAGCCATTTTACCATTTCTGGGGTGTTCTCTGGTTTTATTTTAATCGCTCGTATTCCCAATATTTCATCACAAGTGTGGAGCACATGTGTCTCCATAATGTATACATGCTCGTGACCATGAGCGTAATGTTTTTAGTCTTAGTATCAAGCAGTATTTAAAAGTGCACTTTTTGAACATAATTCTATACGACCATGCATTATTGTGAATAATTCATTTATTCAATTAAGTGAGCAACTCTGCTTGATTATTTTGTGATTGAAATACATCCATATGTATTTAGAGTGAATACTTCGAAATAAAAAAGAAACTTCCTTATTGGCTGCAAGACCTATTTTGATTGTGATTATTTCGTATGCGTAAGTTTTCGAGATCCTGATTAATTCTTCTTTATACTCTCTCAGGAGCGAGCATCAGCGTGAGTCAAACATACAAAGCCATGAGCATGGTGGAATAATACAGGTAGTATCAAAGCTACAACAACACTGCTTTTAGGTTCGAAGCTGTCAAAAAGCACAAAAGAAAAATGGCTAAATGGTTGCATTTTCTGTTCTATAAAGAATTTTGTTTCTTTTCCCTTTCTTATTTTCATTTGAAACAAATGTTAAAGTGTGCTTGTGTGTTAGCAATACATAATCAACTTTTGACAGACTCGAACCCAAAAAAAAAGTCCTTAACGCTTCGACACTGCCTGCATTATTCTACCATGGCCATGAGTAATATTTTTCAGTTCTAATATTTACTAATATCGGTTCCTTTCGGTTATTTTGTTGCCGGATATAAGTTTATTGAATTACATTTTCAAGGTCGAAATTTGTTTTCAAAACTTGGCATAATTTGAAATAAATGAAATAGATAAAATCTTTTCATCGGGATTGCTATACAAAATGCTAAAAAATTATATACTTTTAATTTAGGCATTAATGGTGTAACCAAGCCAAAAAATCGGTCGGCGGAGGAGGGGTTTACAACAAGGAAGCAATATATAATGAACAAATCTTAAAAATAACAATAAATAATTTGTTTTCTACTATTTTTAACCATTAATCTGCATAGAATTGTTATTAAATGTAGTAGTAGTGGTCGGGTTTAACCCAAATCTGTTGAAAAAAATATAAAATCGAAACATAAGCTGCAAAATTTGTACTTCTACAAAACTATTTGGTATGGATCATAGAGGTGGCTTAACCATCGACAGCAATGCACTTTCACTCGTTGTTTTTATATGAGACACTTCTTTTATTTTTCTTGTTGATGAGCTGTTGGTAATATTTTTTATCCTGATGCATACCAAAACACTCATCTGAATCAGAGTTAGTTCCTGAATCGCTATTTGATTCAGATTCTGTTTGTTTTTTTTTAGATAACCCTCTAGAGATTTTTGCATTTTTAGCACTTTTATTAAAATTTAATGACGCATAAAAAACCTATATAAAAAATCTAACGACACAATGGTTTTTTTATGAAGTTATTACATTAATGTAAAAAAAATGTACTAAAATATTTGCGTAAACGTTTAAAAAGAAAATTAAAATAAAAATTAATAGCCGCTGACTTAGAGCCAATCGGCTTGGCTCACTGCAGTCTATCCTTGAAGTACGAGTACATCCATCAAATAGTTCCACAAAAATACATTTGTTTAAATTTTTCCATCCCTGGCCTACAATATAAATATTATATTTGAAAACAGTCGCTCCTCAGGACTACTGCAGAACAACTTAAGGCGAATTCATATTACAAATGGCTTTGATAATAGAACTGAGCTACTTTCTTCAATTCTTCATGTTAAAAGTTTTATCGCAATTGTTCAGCAATTTTCACTTTTTATGAAAAATTTACAGATAATATTTACTATATTCTTCAATGTTAATTCAAAAAGCATTTGTCTTCTATTGAAAATTTGAACATTTTTGATAATACAGTATTGTTAAACAAGTTTACACAAGCTCCAAGCCTCTTTTTTTCTCCATTGTTGTATTTGTTGCCGTCATGCTTTCTCCTTAAATTTTAAGGCTTAAAACTTCGCCTTGGACGAACTCATACAAGTAAAATCTGCAAATAGATTTTATTATTGTAGTTAAAACTTGTCACACTCCTAGCAATTTTTATTTTCCACCTGCTCTCTTTTACTACCCTGCAATAAAAATCGAGAGTTGCGTTAAAAATTTCTCAAAGTTAAAGAAAAAACACCCCTTGTCGTCTAAAACAGATGAACAAAGAGACTAATTTTGTGCTTATCTCTGCTTGGTGGAAGCGATTCCCATTGAAAAGCTTTGCTTAACACACTCTGATTTTAATGGAATTTCATGGGAAAATAAATATTGAAAAAGTTTTCTTTTATGATGGAAGTCAGCTTTTCAAACGATACTATTATATAACTTGTGTTGTTTTCTCCAACTGGAAAACGAAAAGCAAAAACAAAAAGTAACGAAACAACAAAATTTCGTTGCTACCCTCCAGTTTTTCTAGCATTATATCATCATCATCATTTCATACGAGTAAAATACTCGTACTGAAATACAAATATGTACCTACAAACACTATTAAACAGACACCCCCAGTCGGCCTGTGACTTTTGTTTTTCTATTCTGTGTATGTACAAAGTACATGAAACTTTGTGTATCTGTTATCTCTTTTTGGTAGAAATGTAGCAGAGACGACAAATAGGGTTTCTTTGGACGTTTTCTTTTCCAATAGTAATTGATGGGACCATTATAAACAAGCAGAAAGCTGCGCCGATAAATAATCTAAAGCATTCCATCCAGTGTCATTTTAGCTGAAAATTTCTTTGAAAATATGTACATATGTACATACATAGGTATATTGAAATTTTTTATCCAAATAAACCGTAAAGCTCTAAAAGGAAAAAAGTGTCCTCGGACTTGTCAAAGCTATTACAAACTAAAAGCATTTTTGATTGTTGCCTTTGACTATCGGTGGAGTGATCCAGTCTGAGTTTATACCGCGGTGAGGTAGTTGATCATTGAAGGCACCCATCCTTTTCGGTTTGTCTGCAGATACACAGAAAAATTTGAAGAAAATGTTTTCAGACAAATATTTTTGTTTGAAATTCACATTAAATTCCAATGAATACTCGTATCTTATTTTAAAGGTCCGCATCAAGATATATTAAAAACAGGTAGTCTTAAGTGATCAGGTGATTGATTACATTTGTTAATCTCCCAGAGCTCTCAACATTTTTTTCCTTTTAATACAAAATTGTTAAAATAATTTTCGTTTTGTATTTACTTAAGTTAATTGTGTTTCCTTTTTTTGACATCCCTAGACGGTAAAGTTGTTGTTGTTGTTGTACTATCGAGTATACCTGTTGTTAATATATCTTGGTCCGCATTTTGTAAAAAAATGTATTTGAATTTATGTGTTATGAAACTGATTTTTGAAAAAAATTCCAAACAGTTTTATTATTTGATTTAAGTTGGATTTACCCATAAAAATTTTGTTCTGAAAAAAGTTGTTTCATATTGTCATATGATTTCAAAAAAGCCCTAAGTTACAAAAAATTTAAAAACGACTTCTGGATTGATTGCGATCCACCATATCAAAATGCATGTCCATGGAAAATTTTACATACTAAAATTGTAATAATTCCTTAATAAGAAATAAGTTTAAACTGAAAAAATGTTGAAAAATGTTGCATAAATTTTGATATTAGGGAGTTTTTTGCTTGTCCTCTAAAATTTTTTCAATGTAACTTAGGGCTTTTGTGAATTCATATGATGATATGTAGTTTGGGGTCTCCTATTTTGAGAAAGAGAAATAGTTTTGTTCAATCTACGCTCAACTTGAATTGGCTTAATTTTAATTTATGTCCCGACAAAGTTTAACTGAGTTACTAAATTATAGTGTTTCTAAAGCGGGTTTGCATATATTCATATATTCATACATTTTATCATTTTTTTCTATAAATGTCCTTTGAAATAATTTCGCTTTATTAGCTATTAATAGAAGCACTTGTCTTTTACAATTTTTTCTACACAATTTGCCACAGATTTTTATTTTGTATTTATATATTTCATATAGTTGCCTTGAATCGTGTTGCAGGAAACTCTGTCAACAAAATTTTGTTCGAACGAAAATTTAGTCGAAAATAGATAAATAAATTCCCTCTTAAGAAATAATTTTGTTCTATTGTTTTTTAGTATGGAAGCATTTTTGTCAGCAACTAAAATTTTTAAATTTAGATAAAATTTCTTCTGGTTCGCTTGAATGTAAAATGTATTCATATATAATTTTTTCTGTGTACACAACTCCCGACTGGGGAATTAGTGAGATATATACTAATTTATTGGGGACCTCATCACTTATTAGATATGTTTTGTTTCCGCCGAAACTTAGTTGCCATTTCGACGATTGCTTGCAGCGCTGATGTAAGCGTGTTGCTATCAATGGGAAAAATCTGCGGAAAAATGGCTTAGGGCTAAATTTTATATAAAACTACTTTAAATGAAATTAATAAGTTTTATTTAAAGTTGAAAGCAATGCGGTAGAAATAATGGGCCGGCTATATTACGGATGTCGAATTTTCACTTTCAACTAGTTGTACTAGATTAAAAAAGCACACAATAACAATTTGTGGCAGATTAAACAGAACATACATTGTCTTTAATCTAGAATAAATCATCACGGTCGAAAATTCGACTTCGACCAGCGTTCTCAGTTTTGGTGATTTGTCTCACAATAGGAGATTTTTTTGTGATTCGGTATAAAAATTTCTGGTAAATCCTCTGGAGATTTTTAGGGGAAATTTTGAAGATAATATATTATTATAAATCTTGTTATTTAGTTTTTCTTTTTCTGTATTTAAATTCATATTTTTCTGCTTGATGGTGGTAACATAAAAAAAATTCGCAACATAATGCAGTATGACTCATTAGAAGCTCTCCTAAGAATAAATATACACCTTAAAAATAATCCAGTTTGCTGTGAAACAGGGAACCCTGACTTCGACATACATAATCAGTGTGAACATGTATATTTTATTCATTGCGATGTAAGTGGCGGTGAGTGCGGTTCTGAAATATATTTTTTCGTTCTCCATGGAGGTAGAGGTTGGATTGCCTATAATTGATATTATTTTGAAAGAAACAAAATTAATTTTGATGATTAAGAATTGGCCTTTGTGAAAACAATGAGTCCTTATTGTGTAGAAAGTTTGTATGCCGACTATTTATTCCTGCCTAGATTCTGATTTAAATTTCAGCCTTCTGACGCGACTTTTTTTCAAACAAAATTTAAAATCGAAAAAGTACTTCTTTTGGTACTTTATGGTTTCACTATCTTTCCTGTTCCATCTCTGTCATACGCCAGTATGAGTCAAGATATTTTCTTATGTAAATCATAATTTGTTCATGCATTTTTTATTCTAGCTTTAAAAGAACATAAACTAACAATAAGTATTCAAATCTAAACTATAAAAAAATTTTTCATTAAAGTCCAGTGAGAACTTGAAAAGAAAAATTTATATCCCACCATTACTGCTTAATTAAAGATTACGGTTGTGCTCAGGCATGTACCTGCATGTACATAAATGCATACATATGTACATACATACATACACACATACATTTGGATGTAGGTATCAATATTCGGTTTTCTTTCACATCGTGGTTTTTGTTGTTGGAATTTCTCAACTTCTTGAATTTGTGTCATTAGGGCGCGTCGTCAGCATACATTCGATAATATCGTGTTTGACTAATTATTATTGACCAAGTGCATTTAGTTAAGAAGTTACTAAAAATAAACGTGCATCCAATACACTACGCCTCTCAGAGCGACGGAAGCTCTGAGCAAAGAATAGCTAAAGGTTTTCACTAATTGGAACAGCCTAAAAATATGCCAATTGTATTTTGAATACCTCAAAGCCTGCACTTATTCTTTGGTGTTTTTTCTTTTCTTTTTGTTTGTTTTATTTATTTTTTTCCAACGTCGTTATTGATTTTTATTATTACTTTGATTGTGATTGGGATTGTGTATGTACGTATTGTTTTCTTGTAGTTGCGTTCAGTAGTTGTGGTTTGTACTCGTATTACCTAATCGTATACATATATACATACATATGTACACTTTTTTCTCTTCTACACTGTGATTTTTCTGTGTTGCTTTTAATTTTGTATGAATCAGCACAATTAGATTCAATAGATTATTTACGCTACATATTATTATCATTTGTTTTTTATTTATTAAATACAATATTTTGCTGATACATATTTTTATCCTACATATGTACATACATACTTTCATACATACATACTTACATACATTTTATGCTACATGATACATATTTTTTTAATCGGCTCTACCGATTGCATTAAAAATCTTTTTTTAAGGCGATTTTATTGAAATCAAATTCAGTTCAAATTTTTTTTAATTAAACTAAAAAATGCTTTTTTGTGGATATAAAATTAAATTGAATGAGATATTTATTGCATAACATACAACATATAAGGCATATAGTATATGTAGGTTTTTAACTTCAAGTTCACCCTTTTCAAATCAAATTCAGGTATTTCAAAACAAATTCAGAAATGTCCAAATTAAAACACATTCAATATCTTCCAAACCAAATTCAGCCTTTTAAAGATCAAAATCAGGATTTTTGAAATAAATTTTATCTAAACGGGGCTGATTTTGGTTTTTAAATGCCGAACTTGGTTTAAAAAATGCTGAGTTTGACCTGTAAAATACGGAATTCGTTTTGGAAAATTCAAAACTTCTTTTTAAAGAAACTGAATTTGATTTGGAAAAGACCGAATTTGAAGTTAAAAGCCTATAATTAGAGTAATAACGTATTTAAATTAAATTCATAAACTTTTTATGGTTACATTGTACATTTCTTTACTAAACTTGCTATTCATTTCTTTTGTTTGTTCAACATTTGTACAATTACAATCAGAATTTTTCAAAAACTCTTTGGTCCTTAAAATACCACACAATGTTGGTATGTATATCTAATTTATTTCTTAGTTTGTTCATATTGATTCTTACTTGCTACTGGTATTGGCAAAACAGTAAACTTATTTTTTCAAACAAGGAAGAGCTTCAGAGCCATCGCAACGATTTGCATTCAAAATGATTTCCCAACATTTTTCAATATTCTTTTCATCCAATAAATTATATTCTTTAAAGTTGAAGTGGAGCAATTCTCGCCATTCTTCATCAATTTGTTGAATATTATTCGAATCGATAACATTTGGAAAGAATTTCGTAAATTGGGAAATACTTTTATTATAGTTTTTCATAATATTAGTAGGTCCCAAGATATTAACACATTTTAAAATTCACTATCATAATAAACTTTTACATAACTCAATATGAAACTTTTGGGCAATTATTTTGAAATTTCATTTCATCTTCATCTGATAATTTATGAGTAGAACTAAGTGCTATAGTTATTTGGGCTCCCAAAGAATATATCCTTAATATCTTTTAAGATAATATTTAACATTAACGCAGTGTATGTACAATTATTAGCATCAATTTTGTTAAACTTTTCAAAACAGATATATTCATCGATGAATTTCATTAAAAAGTAAATGAATTTGTATATAAAAATAAAACATCGTTGCAATTTAATGGATGGAAATCTCGAGTAACAGACTAAAAGTGCAAAATATCATATATTAAAAAATCTTTTTTTCAGATAAAAAATCTTAATCTTTTTGGCACCTCAAAAGACTTTAAAAATAAGATAAATCTTCACATATCCTTGAGAGCCTCTTCAACTGGTTTTTGTAAGCTGTTCATTTTTTTAGCTATAGTGATATCAATAAGTAACTACTGCCGTTTACTTTTCTAAAATAAATGTAACATTTTTTGTATCCAGCGGTCGACTCAATCCACCGCATTCTAGAAATTAATATTAAACATTTTCACAAATACATACGATAAAATACAAAAACAAAAAACATTCAAATAACCAACTTAAAAATCTGTCTCAATATTTTTTTCTCTTTTCTATGAAAAAGCAAATTGGACAAACACACATGCATGCACACTTTGTTTATTTTTCAAGTTGAAGCTTATACATGAATGTGTACTAAGTGTGCATGTGTTAGTAGCAAGTTGAAACGCTTATAGCTCGCAAAATATCGAATCGATTTAAATAAAACTAAAATTGTGCACATCAATCTAAACATCCGTTCAAAAACATACATATAAATCTTTCTGAAGTCGGTTCAGTATTACGGCAGTAAAAGGGATCTAAAAAACGTATTTGCCTATTAATAATATATGTGTACATAGTTTAATTCACTATTTCAAATATTGCAAATTTTCAATAAAAAGGGAAAACAATTTTGCACTATTTTTTAAGTAAAACGCTATATGTATGTGTTTCTATAGCGTAACATTTAGTCGATGTTAGCATTTAATTATTTCATCATTTTTTATTATTGCGGTTTATCGTCTGTTAAATAAATACCTAAACTTATTTACGCCTTCACAACTTCCAGATTGTTTTTTTATTAACTGTTTATTTAAAGCGGTTTTACTTAATAATTTATTATTGCCTTTTGTTCATATACATTTGTACATACATACATAAATTTTATAGAATTAACCAAGATTTATTAAGTCTCTCCGAAGTGGTGATATTATGACAACCCAAGCTGCCAGATAAATTTAAGTTAAAGCATAAATATTTTGAGAAAAAATCCTCATGAGTCATGGAAATTGTAAAGAAAATCTTCATTAATTTCTTTAACTTAAATATAACAAAACAATTCAATTTCGTAGTATTTATCTGTATCACCGAATAATTTTAATGATTAAATAAAAATAGCTAAATGGCGAACTGCAACATAAACTAAAATTCAACAAAAAACATTTGCAGTCTTCAGTGAACACTTTCAAATATGAAAAAATCAATTATATAAAATAATAGAATAATACTTTGGTTTGTTTATGAAATATACATAAAACTATTTTTGGATATTTTTGGCTGTACTATGTTAAAATATACAGGGAGATCCAATAAGACGTTGTATGTTCAATAGCTCGCTATTGTCTTGTTTCAACCTGTAACAACTTGACGGATTACAAGTAAAAAGTACACCATTAAAAAAAACGGGAGAATGTACGCTTCAAGAACTCATTAATGAAGTTATTAAAATTTACTACAAAATTTTTAAAAATTTTGCCTTCCAAGCTCGCAAAACTTTAACATTTTTTGGCTGTCGCACTGTGGCTGAAAATCGTTTTTCATTGGCCAAAACTCAAATTTTTTTTTGTCACCGATTTTTAAAATTTTTACGCCCTTTTGCAGCTAATATATCCAGATTAAGGTAGCCAAAAAATTAGGTTAAACTATTGATAATTGTGAGCGTGGCATGCTGTCAAACTCAACGGTTTTTTGTAATTTCAGAAAAAGGTGTTTTTCTGTTGTTTTTTATCAAAAATAAATGATTACTACTCGCAAGCTATCATCGATAATGGCCTGCGGTCTTTTTTATAATGTTGGTAGGATTATAGTCTTTAGTTTTTGTAAGTGGTCAGAGCTCTAGCGTTTAATATTAAGGGCGTTACGGAATATTTATGAAACTACTATATTTTTCTCAAATTTAAACTTTAGTAGAATAGAACTTCTAGGGAACAAAAGGGAACAAGAAATGTATACCACCCGGAGAAAGGTGAAAGTGTCCTCTTTAACGCTATATATACTTTTGCACCCGTGACGAGCCGTGTGTAGAACACTTTTCATTTTAATGAAATTACTCCAAAGTACTCGTATACAATGGTGTATATAATTTTCACTTTTTTGCCTAAAAGTTTATGTTTTTACTTTAGACTACGTAAAACTAAAAAAATTAAATATAATACCTGCGAAAGGGTTTAATGGCTTTGTTTTGATCAGCAAAAAATAAGTCATAAAATTATCACAAATTATCACAAAATTCTACAGTAAACATATGATCTGTTTCTAAATTTACCTGTTATCAAATGTTAGGGTCAACCAAAGTCATAAGCAATTTTATAACAATAATCGGGACATTAAACCACTAAAAATAAAAAACAACCCAACAACAACAACAAATATTGGGGTGATACTAATCAGTTTTACCTGTTATTAAGGTCTGGATAACATGTGCAGTTTTGTTCAATTTAAGCACTACCTGCTATGAAATTAAAGATCATTGTGTGAATAACATGTAGGAAATGCGTTAAAGAAATATGGGAACACAAAGTTAATTCTTTTTTGTAAATGGGGATGTGATGGTTCTTCGGGACAAAAACAATACAAACAAGTTGTATGTGAAAATATTTCGGACTCGGATATGTTCATGGTATCATTTGTACCATTGCGATTGAAAAAGATTTTGGAAGATTCAGAGCCTTCGACTAGTACAACGCAAACAATGGATATTTGGAAAAATCAGACACCATCTTCTACGAAATACTGCTGGCCAATCAAATCAAACATGTCGTGAATCTCCCTCTCGTCCACCAATTGTGAAACTAGTGAATATTTTTGAACTGTTTGGTCAAGTAAGTGATGTGGAGAATCGAACTCTTGCACGTCGCTCGAGTACAATTGATAATATTGCCTTTGTCGCACATACTGTTGAGGAAAACACAAAATTGTGCTCTCGTCGCCGATCGTTGGAGTTGGGTATTCAAAATCCGATATTACACGGTATTTTACATAAGTACTTAGGTTTTGACGATTTTAAAATTCAGTTAACACAAAAACTCGCGCCTAACATCACTATTTTGCATGTAAAGTTTCCTGACCGTATGATTTCTCGAACAGGCGATCCCAATCTGCCAACGATATCTTGTGATTCAAAACCTTTATATATTTTTTTCTTTGAAGTTACGTGAAATATAAGCTCTGTGCCAATGGCGCACAATCTATTCAAGACCTCGAAAGATTGAATTTGTGAAGTTATCGAGGACATACAGCCGTAAGTCTCCGAAATTTCATGATATTGTCTGATATTGATTGTCCTCCTTTATTAATGGCAATTAAATAAACATCCGATGTTTTCCCTTGTTTTTTTTACATATCAAAGTGAAATCTCTTATTGGAAGAGACTTTATCTGTTAAATTTCGATTTCAATTTGTAATCCATTAGATTATTTTTCAAAAAAAATCGGAATAATAATATATTTCGCTTGGTCTGAACTTACACGTAATTCTCTTAACGATGCTCCGATGAAACATGTATATTAAAATTTCCATGCACATTTTTATGACAATATACACTAGAAAATGTCGAAGTTGATTTAAAAGTACAGTGGAATCGGAATAGAGTGAAATAATTCGGGCAAGGCCCGCTTTAAGGAGAGTCTATTATGCATTTTTATTATGAAACAAAAAACCTTTAAATCTTTTTTTATTTTGTATAAGATTTTTTAGCTTTTTCTACCGCTAAGGCAGATAGATATATCAGAGGAAAGCCTTTCTCCACAAATTTTTAAAATTTTGATTCCATATCGGGCTTTGGAGATCTGCAGCCAAACCGTGCTGGTAGTGAAACAAACCACTCTTCTTGCAACAACTCATGAAGTTTCTTATCTACTTCGCCAATAACAGGCAGATTTTTATCGTGTTGGCTTGAAAACCAAATGTAAAGTGCTTTTTCGACAAGAAAATATTCTGCTTTCCTAAACGATTTTCTATTAACAGCACTTTTAGTCCGACATAAAACACTTTTGGCCTTATTCACAAACGCTTAATAAAGTTATAGTAGGTTTAATGTTGGATTTTTATATGGGAAAATCGGTTTTAATGCACACATTTACTTTATTAGATTTATTTTATTTTCAAAGCTTCTTATTGTGGACCATGCTACTCCAAATTTTTCTGAAAGCTCTGTGGCGTCAACCGTATTAGATAGTTTTTAAATTATTTCTTGCTTTATATTTTTTATTTATACATATATATATATATATATATATATATATATATATATATATATTTTATTGTCACATATAAAACCTTGACAACAACACAAAAAAAAACTAAAGTAATTTAGTTCAGACTCTTTTAAAATAAGAAAAGAATAACAACAAATGGGTGCATATTCGACATAAATGTAACGATGTCATAAAAAATAATATTTAAAAAAGATTACTCTACAGAGTTTATTTGTGTACACTGTTTAGATTAATTGATGTATAAAATTAGTAGTTCATATTACCCAGTGTTCACTTTATACCGAGTGACCAAAAAGCATCACATGAATGAAGAAAAAAAATTTACTGTCCGGATTATAAGTTTATTATTTATTTATTTAGTTATTTATTTTAACTTATAATTACAAATTATAAGATAAAAAGGGTAAGGATAAGAGCAATAGCATCATAGGCCTTCGGCTGAAGTTAAAAAAATCGTACTGTCCGGATTGTAGCAGAGTCCGTATTATCGCGTGCCCGGATTATTGGGATAGTACTGTATATTGATTAGTTTTTTTTTTAATTCTCTCTTGAAGTTGCTACGATGAAATACGGTTGCTTGTACGTTGAAATACCCATGCACCTTTTTTTTTGACAATATACACTACAAAATGTCAAAGTTGCTTTAAAAGTATGTACTAAAATATGTTGTCAACTTTTAATTTCTTAAAATTGTCAATCATCCTCTAATCGATAAGTGAAATTTTTGGGGCCCAAAATCGTCAAATCGACGACAAATCGACCAATCTGGCAGGCATGCACAGTAGTGTGAATGAGAATGAATGTGTGACTTTGAATCTTTGTCAATTTGACTGAAGAACAAAATTTTAATTTTTTAATTGTTGCCAATGTTGTCTTATATTTGCATTATTTAATATTGTAATATTTTATTTGTTACACAGGTCGACAAAAAATTTTTTTGTTTGTTTTTGGTTCGATGCATAAATTCTGATTATGAAAAACTAAATTTATTTATTTATTTATGATTTATTGATTTATTTCCTGTACAACAAGATTTAATCTTATATTTATAGTATAGAAACGGGATGCGTTAAACATAGAAAACACTTGCAATTATTAAAAATTTAAAAAGATAAATAAAATATAAACAATAAAAATAAGAATGTATGTACGAGGGCGGATCAGTAAGTCCGTGTGAAACTGTGTGATACACAGTTTTTTTTGCAAAAAAAAAGAATTTATTTTTAACATAATCTTCTTTTAGTTCAATAAACTTAGTCCAACATTTCTCTAGTTTTTGTATCCGTTCCAAAAAATAAGATTTTTCGAGGTCCTTAAAATAGGCATTTGCTTGGTCAATAATTTTATCGTTGGAGCTAAATATCTTTCCACCGAGAAATTTCTTTAGGTTTAGAAATAGGAAGTAGTCACTAGTGGCTAAATCCGGAGAATATGGCGGATGAGGTACCAATTCAGATTGCGGTTAAGCATTTCCAAACAATCCTTTGAAGTTGTCACACGTTCACGTTTATGGTCAATTGAGAGCAAACGCAGCACCCATTTTGCAGACAACTTTCTTAAACCCAGCTGATCTCTTAAAATCGAAACCACACTGACATATGAAATGCCTATGGCATCAACAATCTCACGCACTCTTCGATCGGCCAACACCATATCGTGGATTTTTTCGACATTTTCGGCTGTACTGACCTCAATTGGCCGTCCAGAACATTCAGCGTCATTTGTACTTGTGCGACCACAACGAAAGTCAGTAAACCACTTTTTTACATTTGAAATCGATGGTGCAGAGTCCCCATAGTATTTATCGAGCTTTTCCTTGGTTTGATTGATGGTTTTTTTTTTTTTCGTAAAAAATAATGTTTAATGAGCACTCGGTTGTATGTTTTGAACAGCTGTCAATTAGAAAATTGCACGTACAATACTATAATTTCAAAGAATTACCTTTTTAAAAGAATTAATTACCAATTTTTATTTGAATGAATTAACTAGAAATTTTTTGTAACTATTAGCGTTGCTGTTTAATTGTTGCCGTAGTGGAAGATCATTCCAAAGTCTAGCGGCTTGGACATAAAATTGCCATTCGGAAACTAGGTGATTGATGTCGAGGTATTATAATGTTTCGCTTTCGTGGCGATTGAAAATTATGTACACATATATGAATAAAAAAAAGACAAAATATAAATTTTTAGCTCGTAAAGTTTAATTTTGTGCGTTTTTTGATAAAACAATTTTGATGATTTCGGTTGATTGTCCAAAAAAGTATGTTTCTCCAAAAGCAACCTTTTATAAAAGAAACACAATTTTTTCTTTATTAGATACGCTTAAGAAATAAGAATTTGATATTTAGAACTTCTTCAACCTAAAAATGGGAATTTGATATTTTAGAACTTAAACCTAAAAATTGTGACGACCAGTGTTGTCAATATTATTTTTTTGTTGGAAAAGATAAACTCGCTTAGATTAAAATTACACTGCACACATGTTAAAATTTTATGACGGTTTTTATAGGTACTTATATTTCTTATTTTGATAGTTAAACGAGATAATCTTGATAGTGTTGGTTTTTTTTTATTTCAAGAAAAGAAAAAATGATTAAGCAAAAGTTTCCGTTTTATTTTTCAAGAAAACAGTGCTCTTTTGTTGTTGTTTTATAAAAATATTTTAGTTTAACCTTGATTGCAAAATGGATTTTTTTTAAATCAAAATTTAAATGAATTTAAGGTTTGGGATTGTGGAATAGTGGATAGTAGCTGACAAAATAAATATTAGCTAGACAGGAAACTAACAATTTTGCACGCACATTCATAAGTGATTGTACTTAAGTGATTGTTTCTTGTTATAAATCTCAACAGACAACAAATCACTAACGCAATATTCAATGTAAGCCATAATCAGGAAAAATGCGAAATATACGAATGGCGACAAGAAAAAGAATATTTGTTGGTGCATATTTGGGCATATTTTTGCATTTTGATGAATATTTTTGCATATTTCTGGCATACTTGCTTGAATTAGCAGCACGACTCAGAAATTATGTATGCACATTAGACCGTCTCACTCCCATTTTTTTTTCGAAATTCCTTCATGAACATTTTCAATAAAATTTAAATAAAAATTTTATTTTATTTTCGATGCTTGTAAAATATTTTTATGTACCCGTCACAGTCTCTTCTTACTTTATATTAATGTATTTATGAAATTGAAGCAAATTTACAAATAAAAAACTTTAGTCATATCGGCATTTCGCCTAAAACTGCAGTTTTTCTTATCAGAATGCAATTGTTATTTACACCAGAATCTTTATCTTAAAATTTCCCCCCATACTACATTTACAGAATACAAAAAATTTAGCCTCGTTAAATTTTTATATAAGAAAAGGTAAGCAAAAATGGAAAAAAATTATAAGTTCGTATATGAAAATCTGAATTTGTAATGCTATGAACCATCGAACAAAATGTCAATGTTGCTTTAATAAACATTTAAGAAATTTAATAAGCTTTCTAATGCATATAATTAAGTTCAAATCCATTAAGAAGTGCTTGAGTTAGAGGAAAATTACTAAAGCAAGATTTTTTAACATTTTGGAAAAAAGGCATTTTTCCTAAAAAAAAAACAAAAAAAAAACGATTTGAGAGATCACTTCCCGTTCATCAATATTTAAGTGTTATACACCAAAATTCTAAAATAAAAACTAATAAATTTTGCGAAATGTCTAAAAAAATAGTCCCACTGAGAACAGCTTTATTTTTTTATTACATTCATAATAGCCCGATTCACAATCTTGTGCAAATGGTCTTGCATCGTAGCATTTGCAAATTAGTGTAGCATATTTTACTCTACACTAGCAAAATACAAAAGATAAGCACTTGCTACTTTTGTATAAATAAGCAATACCTAAAGGTAGTATATACAGCTGCGGTCAAAAAATAGCACCATATTAAAAACAATTTTCTTCGTCATATATTTTTAAATACGTTAAACTTATTTCATTGAAAATGTGTGGCAACAAGACTGTGTAACAATAACAAATAGAAAAACGTTTATATTGTTTTGTCTTTTATTATAAATTTTAAACTTAAAAAAACTCTTAAAAGACAGTCACTCAAAAAAAAAAAATAGCACCATCGATTATTTTGTACTGAAATTAAATAAATTATAACCTCCATAATCCGGACAGATATAGTTTCAGCTGATGTCCGGATTATTGGATCGTCCGGAATGTACATACATAATGTAAATATATATAATTTATTTTTATAAAAAAAAAGAAAAATAACAATTCATTTGTATATAATTTATTTACAGAAAACATAAAGAAACATACTAAAAGTGATCAAAAATATTCATGTTGAAAAATAAGAATGTTTATGTAATTTTTCTGCGCTATTTTTAAATTCAGCCCATAAAATAGATTTTGAAAACAGTTCACCATGGAAATTTTACTGAGAAAAATTAAACACTTGTCCAGACTATAGAGGAAAAATTTCTAAACTGTCCGAAAAATTTAAATGTCCGGATTAGTCCGAATTAGCTTGTGTCCGGACTTAAATTTTTTTTGATTTTGAATTTATGTTGTCTTAGGATATTAAAATTAATATTTTATTGTGAGACCATTATTATTGGCAATAACATCTGCACAACCTTTTTTGCACGGGATTTTGGCAATTTATTCCGAAATTGAGCTCCAGATTCGTTGAAAAGCCATATAAAGGGCTTCATTACTGGTTGGCTGTATTTGAGCTACTCCCTTCTTTATATTTGTCTCTACATGTGGGAAAATGTCAATCTCGATAGCAAAAAATATTTATATTGAAATTAATTGTTTGGCTTGAGTTCAAATCTGATTTTACCCATTTTTTTCTTAATTTTTAAGAAATTGTTTTTGGATAAATTCATTATTTTGGAACAATCTATTATTCATCAGACTAGCAGAACGGAGCATTCTTCTTTGTGATCAGCGTTCTTTGTGATTATGAATATAAACTATTTAACCGTATTATTTAACGAATTACAATACGAAAAGTGCAACTTATTCATTTCTTACAAGTTAAATCAATTTCGTTTAATACAAAACCATAGGCTGCTGAGAACAAGCTATTTCCATTTTTATTTACCTTGTTTTTTTGCCTTTTGTGGTCAACTTTTTTAGTATTCAACCACCTGTGACAATGTAAACATGGAGTTTACAACTATTAATGTTTATGCGTAATTTGGTGAACTGTTTAAGTTTCTATTGAAATGAATATTGAACTAAAATATAAAAATATAGAATAAAAAGGTAACATTTATTTTCGAAAATACATTAACTGTTTCGACACAAAATCTCCTCAAATCTTGCTTTGAATTGACCGAACATGTTTAAGATGTTGTAGAGTTTTCCATTATTTTGTGTTTGAAGTTTTTAATAATTCCGTTGAATTGTTAATTTTCAAAAGAAAGATTGTTTTATTTATATAAAATACTATTGGTTGTTATATAAAACAGACGATTTTTGTGTGACGATTTCTCCACTTTTCTGCTGGACATTCCAAATGGGTACTTTTTTGACATTGGTGCTATTTTTTTACCGGCACTGTACATGTTTGCACTCGTCGTATGCAACACTTAATTGCAAACCAGAATACCGAAATGTTCTCTCGGCGCTCATTCATGCATGTGGATGTGTAAATGTAAATAAATAAAAAATCTTTTTTCACAGCTGAGTGTGATTTTCATGTTTTGCAAGAAATTATTGCAAACTAAACAAACAAAACTGTTCACGATTAATGGAAAATGTTTACAATTGCAAAAATTTGCAATCTCAAATGCTCAAGATTGTGAATAGGCCTAATGTTTTATTCGCTTTAGGCGTTTCCCTTTGTTCCTTGCAATATTGAATAACACTATACGAACTACTTCAGCTTCGTAGAAATTAATTTGCATTAATAACCTAATCGAAATAAAATTTTAATTAAATAATTAAATTATTTTTAAATTAATTTTAAATTTATGTACACATTTTTGTTTTCACATAAACTTTGTTGTGTTTTCGGAACTGGAAAATACTAGAGTTTTTTTTTGGAAAAGTATTTTATCAAAATAACAATAAACAAAATGATATTTAAATTAAATTATAATTAAATAAACCAAAAATTTCAATCAAGTGACAATGAATTAATGCTGACCAAAAAAGAAAAATAGTAAAAACAGCAAGCAGCACATGCGAGTGTAAATTTGTGTGATTAAGCATTAAAGTTGCGAAAGCAGGAGAGAAGGAAAAATGTTGTTTGTAAATGTATATGTTGTTCTGTTCTTAAAAAGGTGTGTTTATTTTATGTCGCATTAGATGAAGATATCAGCGGATAAAACGATAGAGAGAGACTAGTATTTTCACAATGTTTCGTCAAAATCTAGTGATAAAAACTTATGAATGGAAATAATAAGATGAGCTCTGCCTAAATGACTGACTGAGTGACTGATAGACTGACTAACAGGCAGGTGTTTTATTTGACTACTCGAGTATAAAAATCGCAATTATAGTAGTGGTTGGGTTTTTTATTTTCGTTATTTACAGATTAATAGATACTTAAAACTGTTCTATATTGTTTGGTGTTTTGCAAAAAAAAGAACAATAAATGCTGTGTACTTTGTACGTTGTAATTAAGCGCTAAAAATTGTGTGACAGTAACTTTTGGCGAATCTTAATGGGGTGTTTGTGGTTGTCATGAGGTCTTTATGGAAAAATTTGGATTGCTTGTTACTTATTAAATAGTTTATTAAAAGAAATTTGCTCAAAGAACGAACTAGTTACTTAACTATCTTCCTGTGGTAGATAAGAAGCTGTTCCCAAAATTTAAAAAAAAATTTCAAAATTTTCGCATGAAAGCAAAGTCCCATTTCTCTCATAAGTAATAAGACATTCACCTTGATTATGTATGTCGAAGTCAAATTTTCGTTAGTGATAATTTATAATAGATTAAAGAATATGTGTGCATGTTTTCGTCTTTAATCTAGGGTAAAATTGTTGCAGTAGAAAATTCGATTTCGACATACATAATCCGCATGATAATAACCTTTAAAAATTGTTTTACATTGACTTGCTGTAACACTTCTCGGCTTGATCTTCGTATGCAATTTTGTATATTTATATGACGATGTTACTTGTGTTTAAATTTAAAATTTAGAATTTTCCTTTTTAATATTTTTAGTTAAATCGTGGCCCATTATATTTATTTAAATGAGCTTTTTCTGTTCTTTTTTGCCCGTTGCTCGTGTTAAATTGCATGTTTTAGCAGCCGTAAGCAGTTTTAAAAAGATGACTTTGATAGTACAGATATATTTTAGTCATTAGTGCCTTTGATTAATTTTTTTATTTTATTTTTTGTTCGAGATGTTTGTTTTATGTTAATTTCCAGTACTTGTGTGATTTTTCGATTTTCTTTTGTCTTTGTTTTACACATTCATAGTTGTTGCAATTCGTTATGCACTTGCGCTGTGATTTTTTTCAGTCTGCACCCAACATCGATTGCATCATCTGAGGAAAGGATTTTGTTGTTGCTTGTAGAAAGAACATTTTTTGTAAGAACATGCAAGCCGTGTTTTCGATTTTAAATGAAGTGACTTTTCTTTTTTTTTTTTAAATGAGAGCAAACACTTCCCAAACAATATGGCTGTTATTTAAAGCTTTTATTGCAATTTAAGTTTTGAGGAATTATTATTTGAAACAATTTGTTAAGACCAGGCCTTTAAGCCATTAGAAAATCACATACACACATATAAGTTTTATTTTGTCATCGACTACAACCAGAATCCGATTCGAAGGACCATTAAAAAGTTACAATCATTAATTGCAATTAATGTGTCTATTTATGGTGACACGAAAGCGGAGTTTGCGGATTGTAATTATACACCTGATGAATGGATCTTTATTTCGGTTTTAATAGGCCAATAATAATTAGCAATAAAATTTCAGTTGCGACTGTTGCCATGTTGTCTGTCTTATCGTTTTTGTTGGCAATTCTTTTTGTTACCCACAAAACTTTACGTAATTAAAAGATAATTAAAACTCTTCAACAATCACTTCTTATCCACATTTTATTGGTATCTATAAAATATATTGTTCATTCAGCATTGATTCTTCATTGGCTATGAAATGTTATTGAAACTTAAGTGCTCTGTCGGATGTTTATTAATTGTATGTACATTAGAGTAGACTCGTCCTGTATGGATGTGGAAAACGTGTTTTTGTTGCACCTCTCAGATTAAAGATTAGTACGATTTATGGGGTTTTCCAACACATTTGAGGGCTCTAGCGATGGCCGTTCGTGAGCTGGACCGTGTCCAAAAGATGTGTCTATTTTAGTATTTTTTTTTGTTGCAATTTTCGTATATATGAAAGGTTCATAGGAAATGTTTTTTCCAAGTCCCCTCAAATATTCCATTAAAATTATGATTTTTTAAAGATTTTTTAACAGACCCACTGATTTTATATGAAGGTGTATTTCCACTGATTTTATATTTTCAATCCCTCTAATCAAGGCTTCATTTGTTTTATAATGTTTTCAAAAATATCTAGAATCTAAAACCAAACAAAATTATTTGCTTTATAATATTGAAATTATTTATTTTTACTTTATTCTAAAACAATCCATACAATTAAGCATATCGCTCCTTTATTGCAAAGTAGTCATATCTCGAAAAAAGTGATTTTTGAGTTAAAAATGTAGAAATATTCGTCGCTCCTCATTTTGTGTAAAAAAAATTATACAAACACCTTTTTTACTCACGTCTTTCTTGAGGGGAGAATAGTTTTTCTTTTTTCCATTTATGTGTGCGTAAATCAAAAACTTTAAACTCGCTTTTTGACAAATGAGTTTTTTGAGATATGACTACGTTGAAATAAAGGAGCGATACCATTTGAAAGGTGTTTTCAAGTAATATTCCATGTCCCATAGAATTGTTTAATATACATGTTTTTTAATAAGGGCCTTTAACGAATGTCACACTTGAATGCTTCTTGAAAAGTTCTTTCAAATGATATACAATTTCATATATTCTTCTGAAGAGGAAATATATATAAAATATATATATATATATAGAAAAAATTACAAAAATATAAAATTATTAAATAAGTCCAACCCACAAACAAACATCGCTACTTCCCAAAATGTTTTAGAAATCCTCACAAAACAAATCGTTCTATAAATTGGAGGGGATAGACAACAACTTTTTTTGCGTGAGTTGTTCTAATGTACATACATCATACTATGTTTTATACAACCATTTCACTATTAAATAAACGGTCAGTAATTTTAAATCCCACTTGAACATTATCGCATTTGCGTTATTGTTATCATATCTTTAACATCTTTTAAAAGTAATAAATTTATAAACATTTGAAAAATCACAGAAAAAAAAATATTTTTTTTTATTTGAAATCCACTTTCAATTTCAATAAATGCTTCATTCGATTCATTAAACATTTCAGTCTTGGCTCCTTATCTGCACTAGAAACACCAACAAAGAACTGTATCTTTTTTCAATAATTTGAGTTCTTCGGTTTAGATTAATGAAAATTTTCATTGGTTTGGGGGGAAAAAACAAATAAACAATTATTTTATTTGATTCAATAAATGTTTTTGTTTGAAGTTTTTGTTTAATGTTGAATACAGTTACAAATTTAACAATCCCTGCCCTGTAAAAGGAGTCGATTTCAAATCGGGAATCTAAATAAAATTGGTAGATGTTCCAATTTGGGAGGGGTAACAAAAAGTCACTGTTCATCTTCATAAGAAAGAATGAGATACATAAATCATTTACGGACTCATTTTATAAAATTAAACTTTTCTACACGTTTCAAATTCGTATGAAAAACACCAAAACAATTTTTTAAATTTGAGTTTTTTCCATACAAATTTGGAAAGTTTCGAAAAGTTTCATTTTATAATATGAGGCTCTCGAAAAGTACCTACTGATTACCAAAATTCTAAAAAATTTCGCTGGGTAATAATTCATACCTAGCAGGAAAAAATCATTCCACATAATGCCGGACATACTTGTATGTGTATGTAAGCCAGCGCAGGAAATTGCAAAGCATAGCCACATGCCGGTAACTAAAAAAATCTTCATTTTGTGTAGCAGCCTTTGAACATATCCCAGAGGTGAAAATTTAAAGTTTGACTTCTGCACTGACTTTATTATTACAGTGATATTGGCTCGCTCGCTACCTACCCGCATTGAGAAAAGTGAATAATCAAACAAAAAATATTTTACAACATGTTCTTCTGCAATTTTAAAATTTATTATTTTGTGCAGCAAATTTTAGCCGTTTGTTAATATTTTCAATTTTTAAGAATTGTCAACTCTAATAAAAATCTCTGAGACTTTTAAAGTTTTATTTTTTAATTACCATTTCACAGGGGTTTTTGGAGGTTTTTCTTAAGGAGACCTTAAACAGACCGATATCCATGACAGACAACTCTCGTTGTAAGGTCAATTTTTGTATTATCACACATGCTATAAAAAACTTATTATGTTTTAATATTTTTTGCTTGATCACACATTACGATTCAATATGGTTTACAAGTGTGACTGAAACTACATAAACGAGGACGCTTTCTTTTTTTTTTTGTTGTCAAAATTATATCCAAAGTATATTTATTCGAGTTCTACAGAAACAGGTATTTTGTTTTTGTTATTCCTCCTAAATTGTCAATTCAAACTCCAGCCAAATTATTTCACTAATTATTTTCCCATTTCTTTTATTTTATTTTTCACTCTTTGAAAACTTTCCCACACATCTTTTTTTTCTATTCTTAATAAAATTAACATTTTAGAAGATATCAGCTGTCGAAGTGACTGTAACTTATAATTAATTGATTACAAGTACAATTGCTTTTGTAGCAGTTTAATTCATTTTGATTATGTTTAAAAATTTAAAAATTTTGTTATTTTTATTTTGAAGAAAATTAAAAACATGCATGTTCGTCAGTTTGCATGAGTAGTGTAAACAAAACACCATCAAACATTCATTTCTGCTTGTCGGTTTTCGTCTATGTAATGGATATCTGTAGGTCTAGCCACCCTTTACTCTGACAATTTTTGCAAATTATTATTATTTTTTAATTATTGTTGTCAGGCAAGTAAAGAAAGAATACATCATAGTTTTTTGTTATCATTTCTGATAAATTGTTGAAAAAAAAACGGAATACTGAACAAGTTTGAATTTAATTGTTGTAATAACAATCGCATTAAATAACAATTTCTACATAAATTAAATATTTGTCATAATACATGACGTAACACACAGTAAAATAAACATTAAATACGTAACTAGCAAAAAATTCCAAGCCCTTTTTTTAGTAGTTATTGTGTGTGCACTTGATCAATAAGAGGCCATTAATTCGAAATTTAAAAATTTTCACCTGAAGCAAAATATTTTTGATTTTACATCAAAGATACAGTGTAAAAAATAACTCAACATACACCTCATAATTTCTTTCGGGCTTTGTGGGAAGGGGAGAAAAAAATTAAAAAATAATGTATGTCAATATTTAGGGTTCTAATAAATATGTTTATATGCAAAATAAAAAAGTATTTCATAAATATAATAACAAAAAGAATAACAAAAAGGTCTGCATACAGCCACATCATTGGAATATTTAAAAATTTTGTACACAATTCAACAGTAATTTTATTTGGTTTGTCTATTTTGGTAAATTTTTGGTGACTTAAGTAAATTGGTAAATTAAGTTATATTGCATCTTAATAAAGAAACCATCCTTGAACAATATTAGCAAAATGATATGGGTCGTTGTCTTCTTCGAAAGCCCATTGATTTTAGGGACTTACTTGTTAGCAAATGTCATCGGAATTTGTTCTAATATGTTTCTAAGCCAAAGCTGACAAAGACTAAAAGCTCACAATTTCGAAAGAATGCGTTCGTTCACTTTCTAAGCATACTTCTATGCGAACGATAATTCGACCGACAATCCGCACGAATATAGAAGTGTTTTCATATAAAACTCGATTTATTTATTTCGAACGAAATCCAAATTGATTTGAATTCCAGTGAATAACTTTCGTTCGCTTGGGTTTTCATTCGACATTAACAGCGATACTAAGAAATGGACCATAAAGCACCACTTCACTGCAAATAGTGTGAAGTGCTTCCTGCGTAGATTTTAATTTTATTTCGTAATGATCTTACACAGTACAACACATGATTTTGGGACCAAACTTTTTTTTTTAACCAGAAGAACATTGAGTATTTCAATATGGAAAATAACAAGTATAATGACGGTTTACAGAGATATAAATGTGTTAAAATATAGAAAAAGTGATGAAAACTAACCTTGAAGAAAAAAATTCATATGGCCATTAAATTATTAATGCAGCCAACTTGACAAAAGGAATGACGCAGAAGTTCTCATTTTTGGGGCTATTTTCGCGTGCGATTTTCAGAATTGCGTCCAAATCAATGAGCTTATAAATGTTGTACTGTATTATTTACCTCATTTAGCGAATTATATGCAAGTTTTTGTTTAAACAAACTAGAAAGAAAATAAACAATCAGCAACTTGCTCCCTTTAAGGTGTTTTAATTAAATAAAACATGCTAAATAGAATTCTTTTATTTAGTTATTAAATATTTTGTTTTATAGGGACTGTTAATGTAATCAAAATTCTTTGTTTTATTGTAATATATAAATATTTTGTTAATATTTTGCTGCGGCAAGTAGCTTAAGCCGGCTATGACCAGTTTAAGCCAACATCAAACCAGTTTGAATTACAACGAATGAATTGATTATTTCTGACTTCACACTTTTCTTCTTTTTTTCTGTTTTCAATTTGTGATAAAGGTACTATTTTCCATTTCAAAATCAATGTTAAATGTATTTTTCAGTCCGTCTGTTTTTTTTAATGTTGTGTTTTTTTACTTTCAATATTTTTTATTAAATATTTCTTTAAAGCGTTAAGTTTATTGTTTTTATGTCATAACAACATATTATGATGACGACTTTTAATAAAATACAGGGAAGGGAATAGAAAATTATTAAAAAAATTATAACTTTTGAAAATGAATTTTATTGGGCGAAAATTTGTAACTTTCCGGCATGTGGCCTATTCTCAAGCTGTTCAATATTGTTGTCTTTGTACGATTATGTAGTTTGTTTGTTAATATGTTAAGGAAACTTTTTTATGAATTTTAAAATCTCTGACGCATATTCATAGTCGTGTTTTTAGTTTTAACTTAAGCCTAATCTATTTGTAGTTGCTGCTAAAGTTATTCATAGTTTAAATATTTTAGATTTATTTACTTAGTTGCAACTAAAAAGTTAGTTTTCATATGAAACTGACTTCAATTCCGTAAAATTACTTCCGTTAATTAAGTTAATTCAGTTGAGACTTACCTAATTTAAAAAAAGATATTAGAAAAATATAATAAAAAGTGAAAAATTGAAGCAATAAAAAGGTTTTAGATTTACAAAGTTATTAATTTAAAATGGCGACGCACAGTGGCTGAAAATCGTTTTTCATTGGCCAAAATTCTGTAACTTTTGAACCGATCAAAATATTGAAGTAATGTTTATTTTATTGGATAGATATTTAGTTCAGCTTGACTCAGTTTAAATTTCATTAAAATTGATTAAGGACTTTTTAAGGAATTCTAGGTCAAAGTTGAACTTTTGAATTTTTTTTACTTTTAGAGTGAAATATGGGTTTATTATTTTTTTATTTATTAAAAAATTGAATATTTGGAAATTAATAATAATTATAAATAATTTTTGTAATAATGGAATTTTTTTAATGTTACACTTAAAAAAAATTTTATACTGAAAAAAATAGTAAAATCAACTCGAGATTTTGCTATTACAGAAAAATTAAAAATTTTTTGCTGACAAATTTGCAAATTTGTTTACACTCAAAGAATAGTTACACTTAATAAAAAACGTTAATAATATTATCTAAAAATATTGCTATTACTACAGAAAAATTTATTATTTTTTGCTGTCAAATTTGATAATTTTAAAAACATTTTAAAAATAAAAACTGCAATAAATTTTAATAGCATTTGCAACAATGGTAGGTTCTGTTTATTATTATTTTTTACTAATACTATGTTTTTCGTACTTAAATAACAATGAAAGGCAATTATAATTATTATTCATTTGAATCAAATATTGATTGCAAATATTCCATATTTTGTTCTGTGCTATCTCTGTTCTTTAGTAGTTTTTTGGCTTCTTCATCTAAATCCCGATGTTCCACTTTCCATTGATTTTGAATACTGGAGATAAACGGATCAGACGTTGCCAATAATATATTAAATAGATCTTCATTTGTTGAATTTCGTGAAATTTTTCTAGTATTGTGGTCTCTATAAAATCTGTAATCCTTGTTCCTTTTTTCCTGAGCCTCCTCTGATAGATCTCCAAGTGGCACCAAATGATATTTAATGACATCTTCTCCATGATAAAGGATTTTGTGAACTGTTGCAGACATATTTCTCCATGGGTAGTTGGTTGTATATATTTTTGCAGTTTCCTTAGCATAATCGTCGCGACGATGCATTTATTTTATGGAATTCATTGTTGATAGAATTTTAGAGTTTTTCAAATAAGCAAAAACCAAACAAGGGATGTGTTTTTTTTGTGCTGTTGACTGAAGTAGTTAGGGCGTTGACTACAAAGCCAGTGATGACTGAGAACGTGACTTCGAGCCAAAGTTTTAGACAACGCATAACCAGTGATGCCAAGAGTAGAGAATTTTCCCTTTTTGTAGGGAATTCATTGAAAAATTTCAAGGGAAGGGACTTTTCCCTTTTGGTTGGGGAATTCATTGAAAAATTTCAAGGGAAATGTAGGGATTTTTTAAAACTTTGTTTTTCTTAACTTTATATTGCGGTGTAATTGCGTAAAACACCCCAAAAAAGTGATAATACATATTACGCGAGATATTTCATACAGACAGAAAACATCTTTTGGTAAATAATATATAGAGACAACGAAAGGCAAAGAAATATTCGATTTTCTTGGGAATAAAATTTGTACGGAAAATAACAAATTTGAAAATTTTGATTTTTTTTTGGTTTAATATATAAATTAAAACTTTTTACAAATAAATAAGAGTATTAAGCTATTTTAAATATTCAAATGCGCTCTTAGAAGCAAAAAAAAAATAAGTTTCATTCTTTCCATTCCGGGTCACATTTATTTTTAACTTGGACTAAATTAAGAATTCAGAATTAAGATTTTGTTTACCTTCTAAGATCTAAACATCCGTATTTGAAAAATTTAAGAAATCTATATTAGCAATGAATGCGAAGAATTATAAAAAAATGGAACAGCTCTTAAGTTAATCCAAATAATTTTTGAAGAAATGTAATTAGTACAGTCGTTTGAGAACTATGATGGTACAAGGGCAGATATTGGAGGTTTTTAAAATTACAAATTTATGTTATTTTTTATTATTATTTAATTTTTTGTCTGACGATATAAGTGTACTAAATTTTAAAACCTTAATATAATGTTCTTTTTTCCTAAAATCAATGAATTTTTAGAGCAGGGAAGAATATTGGAAATTTTTTTCAGCGTGTAGGGAAAAATTGGGAATATTTTCGAGACGTAAGGATTTTGTTAAATTTCTGCTGGCATCACTGCTCATAACATCCAGTATTTTTTGGATGTGCATTAGTGTGCTATTGTATTTCTTGTTGCTGGACTAATTAAGTGCCGAAGGCATAAGTAGGCACTGGTCATTGAACTGGTGTACATCACAGCGTCCTCCTTTGTCGGTATTGTAAGCAAGATCGTTTGCTATTCAGCTTAACAAAAGTTACTGCGTCTACTTGATAAAAAAATTAACAAAATGCGCAATAAGCAGAGTTTTAAAAGAATTAATTACTGTGAACACTCACTGTCACCATCTGTCCTTTCTATACCATCTCTTTCCAAAATAAAGTAACACATCAGAAATGCTTGTTAGCCATAAATTTCCATTTCTTTTATAAAAAAATTATGTTCTAATGCTTCAGAAAATATTGGAAAACAAAAAAGAAAACAAAAATTTCTTTTGCTTAATACATTAAAAACATCAAAAATATTATATTAAATGAGAATAAAATTTGATTTTATTAAAGAAAAGTTATCTTTTATCGATCATGTAAAAATGGTACCGATATTTCTTCACACAATTTTCTTTTTTTTCAGATATAGCAGGGCTTTCTTTCCTTTATCGTAAAATTAAGTCGAAACGATTCAAAAATTGTCAATAAATCGACTATGAATAGAAGTGAATTATAAGTTGGTAGCTAAATTTAAGTTGCATCTTAACTAATTTCATATTAAAAGTGTTACTATGAATATATCCCTCTTTCCACAAAAGTTTAATTCAACTTTTAATCAATTTATTTTAAGTTCTGACTCGTTTAATAAGACATGGATTTATTTGATTAAATTAGCTGTAGACGTTTTTTTGCTCACTGTATATGTTCGATACGTGATATATTTGTTATAAATATTATCTATTTCGTAATAAAGAAGGCAACATTACTTGTTTTTTTATTAAACTAAAAATTTTGTTATTGCAATAATAACAATAAAAAAATAAATATATCTAAATGTATTGTTTGACCCACATTATATCCATCCGCGTGCCTCCTCATCGCTTATAACCAGGGCTACCGAAAATATATGTTTAACATACTTTTTTTCTGCACGTTACACAAACATATTAGTTAGTTGGTTAGTTAGTTAGTTATACATTTAAAAAAATTTTAAGCATGTTGTCACCGATTCGTCAGAGCATACTTTTTCACATTTGGCTTTTAAGATCATATTTTTGCATATTTTGCATTTCCTTTTAAATGCATTTTATTGTTTGTTTCCATTTTACTGCTTCTGACTAGATGTCTCTTCTTGATTGTGAAGTTATTAATTTTATAATGATTGTTTATGGTTCAAAATCTCCAGAACCTGGAAAGTGTTTTTTTTTAAGTTAAACAAATTGGAAGAAATAAAGCAATTGCCAAAAAGTTTCAAATGGGATAAAGATTGTTGGTTGAACAGCAACTCCGAATCTCGTAAAAGATTTGCCAAAAGCCAAAAAAAACTTCAAAACAGGCGAGAAATCCATAAAGTTGTAAATAAAAGAGGATCTCAGAAACGGGCAAACATAAAATAAATTCGAAAAATGTTTATCAGTTTGCAAAAACTTTAGCATATTTTGGAAAATCGCTAAATTAGCACAGAAAACAGAAAAAATCATTCAAATCGGAATTGGGCATTCGATTTCTGTTAAAATCTGTGAAATGTTACATTCAGAAAAAAATTCGGAATTTTAGATAAAACCGAAAAAAGTTTAATGTGAAATGGGAGCAATATTCGAAATATCACATAACTGGAAAAGTTATACAAGAACACACACAAAATATCGTAAAAATACAAAAAAAAATATAAAAAAATAAATTTAATATTAATAATGTGCCAAAGTATAGAAAAAGAATTAAAATCAAGAATGAATATGCGGAAATGGTAAACATTTATAACTAAAATAAAAAAAAATATTGTATATATGTATGCATTGAAACGAATAGTTTGGCTTAAGTTCAAATCCGATATATAAGTACTCTCTTAATAAAAAAAATAACGAATTTATTAAAAAAAATTTCTAATAAAAATGAAATAAAAAAATTAAAAAAAATAAATGTGTAAACTCGGATTTGAACTTGTTCGACTAATTACTTACAAACATTAATTATAAAAATATAAATATATATATAGAAAACCTTGCACGTCACCAGGAACTTCCCGAAATGCTCAACTCCAAAATAGTTAAAAATTTATAATTTTTCTATCACTGCTTTGTTTTTCGAAAATTTTCGTCAATGTTGTCTATCGCACCATTTAACTTATTTAGATTTCGTTATTTAATGCAGTTTTTCAAGTTCAAAAGAGCAAATGAATTTTGAAAATCGATTCGACAAGGAGTTTTTGAGATATTAAATTAAAGAGTTTTCTTAATCACATTTGCGAAAGTGGATGTTGTTTTTTGAGTTTAAGAGCTGATTAGATTTTAGATTTGATTTTATTTCCGAAAATTCTCAAAATATATCCAACCGAATTGGTTCGTTATCGCAGGAGATCCAATTGAGGCCAGTGTCTTTAGAATGGTGCAGATTTTCTTCAGGTCGCATTCTTATGTTATGAGAGGCTTACATGACACACACACAGACACACGCACCACACTCACACACGCACACACCACATAACCGCATACACGTGCGTGTCTATAGAACACTTCACTGGTATCGAATGAGGATTACACACCTCCAGGGTTAAAAATAAAACACACACACACATACATCCATTTGGACATAATTATGAAAATAGATCCCCCACGACCTCAAAACGTTGACGTCTAATGAAAACTCGATTTTCCAAAATCGGAGGGGAATGAAATCAGTACTTTCGTGTCTTTGATAGCGGAAAGATAAAAAACATGAAAAAAATTTTAAAAAATTTTAAACTGTATGAATAATGCATTGATTGATGATATAACCTTTTTTACTTATTAGCTCGATGAAGAGTACAAAAACAATCTTCGATTCAACGTCTGACCACTATATATTTTTTTTTATTTTAAGAGCACATTTTAATATTTTTAGAACATCTTTTATGTGCACCAACCATTTTATTTATTATTGGTTTTGGTTTCCCTGCTTATTACAGTTCCCTGAGTCATAGTTACATTATTTTTGTAAGTCAATTTTCATTTCCTTCTGTTATTTTCTATTATTATATTAAAAAAAATGCTAAAAAGCACAAGCAACTAAATAAGAATCAATTCCAAAAGTGTGAGGTTAAATATTATAAAAAAGGACAACTGAGTAAGTGAGTGTGTGGGTGGGTGATTGTTTATGTTCAACCTCAATAAAATACTATTAACTATTACGTAAGAAATCCATGAAAAATAATGTCAATTTCATTTAATGTTAAATATCAGAGAAACAATCGAAACAAGTACATATGTTGTTATATTACTTAAAACTAAAATTTAAAATAGTAATGACTATTATTTTGGCAAAATATAAAAACATTAAAACTACGTGGTTGGGGTTTAACATTCTAGCATTCTTAATAAGTACTTGGTAATAAAATTTAAAATGCTCTTTATGTTGAGGTTGGAGGCCTACTCAGGCCGTCTTGTTGAATCAATTCAATATTTTATTTAATTTGCTAGTCTTTGAAAAGGAGGGTTCTCCTTTTCGAAAGATGCAATAGATACACTCCCTTTTTTTCGAGGAAAACAGGAATATTGCTAATAATTAGAAAATTCGTTTATATTTTGAATCAAAGAAAGCAAACAGAAGCCATAAGAAAATTTTGATTACGATGTGTGTTTTTAGTTTTTTTAATAGTGAAATAAAGAGAGAACCCAGCGAATGCTCTGATGGCAAACCAATGAGATAAAACGTTAATAAACACACACTTCATTACTTCTAATTGGGAATTGAAATGAATTACTTTAACATGGAGATGCCATTGGAGGCAACTGCTTGAGGATATTTTACACTATAATACAACAAGCAGTACGTTTATAATAACAATTTATTATATCAGGGTTGCATTTTTCTTAATTTACGTAATACTTGTATAATAGTTTGAAATGGCCTTTACCAGTACCGTTTACGCACAACGACATCTAAATGTCATTACATGGACGTCATATTAATAACTATTTACTTTGAAATTCTTTATTATCGTCATTATTGTGTTTAGAGTTTTAAGTAAATTTAGTTTTAATATTAATGTGGAATATGTATGTGAGCGATTTTTAAGTTTGATTTCTAAATTTGGCTACTGATCTTTGAAATCTTAAATTTTAAATATTTTTTTTTGGTATTTTGCCTGTGTGTTAATTATACTTGATCTGCCCTGCCAGAACTTGAGTAGATCAATGTTCTCCAAACTAAGAATCACAGTGCGTCATTCTCTCTCTTGTAATACCCAGTAAAAATTAACATATTAATGTATTAATAAAACATAAGGTATGTTTTTAGTAAAGGCCGTGATACACTATCCTACTTGGTCGTGCGATCTGCCAAAAAAGTCGTGTGTGTTCAAAAAGTATAATATATAGTGTGGCCATAAAATGCACTTGTGAGGCAGATTTTTTGACAAGTCTGTCCGAAATGCATATAATTATGAAAATTTCCATAAAATGATAGATTTCAAGCGATCAGATTTGTTTTTTTTTTAAGAAATTAAGTTGCAACGAAAGCAAAATTAAATTAAAACTATTTCTTTTATAAATCTGCAACTATTTAGGCGCAAAAGTCAATAAAATCTAAAATTACTTGAGTGAAAAACACACATTTATGTATGTGTTTGCATCTTTTTTGTATGATAGTGTGGCAAATTCAATGCGATTTTTAAAAGAGTGTATCACGGTGTGTATGATAGTGTATCACGGTCTTAAGTGTTTGAAACTTTCTAATACAATTTTTGTTAATGCCTAGCAAATTTAATTTTTACTATTTCATGGAGCGGGATCCCGGGAAATTAAAAAAAATTCCGCTTTCCCGGGAAATGAAAAATTGCGGGAAAAAACTGTAATACCAAACAATTGTTAAAATTAGTTGCACAAACTTGCGCAAAGTTTTTTTTAATCTAAAATCAGAGATTCTAAATTTTATTGTGGTATAAAACATAATTTCTACATTTGCTACCTTCACTTTTAAAAACCTTTTTCATTTTTCTTGTTTTTTTTTTTCTTTTTGTTTTTTTTTTTGCAAAAAAGTATATAAATTTTCTTTAATTTTTAAACGAATTTTTTCAACCTTAATATTCAATATAATATTTTTTTTAAACATCAAAAATAGCCTTTGAACAAATCTTTTAGTGAAAAAAAAACTCAATGTAATAGCTTCTTTATTCGTTTAGTCAAAAAAAAATCATATAAACATCTTGAAACCGAAAAAAACATTAAAAACTCATGTAATTTTCTGCACTTTCCTGACTGCAGCAGTGTCTTAGAGCTACAAATCGCAACATAAAGTTTTCAAAATTTACAATATGATTGTGTATCTAGCTGCGTACTTAGTTTTTAAGATATATTTAAATTATTTTTTGCCTTTTTGGCCAGCATTTTGGCTCAAATACTCCTCTGTGTGTATGTAAATCTACTCCAAAATTTTTGCTGGTCTGCGAAATGGAAAATTTTTTTCCATATTTTTAATAATTTTTCATATTTTTACAACAACTAAACAAAGGAAATGAAATAAAATATGCTCTAATATAGCAACAGAAGTATTTTAATTATATATTTTTTTAATAAAAAATAATGATTAATTGTTGCTTTCGAAAAACGTCATAGAGAAGAATTTAAACAAGTTTTGATGTAATATGCATGTTGTATGTCTAAAATTATAAGCCAATAGCTGCTGAAAGTTTATTTATTAAGTTGAAGCAATATCATTTTACACATCGATAAAAATAAAACAAACAAACAAAACTGAACAAACAAATAAGCAAATAAAAAAAAAACGCCACATAACCAAAACATACATACTTATGTATGTGTGTACATATGTCTGCATATTCAATAAATAATTTCATAAATATGTCGTATGATTGGAAAAAAAATTTTCATTCTCATGTACACACAGTGGTTGTCACATAATTAACTCTTTTTATTTTATTCGGTTTTGTAACTTGAGATTATTTTTGATAAGAACCTTAAGAAAAATTCAATTACTTGTGCGATAATTTCTTTTGTTAGTTGGACACTTAATTAAAACATTTTGCAATTTTGAAATTTTTATAAGATATTAATTATATTGTTTCATTATTATTTAATTTTTGGCATTGAAAAATGAAAAACAATGCAAATGTGCTTATCGTATTGAAATGTACGGTAGTTGGAACGTACGTAGCAATCAGTATAAAATATAAATTCATAACGTTGTTACGTGACATTTGTAAAGCAGTGATGGCCTGTTTGCATGTCAAATTGTATGGTGGTATTTTCGCTATTATGTTTTTGTACTTTTATGAATGGTGATATCTGTGGAGAAAGCAACTTAAGTGAATTTTTACAATTTTCAAGAAAGCTTTACAACCGCGAAACAATAATTTAATATCTTATTTGTAATACATATGGATACACACATATCTGTTTATTATAAATATAAAATACAGCCCTGGTTCAGTACACTGTAATCATCCCTGTATACAGTTTTACCAACAATATATTATATAAATGCAACAAATAATTCAAAATAACGAATAGCGTAGTTACCCACTGGGTAACCCAAAAAAATCCACTGGGTTTTATTTGACATTTTATTTGAAAAAAAATCTACCCAGTTGGGTGCAGCTGCTGCAGCAGTATCCATAGTACGTCTTTGTACAAGTTGGCGCAAAAATAACCTTCCGATGTTTTTTGGCTGTAATTTAAAAAAAATGAAAAACTTTGATTCTTCTTGTGGATTATTTTTATTTGGTCTTTTAGTTTTTTTACATCAAGTCGAGAATATGATGTCATGTAAATGGCCGCCGCCACAGTTGATTGTCATTTGAGCCCTTTTTATGGCATTTTCCATCACTTTGGCCAAAACTTCCGGCGAGAGGTCCTCACATTCTTGACGGATATTGTCTTTAAGAGCTGCAAGAGTCTGAGGCTTGTTGACATAATCCCGCGACTTCAAAAAGCCCCACAAAAAGAAGTCTGCAGCGGTCAAATCAGGCGATCTTGCTGGCCAGTGCAAATCGCCAAAACGGGAGATTAGGCGCCCGGGAAATGCAACCTTCAGCATATCGGTTGTGGCACGTGCAGTGTGTGCCGTTGCACCGTCCTGTTGGAACCACATGTTTTCCAATCCCAATTCATCAAGTTGCGGCAAAAAGAACTCGTTAATCATTGCTCTGTAGCGCTCACCATTCACAGTAACCGTTTGGCCCGCGACGTCTTCGAAGAAAAAAGGTCCGATGACTCCTTCAGCGAAAACAGCACACCATACAATGACTTTGAGCGGGTGTAATGGCTCTTCGTGGGTTACACGCGGATTTTCAGTGCCCCGGAAGCGTAAATTTTGCTTATTTACGTACCCGCTAAGATGGAAATGGGCCTCATCACTCATGATTATTTTTGATGAAAAATCATCTTCAAATAAATAGTCACCAATATTCCGCGTTCTAGAGCAGTGTAGCGTAACATTGTTTATTCACGTGTATTTCGCATGTGTTTACTACACAAATGTCAAAACAGAACTGACATTAGGGGCCAATCGCAAAATTTATAGCATTTTCTGATAGGAGGATTGCTTTTGCGCCACCTTGTATTAACACACATTTTGTGCTCTCACGAGTATCGATCCAATTTTCACGATCCCTTTCAAAACTTGTTACAAGATTTTAATTAGAGGTATAAATCATACTTTGACTCATGACACCTACAGCGATTTATTTTTGCTGAATGAATATGAATCGGATAAAGAATAATCTAGAGAGGATTTAATGTTTTGTGTATTTTTTTCTATATCCTTGAATAATTAATTAAATATTAAACTTAATTAAACTGTGCCGATTTTGTATTATTTCAGGCTTTACATTTTCTAAAAATCACTTCATTTAACACACATAGTAAAATATGTATGTATGGATGTGTGTGTGAATATTTATATATGCATGTAGATTTGAGAACAATTAAATTAATTTGTTTGTTGTTTTTATTATTGTAATTAATTTCACGTTTACAATCTTACAAACACATAAAAAGAAAGTCTAACAAAAGCTTATTACCGGAGCATTAGTTTTGAGTTAGAGATGGTATTGTGGTATCGCGACTTTGTACGTAATTTTTTTTGGGCTCACGTTCATGCACGCCAACTTCAATGTAAAGTATATTGAAAGTCAAGCTAGAGCGGTTGTTGATCGAAGTAGTTAGCACCTTGACTACTAAGCAAGTTATCATTATTAGCAGGGCAAGTTTTTCATGCTAAATTGCATTTGCATATTTTTCCAATTTGTCCCAAGAAAAACATTTTTGATATACTCGTAACTTGCATAAATTTGCATATTACGCAGGTTGGTAACTTTTTTTTAACAAAAATTGCTTGTGGTAACTGATGCAGCTCCAAATATGGTCTCCCCAATGTGATCATTAAAAATTCTTAATCCCGAATATGAATTTTTCCAAATAAACTTATTTTCCTAATTGATTTCCAGTCGCCCTCTTGTATCAATGTAATACATTCTATGCGCCCAAGTATGATCAATCCTCAAAAAGCCTTGTACCACCCACTAGATGGGGATCTTGGTTAACAACTTTATAGAAATAAGCAGCGTTTAAAATGAAGGCTTAATTTAAGAATTCTTCGTTAAAAACGGATTTACATACATAGTAAAATACACAGTAAAATAAAATTAGAAACCAAAGGACTTTCTTTATATGAAAGTTTATCCGTCATAGAAGACGTAAAAGAAAAACTTCAGAATATTAATAATAAAATATTTATTTAAAAACTTAACAAACTATTTAATCGAAATGTTGACCAAGATGTTGGACGTATATTTTTAATATATTTGACCGTTTTGAGCGACAATTGAAGATCCTTTCAATTTCAAAACTTAAAAAAAAATCCGATAATAATTTGTAATTAACATTTGTTTAAATAAAACTGATTAAACATGATTAGTTCGTGTTTTTTCAGGTGCATATATTTGTGCATATTTTAATGACTTTTTTGGAATATTTGCATGCGTATTTTAATAATTTTTGTGCATATTTAAACTTGCCCTGATTATCAGGAATATTTGTGCATTAGTATCTTTTATTAATGTACATCAATTGAATACAATTCAGTGCTATAAATGCCGACGAAGAAGGGCGCTATTCCAGGTATTTATAGCACTGAATTGTCGGCGAAGTAAAAACAAATTGCAATGAAATTCGCTTATAATATGAACCGGTTATAATAAGTTATTGTTTATAAGAAATAACTTCTCCGTTTCCAACAGTTTTTTTAAAAATATCATACGAATGACTTCGCATATATCGAACTTTTTTCTAATATTCAAAACAAAAATTAATCTAAATTTATACGAAAGAAAAATATTTACTCTGTTTATAATAGATTTGCTCTATTACTGCTGGATTTGCCCGGAACTGGGGAGAACGAACTCTTGTAATAAGTGTAATAAAATCGCTTATATGTAGCATAAAAGCTATTGTGCCTACTTGACAAGAGAAGGGCTTCAACGACGTTGCTTTAAAATTTACCACAACCCGCTGGAGTTGCTACCACTTCACCATCTGACCGCTTTAAAATAAATTAACTCCTTTCCAAAGAAGGCAACACATCAACTGATAGGCATCGATTGCCTAAACAAGAAAAAAATCATAAATTTTTTCAAGGATTTGCTGCACCACTCCTATTTGTTTTATTTTTATTTTTGGAATTATAGATGCTTTTCAGAAATTTTAAATTACATTTAAAACCTGCCACCCTCATCCCCCATGCATGTTCAAGCCTACCAATTTTTTTAATACTCCCGTTTATGCACGCTCGTGCGATTAAGGGACAACATTTCATACGATCAGGCATGATCACGCATGCTTTGAAGAAATCACATAAGTGGTGTCGCCTCCCACCTCTAGTTTGAATTAGAAATCGCACCGTGAGTAGATTTGCACATTTAAAAGCTCAAAAACATTTGCTCTCGATCAATATTTAATTTGCTTCACCTCAGTGATTCTTTACATGCGTGATTTGATGTAATTTATGTTAATCACGGACGACGCATCTCTGGTTTGAAAATGTTGCAAGTAGCAGTCAATTAAAGATGGCGCTGCTCATGACACATTTGATTGAATTGTCGTTGAACCAACTAAAGCAAAATAATAAAATAAAATTCGTGTCACATTGATTAGTTTGCAAATTCTAGCGGTCACAGTTTGAATGCGCTTTTTTTGTTCTTTCTTCTTTTTTGTTCGAAATAAATGAAAACTTTTCGTGTAATTCAGTGCTGGTGAATTCTATTTGCTTTTGTTTAGCCGTTTTTTGTTGTTGTTAATAAATGGCATTTTCCCCTGTAACGCTTTCATTCATACATTTATGTAGTGCATTTTATTCATTCACTCATTCATTCATTTATATTTCATGCATTGCATTTGAATGTTATTATGCTTTTTTTTTTGTTTTGTGTTCATAAAGGTACAATTTGCATGTAACTAACTACTCACTACATGAAATGAACTCGTGTATAGAAGTGCACACAATTCAATGTTATAGTTATAGTTTTTGTTATTTTATTTTTTAATTTTCCAACTGCCACAGTAACATGATAAATATTTAACAAATGCAAAAATGAAAAAAATAAAAATAATAATTTCCAACAAAATAATTTTATGTAGTGCACATTATGTAGAGTAAGAAGAAAAAATAAAACACAATATTATCATGATGTTGACCTTGTTTCTGGAACAGTCAAAGTATAATTATGAGTACTTGTTTATCTTGTTTTGTCTTGTTCTATTAAGACTTAAGTGTGATTTTTGTTAAAAACTTAAAACTAAAAACTATTGACACCTCTCCACCATTTCATACCGCACAGCAGCCAACGCATATGAAAAGTTCTCGTCATCATTAAGGGAACTAAGGAACAGTTTCTTTAGGATTTATGAAATTCTTTACACGAAATAATAGTACTCAACTCAGCTGGAAATTTTTCATGGTCTGTCTTGTCTGTCACTCACATCCTTTCAAACTTCATACATATTTTCAGTTAATTAAACAACGAGTACACCAATACCTCGACTTGCGTCGCTAATTTGGGGTATGTATGAATTTCCATACATTTTTATTGGTTTTTTCATTTAATTGGTTTCGAGATTCATTATTTTAGCTGAAAAAATTGATTTTTCAATAAAGAATACAATTTATTTTTCCAAAAATTTTTATTCCAAAAAAAAAAAATTTATATTTCTAAAAATTTTTATTCAAAAAAAAAATAAAATTTATTTTTTTAAAAATTTTTATTCAAAAAATACAATTTATTTTTCTAAAAATTAAAAAAAAAAAAATATGTAACAAATTCATGAGAAACACGTAAAGAAACATAACAAAAGCATAATAAAAATATTAAGATTAAAATTAAAAATAAGGAATTCATAGCAAAAAGCAAAAGTCTAAATGTATTTTAATTTTTTTATTTTGAGTCATCTCCTAAATAAGCGCGTCAAGCGCTTTCTACCTGTCATGCTTATACAAAGTGTACGAAGTAAACCCAAATGGCGCGGCGCCAACGTTTTGCAATTGGTTAATTCGATTTTGACAGCGCGTTAAATAGTGAAGTTTGGCTGTTAATAACTGTTGTTTTCCTGTTTCCTTTTGTTATTGATACAAAGTAGTGTCATTTTAGATAGTTTTAGGTCAATCCAGCGGTTTTATCTCCATTTTAAATTATATTTTGCGGTTTTTATTAAATAAAATAAATTAACATTACTGTTTATGAAACAGCGTTGACGCTCTTATTTAAATAAGCATAAAATTCAGCATAAAAGCTACGCGTTGGGAAACGCTACGCTGGAAGCGCTAATTTAGGTTGGCCTGTAAATCGATTACCATTTCTACGGTTCGATTTGTCAATCTGGCTGATTCTTGTATAAAAGTATCTAAAGTTAAGGGCAAATACAATCTGCGAAACCTTTCTGGCTTGTCTGCAGAAACACCCAGCCTCCAGGCAGGAATCGAACCTGCGTCCCCAGACTAACTGTCTAGTACACTATCCCTAGTCTACCGGAATCCATTTGCTGGACTAGGAGTATATTCATTTGCATTAGACTTTTCTGTTTTAGCTTTGTATAAACATTTTCATATTAACGACGCATCTTCGAAGTCACGCAAATTTTTTTTGAAGACGCATCTTCGAAAAGACGCAAACCGATGCGACGCAAACCGGGTTATTGGTGTACTTTGGATTTTATTATAACCCAGCAACAGCAATCATCGTTTTATTTGTTATATAAATTTATCTTGTTTGAGAAGATAAATAATGTTTATTCTAAATTTGTTTAAATAAATTATAGTTACTATTATATATTAAGACCAAAAATAATCGTGTGCATGAAAACAGGTTTTGATAACAGCGGTCTTACTTACTTCACCCTAAATGATTCGCCATCATTGTACAAAAGTTTATCAAATAACTCTGTCAGAAGCTGTTGGATACTAAAGTAAAAAAAATCGAATTATCATTTTTTCTTACACTTCTCGAATGTGAAATATGTGAAAAAATCATTTTCCAAGCATTACAATGCTCTGAAGACTTATGAATTATGTTACAAGGAATACTTTTCCTGAAGATTACTTAACTGAATTTGTCACAGCTTGGCAGCTATGGACCGAAAATTGTGGAAAAATATTAAAAAAATAATTTCGACATTTTAGAAATTTTGAGGAGCTACATGAATTTTTTTCGTGTTAGTTTGTTTCACACTTTTTTTATCCTGGTCTATAGCTACAATCGTGATGCAGACAGGAAAATAATAAAAAATTTCAATTGGTTTCCGAGGAATTAGTCGTGTGAAAAATTGCATGTTCTTCGGAAAAATCAAGTTTTATAAAAAAATATACATGAGGACATGAAACTTGAACAGCAGCTAAAACTAGCAAAACCTAAATGCGGTTTTGTTAGTTTCGAGCATTACAATTTTTTCTGTTAAGTGGAAAAAATGATAGCCGTCAATATTAATACACATTAGTTCCAATTTTTTTTAAATCTTATATTCCATTCTCCTTAAGATGTCGGTGGTAACTGTTCGCATTCCTGTCGAATATTCTCTTTCAGAGCTGCGAATCTCTGCGGCTTCTTGCTATAAGCCCGCGATTACAAGTTTTTTTTTTAAATCAACAACCAATAGTTATTTTTTGACCGATTCTTTTTCCGTCCAAAATAACCGGGAACAATTTTTTTGACCGGAAAAATACAGTAAAATTTTGTACTTTTATTTTTGTCTTGAAAACTTTTAATTTTGACCAAAAAAATATTCGTTAAATTTAAATTTACATATTTTTTTGCCCAAAACAATAAAAGTTAAAAAAAAAATTAAAAATAAAAACAAATGCCATTTTTTCGGGAAATTCTTTTTAACAGCGATGCTGCGTTAGCACATTCAGAATATTTTTTTTTCTTAGAATGTTCTTACTAAGAAGGTATAGCTGTTTAAAAAAAATTAATATTTAAAATGCAATATTTTTTTTATTAATTTTAATAAAAAGTATTTTTTTAATGAATCTGTTCATATTTACCGCAAACATGATTAAAAATAAATTGGATAATAAATAAAGTGAAGTTTTTTTTAATTATCCGTTTCTGATATTTTTTCTTTTGCATCTACACATTATTTGCTTTCGCTTGTTTTTTTGACATTTAAAATTCTTATTTGTACTGAATTCTACTGCTGCAGTAAATCGTGTTACGTAACACGAAATTAAAAATTATTTGGTTTTAAAAAATCACTCGATTTAAAATCGACTCGGTTTGCAGAGCCCAGTTTCCCATTACGGACGTTTCTGTTAAAAGGACACTGTTGGCCGATCCCGTTAACATCCTATAAGAAAAAAATTGCAATGGCTTCCTCTCTCTCTCTCTCTCTCTCGGGGTCTCTCATGAGCGGACGCGGACACACGATTGACAAAAAAATTGTCTTGAAACTCGCACAATTTCCAGATTTTATTTAAATAAAATTTTTTGTTTTCCAAAATTTTCTAATAATACCAAACTGAAACATATCAAGTTTAATACAAACCGCAAAAAAACGTAACCAGCTGATGCGTCGAAATATAATTCGAGACTTTGGAAAAATGGAGGCCAATAATATATTATGTAAATAAAAAACAACCATAGAAGGAATTTAAAAGAAATATAAATTTCTTATGTAACAATTTTGTAGAAAATTCAAATTCATATCTTCTCAGATTTGTAGCATTATCATTATCTTAAAGTTGTTACTACAATACAGTATTGTTCATACATTCCCATTTATTATTCTTTGAATCATTGAAATGTGTTACAAATCGCATACAATTGGAAAATTGTGCAAACACATCATCAACATTAAGATGAACGACATCATCAGCTCTACCTTTGACTAAGTGTAGTAAAAAAAATATAAACTTTAAGCGCTACCCAACAAACACAACAACATGAACAACAACAACCGAAAATTCGATGGTTTCATCAGTTTGATTTCAAATGTGATAATTAATACTTTTTGGTTTTGAAAAACAAGCACGAACTGTGTTGACGTTTTGGCTTGTCTGCCGAAACATGCAGGGTCCAAGCAGGAATTGAACCTGTTATCCGCATAGTAATAATCAAGCACACTGCTCCACCTGTCTATGGCAACACCATAACCTAGAAATAGATTTAATATTAATTTAGAGCTACTCGTTAGATTATCAGTCTAGTGGTGGTTCAATTCCCTAGAAAGACAAACCAAAAAGTATTCGCACATAGACTTCATAGCAGTGATGCCAAGAGTAGGGAATTTTCCCTTTTGTAGGAAATTCATTGGGTAATTTCAAGGGAAAGGAAAAAAGGACAGATTTCTAATTTTAAGGAAAATTTAGGGAATTTTTAAAACTTTATTTTTTTCCTTTTATATTGCGGTGTAATTGCGTAAAACACGCCACAAAAATAATAGCAATCTAAATTTAAAATTTTGTTACAGTATTACGCGAGGTATTTCATGCAGACAGAAAACATCTTTTGTTAAATAATATATAGAGACAACGAAAGGCAAAGAAATGTCCGATTTTCTTGGGAATAAAATTTGTATGAAAAATAAAATAAAATTTGAAAATTTTGGAATATTTTTTTCTAATGTTGTTTACAAGATACCATGAAGGGTAATGATAATGAAAATTGTGATAAAGTTTATGTAGGACAACAAAAAATAAACTTAAAACTTAAAAAGATTAGCAGGACATAAGTTTAACCTAAAATACAGATACTATACATCATCACAAAAAAACAGCTTTATCATTACATTACCGTAATTCAGATCACTATCCGGACTTTAATAGTGTATCAATTTTGAACTCAGAAAATAAATATAAACGTCATTATATGTTAGAGATGTTACAGATAATCAATGTACCGTCAGATTTAAGAATTAACTTTAGAGCTGATACTGATAATGTAGCACAAAATTATAGACATTTAATATTCAAAGCTAAAGGAGTAAATATATAATATAATGAAATAATACATTATTGTTTTCAAATTTTAAGAATTAGTTCATTCCTCATTTAAAAAAAAAAATTCAAACGAAAAATTTTTCAATTGACTAACAATTTTTAAACCAAAACGGAAAAAGAAATTGTTGACTAATAATTTGTTAATTTTTATTATTTAAATTGTTTACTTATTTTTTCCTCCTGAAGAAGTTACAAAAAAGGTAACAAAATATCGAGATAAAACAAATCTGGGTGATTTTTATAAAAAAAGTGACCTCAAGCTTAATACTCAAGAAAAATACTTATACTTGCATTCTTTTCATTCCGGGTCATATTTTTCTCAGCTTGGATAAAATTTTATTAAGAATTCAGAACTAAGATTTTGATTACCTTCTAAGATATCGACATCCTTATTTTAAAAATTTACGAAATCTATGTTAGCAATAAATGCGAACAATTATAAAAAATGATGAAACAACTTTTAAGTTAGTCCAAAAACTTCCCTTAAAAATTAAATAATTTGTGAAGAAATATAATTAGTACAGTCGTTTGAGAACTATGATGGCACAAGTGCAGATATTGGAGATTGTTAAAGTTACAAATTTATGCTATTTTTTATTATTTAATTTTATTTGTCGGGTGATATAAATATACAAAATTGTAAAAACCTAAATAAAATGTTCTTTTTTCCTAAAATCAATGAATTTTTAGAGTTGGGAAAAATGTAGGGATTTTTTTGTGTGTATGGAAAAAGGGGAATTTTTCCGAGACATGTCGTTCAATTTCAGCTGGTATCACTGCTTCATAGTCATGTAAGTAAATACACAGGAAATTTGTGTGACAAACTCATTTTCAAATACTCGTATTTAAAGTATCAAAGCTCAAATCCTTAACAAAATATTTTCATAATTTTTATAATGCCTTCTCCACTATTTCGCAAGTAATAAAAATATTTATTTTTTAACGAACTACAAATCAGAAAATCTAGTCACAATTGTTTGAAGGCTTTTACAAAAATTGTATTTCCCAAAGCGTTATAAAATCAAAAATTTTACGATTAAAAAAAAAATTAACTATATTTCTATACACGCTTGAGAAAAGGTTGAGAATAAATTTTTGTGTGTTAAATTGCGAAAACTTTCAACTTTTTTCTTAACATCGTGTTTCTAATCAAATCATTCACTTGCGTTTACTATTTTCGAAATCTATTGTTTTCAAAATATTCCCAATTTAAGATCAAACTCACGTGTTTGCTGGCTATAAAAATTCTAATATACTTTTTGTATAGACAAATTAATATATTTTTTTATCATTCATGTTTTTGTATTTATTTGATAGTGTTTGTATGTGTGGAGGCTTTTTAAATCATAATAAATTTTTATTAAATTTAATGCCTTGTGACGACAATTGTCACTCAAATTATTACAAAAAAAAAAAAATAATAAAAAAAATAAATAAAAAAAAATGAAAACGTCTCTCGAACTGTAAACGAACTGACGCGTTGACAATCAAATAGAGGAACGAACCACTATAATTTTCATATTAAATATCTTAAATATTGTGTGATTTTCTTTCTTGTCTTTATTTCACACTTTTTAAATTTTTGAACTGGACATTTTTATTTCACATAAGTATTTTATCTGTAATCGTGATTTTTTTAATTTGTTTTTTTTTTAAGATTTTAATCAGACGTTATTAATGTTGCTGCTTCATAAATAAATATGTACTTTATTTTTGCTTTGATTCAGTTTTTTTATTAGGTTTTAATGAATTTGGCGCAAATTTATTGTTGATCATAAAAAAATCTAATAATGAAATGTTTATTTAATTTTTATACTGTTAACTTTACGAAAGTGGTGCGAAAAGAAAAACTTTATTTTGCAAAAAAAAAAAAAACACAAAAAACTTGCCTTAAAAGATGAGATCATTTAGTTATTTTAATACTTCTTTAAGTGATATTTAATAATTTTTAATATTCTCCTTGAAATTTATAAAATAGTTGAGTTTTTCCCATAGCAAGTTGTTTATAGTCCTTCGAACCGAATATTCGCTGCATATTTTTCGAATTTAAATTGCGGAAATATAAGCATGCTATTTTTATTATCACATCTGTGTTTAAAACAAAAACTACTTAACGAAATCCAATAATAGACGATTAATGGATCAAACACAATAATCACCCAGCTTAAACTTTGATGGAAAAGTAATGAGCTCAAATGCTAACAAACATATGAAGTACACCTAATTCTGTTTTTAAGCGATAGATATCGACCCCTGTGCGCGATATTATCGTATGTTACAAAAACTAAATTTTACAGGAGAACGTTTTTATTACTACAGTAACTTTTTATTTAGTTGCACATTAAACACAAGTTTTTGTGCAGATAAGTAAAAAATGCTGTTATCTTAAATGTATGTACTCGTATATGCAAACAAAATAGATGAATTTTAATGATGACAACTTGCGATTTGTGTGACTTGTTTGCAATTTTTTTTAAATTAAAAATGGTTTAAGTTGGATGTTTATGTCAAAAAGTGGCCACCATATTTTTTTAATGTTTGCAGCTAACTTTGATTTTTTTATATGAAAACATTTTAAAACTTTCAAAAAATGGTAAATATGCAGGTATACAAAAGCCACTTAAACTTTGGTTGGTGGACTATTTCTGGCAGTTGCCCATATACGTAGTAAAATCTTATGGCCTACATTTTGTAGAACAGTTCATCCCTGCCCTTCCCCTTTTTCGGGGTGTTTTTTACGATTTGTTAGAATAAAGCCAAAAATGCCGTTATGAGGGCGAGTTAGAAGGTGAATGTGTTCTACAAAAATATTTGCCAAAACATTTTCTACAAAAGTTGCTGAACATACCCTACACCTCAGATGTAAAGAAAACATAGTTTTATATACCGATATGCTGTGAGAACAAGCCAAAGCTGGGAAACTTTAACCGCCCCTAAATTAAAATTCCGATGTCAACTTTCAAAACGCCGAAACATGTATGTTTATTTTTTGAGATCTCTTCTATCAGAATCAATCGTCGGAACCCCGTAAGTTTGAAATTGTTGTACAGTGTAATAGAAATAAAAACATTTGAAAACTTGAATTAAAATATATTTTTAATTTAATTCTTAATTAATTAAAATTCAAGGTTACAAGAATGTGTGATTGAGAATAAAAGTACTTTAACTGCCAGACCCACGATGTCACACGTATTCGTTCTTTCCTAAGTGTGAAATCTTGGTTCTGGCAGTAAGTATTTTTTTGTCCCCTAAATAAACTTTATACGTTTCCCTTAAGATATTCACCATTTCCTGCTCGTCTGAAATTGGCTTTTAGGATTGAAAAGATTTTCCATTCTGTGAGACTTGATGAATTTCTTAAGAAATAAATTTTATTGGCAGTAGAAACCTCAAAAGTCCGTTTTCAAAGATGTTTCTAAGCTAATTTTTGACAATGACAGCTGTTTCTAAAAGATATTGGAAATTTGTTGTATCGGTCTGAATTTTATATGTTGTTCTTTTGATAGTAAAATAATCAGCATTTATTGAATACTGAAGACGCGAAATCGAAATATCTTTTACCTAAAGAAAGAAATGTGTAAATATATATGTATGTATGTTAGACCCCTCTTAAATTATAGATTTTTTTATTTTTTTTTGGGATTGGATTTCCAAAACATTTTTTTCGGTCATTCGCCGACTGAATTGTGTCTTAAAAAGGTCCTTGTATATTCCTTGTATATAAACAAATGTTTTTTGTTCAATTTTTGTTTTTCAAAAAGTTGTATTTTTCTAAGTTGGGCTTGGTCTAATATCTATAAATTTTTTGTGTAAAAAATCATAACAACACATTCTTTTTCTACATTTTGTGCTAATTTCAATTTAAATAATAATTTCAATTAACACAACAATTGTACTTATTTTTATATTAATAACATCATTCAAATATTTGTATAAACAAAAATCGAAAAGCTTTTTTATATTTAAAATTCATTTATCACTTTTCAAAAGTGTGAAGTTTTGATTGCATGATCTTTATTTTTTTTTGTGATCTTACCAGAACAAACTGATTCATCAGGTTCTTTCGAATTGGCCGAAAATTCATAAACTAGTTTTATTCAAAATATTGCTTAATTATTGGGCTAAAACCGATTTATTGTTTGACTTGTATTGATTTTATGTATATTCTGACGTTTTAGTATTTTGTGCACAAGAACTATTTTAAAAGTTACTGCAAAAATTTAAAATCGGAAATTTTCGAGAATTTTTCGGGAAAGTAAAATTTTGATAGAAATTATCTCCTTAGTTTTATTTTTTGGGCTAAAACCGATTTATCGTTTGATTTGTATTGATTTTATGTATATTCTGACGTTTTAGTATTTTGTGCACAAGAACTATTTTGAAAGTTACAGCAAAAATTTCAAATCGGAAATTTTGGAGAATTTTTCGGGAAGTAAAATTTTGATAGAAATTATCTCCTTAGTTTTATTTTTTGGGCTAAAACCGATTTATCGTTTGATTTGTATTGATTTTATGTATATTCTGACGTTTTAGTATTTTGTGCACAAGAACTATTTTAAAAGTTACAGCAAAAATTTAAATTCGGAAATTTTCAAGAATTTTTCGGCAAAGTAAAATTTTGATAGAAATTATCTCCTTAGTTTTATTTTTTGGGCTAAAACCGATTTATCGTTTGATTTGTATTGATTTTATGTATATTCTGACGTTTTAGTATTTTGTGCACAAGAACTATTTTAAAAGTTACAGCAAAAATTTCAAATCGGAAATTTTGGAGAATTTTTCGGGAAGTAAAAGTTTGATAGAAATTAAGAATGTTAATCTTTAAAGTTTAGAGTCTGTACAGAAACAGTTTCTACTTTTTATATTTCGCAATACATACCCCAACCGTGTGTAAAATTTGCCATCATATAAATTAAGATTAGGACAAAATAACTTGTCTACACTGAAGGAAATCCATTTCCGTATGTGTTATTAGTTGTGGTCCATCTCATCCCTGTTGGGGCACATAATCGCTATCAAATGGATCTTCATAAGTAACACCACTTGCTCTAGTCATTCTTGTTAATTATGTCCTACAATCTGGAGTTGACGGTTTTAGTGATACAAAATTTTCACGTGCAAGCACTGGTAGTGTGGCTGTTATAGTTGCTTTATAAATTGTGTTCTCAGCATGTCGATTTAGACGACGTGTGTAATTTACGCATGCATAGCAACTGGTTGCATCATGATCACCTGGGCGATTAATCGAGTTTACCGGCATACAATATTTCATACTAACTTTGCCTCCACTCAACCATTATTAGGTGTGTAATTTTCACCGGTCAAGTCCACTTCGTCGAAAAATAATGTATATACTCTTTTGAATTCACTAGTTAAAAGATTCTTTTCCTATTGAAATCTTGTGCAACTTTTTTTCTTATTTGATGACCGCAAACGTAGCAAAATAAATCAATTTTTTCACACTGCATATGGAAATTGTCAGTTGCCAATGTTTTGCGCGAATTATGCTATAGCACAAGATCACCGCTGAGCTCTCGTTGACGTCGCGCTGTGTAATGCCTCGATGTGATCGTCGTGTCGCTTTTATATTGTAGGCTGCGTCCGTTGATGCGTGTGCTGAGCTTATTGCTTTACCTGTGCTGCTGCGGTCGGTGCGTTATCGCACTGTTTTTTATGATAAGATCTGCAACTTTGTCTCAGAGAGTAAATCAAAATTCTGAACGATTTGCAGGATATGAGCCTGAGAAAATGATCAGTATATTGCAAAAATGACACCGAGGCTCTAAATCTTTGGGGCCCATAAAAAAAGTGCATAAATTTGGGCAAAACTGGGAAACACGGGTCTTCCTTTTTTGGTCTTTTATCACGTAGTGGTGTCCGTATATAGATATTTTTTTCGTGTTGTCAAGAATATATTTATTATTTTTTCTTCATAAAACTACAATAGAACAGAAATTAAATAATAAATGCTTGTGCTTGCACTATAAATTATGGCAAAATGATAAAAACTTAAATGCAAAAAATTAGTTTTCGGAAAAGTTAAAAAAAAAATATTTTGTTATTTAATAAAATCACAAACAAATAAAAAATACTCGTATTGGATTTATGCCCAAAAGAATTAGCAAGTGTGAAAAACGTGCGAACGCTGAATTTAATACGAAATGGAAAACATTTCTAATTTTTAATTTTTTTTAATACGAACTTGATAATTTAATTTGTGATTTATTTTCTACAAAAATATCGTTAATTAAACTACAAAGAGAATGATCAAATAAAGTCATTGATATCAAAAATAAAAACAAAAAAATGTTTAATTAACAGCAATTGTTAATTATAAGAACAAATATGATTTGTACAAAGAAATTTTAACTACAACCGGAAAGAGATCTTTAAGATTTGAACAATTAAAATCGGTAATTGAACTATTTGATTGTCTTAGGAATTACTCATCCATCAACTTTATGTTCGAACGAGTTAGAAAAACAAGAGGAAAATAAATGTACACATTTTCTAGTCTCACAAGCATGAAATAATCATACAAAATTGTAAATAGTCAGTATCTCAGACATCTTGATATGTTGTTCTTTTAGAGCACAAATAAGGGGTGTCCCGAAATTGAAGAAAATATATGAATTGCAGCCATTTACATATTTATGAAGTAAAGTGTTGAAAACTCCCTCCCAGAAAAGGCCATTTCTGGAACTCCCCACAAAGTTCATAAAAATTTTTGTAAACTTTCTATCACTCCAGTTTTTTAAGGGCAAAAACCGAGTGTTCGAAATTTTTCGACAACAATATTTTTTGAACCATTTAATCGATTTCGATGAAGTTTGCGGCATTTGATGAGAGATTTTTCAAGTCCATCAAACTAAATGAATCGCAAATATTTATTTGAGCAACGATATCTCTTCAACGTATCAATCGATTATTAGTAGACGTTGTTTTTTTTTAGTTTAAGAGCTGATTATATTTTGGATTCAACGAAATTAAATTAAAATTTAGATTAAAATTTATTTTTTTCGAAAATTTTATTTTCAAAAATTCTTAAAAATTATCCAACTGAATCGGTTTATTATTTGCGATCGGTTCAGATATTTTTAAGTTATGAGATGTTTACACACACATATACACACACACTTAAACTCATATACACATACACTCACAGACACGTCACACACACATACACTCACACACACGTCACACACACATACACTCACACACATCACACACACATACCCTCACACACATCACACACACACATACACACACATAAATACACACACATACACAGACATAAATACACACACACATACACACACACCTACAGGCACACACACGCACACCCACAAGCACGCGCACACATTCAAACTCACAAACACACACATACACACACACACACACAGAGAGAGAGAAACACATACACACACACACACACAGAGAGAGATATAGAGAGAGAGAAACACATACACACATACACACAAATTTCATTGAACGCCGAAATTTGAATGTCGATTTTCGAAATTTGGGGTGAAATCAGTAACTTGTTATTTTTGATAGCTGGAATAATTTGACAGCTGACAGTTTTGGGTCAGGAAAAAAATTAAGCGAGCGTTACACGCTAGAACAACTTATTTTCACAATTAATCAATATCTAGAATTAAATGAAAATAATGGAAACGGTATATTCTATATAATTTAAGTTTTACTTTAATTTTGGGACACCCGTTACTTTTGAACTGAAAGAAAATATCAGCGTTATTGATCTCGTTTAATCCAGTTAAATCTGAAAAATAAATCTAGAAGCTCACAAAATTTCTTTTAAGAACATAAACATTTGAACTAAACGCAGTTTGTTTTCGTAAACGGGGTTTCAATAACGGCGGGCTGATGTTGAAATAGAATTAAACTAGTTTTTTTTGCTGCATGTGAACAGTTTTCCACCTTCTCTGTGACTGTCTTGCTTTGACATTTACTGGAGGACGATTTAGTGGAGGTATCAGAAATCGGTCTAGCTGATCTAATAATATGTGTCCATGTGACGGGATGGGTCTAGCACCGTTTTTATCGGATCCGATAACTTGGATCCGGACATTATTAGTTTTTACTGTGTTTTACAGTGGAGTTGTAGTTTCTGTCAAAACAGAATCGCTTGATTCTATTTGACTTCTTGGCCATAGTGGACAGCCACGTAAACCAATTAATATGAAAGATGAGATTCCTAATGCCCAATGCACCGGGACTTTAAGCGATGGGAAGCATCGCGGGGGGATCAGAGTTTCCATTATTCTGCTTTCAGTGATCCTGCTGAATTTGAGCGGTGGTTTGGGTCATATTAACTTTGAGCCAAACCCTCAAATCGTTCATGCAGAATGCGATAAACTTCCTACCGCCGTAATTGCAAAACTCTTTACGATAATGAATGAATCTGTTTTAATTAATGAGACTCTTGCTTTAAAGGCTAGAGAAGATATTCATTTTGTTATTTGAACTGTGATTACGACCATGGATTTAATAACGACAAATTAATAGTTCTATCACTGTTGACCGACCGACCGACCGCTGAGAACTTAAAAACATAATAAAATTTATTTGTCTCTTTTTGTTTGTTGTACATGCTCGCAAATGCGTAGAATAGAGCACAAATATTTGTGTGTTCTTTGAAAATATCATTGTTATTAATCATGTTCAATCCAGATAATTCAGGTATAAATCTTTGTCGAAAGTGAGTTTATGAACTGAACTAACCTTAATTCGTTGGATTATATTAATAATTTTGATTTAACGAAAGTCTTTTGTGACCAGACAGACGTACTACACGTACATTAGTTTGTTTGTCTCTTTTGTTTATTATACATACATAAATGCTTAAGGCATAAATAAATGAGATTTGCAAGAAAATATGATTGTTATTGATCATGTTAAGGTCAGATAAATCTGGTATCTCTTGACAGAAGGTAGTTTGAACTAATTATGAGAATAATGAAAGTCCATTCTGTCGAAGATGTCCGTTGTTCAGCGCTAATGAATTTAATTGCAATTATAAATTAATTAAAATTAAATTTAATGAACTGTCGCCATTTATTTTAACTTCCTTGCAGTCTGTATTCAAGAAAAACATAACAAGTCACAGTCACATATTTGTTAAAGTTTTTATAGTTATTCAATTTCAGAGTTCATAGTTTTGACTGGGTTTTTGTAAAAATCTTAAAATTCTTGTCTGGGCTTATTCAAATAAATGAATTGATTTGCTTTGAAAATGTTATAATCATCAAAGTTCTTTTTATTATGATTGTAGATTTGATCGACGTTGCAATAAATAATTTATAAATATTTATTGTTAAATAGTGGAAGAAGAGCACATATTATTTACTTCTAAATTGGCGACTAAGCTAATTTGACATATATTTTGTGGCGATTACTTTAAAAAAATGTATTATATTTCCAGGAATTATAATTACACTGCTCTACACCAAAAACTTTTCGTAATAATTTTTACTAATTAATGTTTGTCTACTCATTCGGAATATGAGTTGACAAATAAAAGTCTCCTATTACTTCGAAGTTTTCTTATACCCGATATTATGCGAATTTAACGATGCTATTGCCAATATTGATATTTACTTACCGCTTGTCGCACGATCTCGAACGTTTTCGTTCGGTAGAATTCTGAACGAAAAACCACTAATAATACAGTTCCACACGAAAACAATTACGTGGTTCCGACGTTTGATTCTGCTAGAGGAGATAAAAAATAATATAAATAAATGTATCTTCGTTTTGGAAGATCAGATCGGAATTTTATTTTTACAGACGGTTGAAATTTCTCAGGTTTAGCATGCTCTGGAATTTGATTGGATTTTGGCGTTTGTGTTGCGTTTTCGGTTTTGGTGTGTTCGGATTTATAAAAATTTCCCAAAAAGGGGCTGCTCAAAGAGAGAAATCTCCCGGGGAATTTTTTTTATACATAATAGGGCTGATAGTAAAATGCTATGGCCAACATTTTTGTAAAACATTTCATCTCTGTCCTTCTGATTTTGTCGGGGTTTTTTGTACGATTTGTTAGAATAAAGCAAAAAAAAGCCTTTATGTGGGGAAGTTAGAGGGTTATGATGTTCTACAAAAATATTTGCCATAACATTTTCTACAAAGCTGCTCAACATACCCTACACCTCAGATGTAAGGATAACATAATTTTATATACCGATATGTTGCAAGAAAAGGCCAAAGCTGGGAAACTTTAACCGCCTCTAAAATAAAATTCCTATTTGATCTTTCAAAACGCCGACACCTGTATATTTATTTTTTAGGGTCTCTCCTCTACCGGAATCAATCGTCGAAACCCCGTAATTTCGGATAAAGTTTGAAATTGTTGTAGAGTATAATCATATGTAATGCATCGTCATGTTGAGACGTAATTCAAAGTAATTTTTACCAACTTAAATACGTTTAATGCAAATTTGCATGCGAGGATTAAGGAACGACGATACTAAACTAATGTTTGAAATCAAGGCTTGTCTGTCAGCCAAAAGCGTAGTTTGTGTTGTTTTTTTTTTCAAGTTACAATTTGCTATTTTTTTCTTACAAACGAAAATTTATTTTGAATAATGTGCAAATTCAGCATATGAAAATTATATATTTTTTTGAGAATCATTTGAAGCATATTTTTTTTAAGTCAAAATTTGTAGCACCGTGTTAATGCTTTATAAGCAAATAATTGCGGTTTAAAGTTAAAAACGCTTTAAAAAATAAACACATCCAAAGCAAATGACCGGCCGCTTGCAGTTTATTTTGAAGTCAACAATTGAACATAATGACAATTTCTTATAGTTTTATGCATGATTAGCTGAAATGCAAAACCGCTCAACTAACATAAAATTATAAACTGGGTTTTTTAAATAAATTATTATATAATATATTAAATGATAACCCAACAATTAATAAAAAAAAGTAGGGATTTTTAATTTTTTATTAGTTATGTGGTTTTACCTCTCAGCTAACGTTTTAATTTTTAATTAAAGAAAAAGAAGCAGGGCTGCGATATACCAGAAAAAATAAATGGAAATATTTGTTTATAATTATTATGTCCTGTTGTTTCGAAAAGGATCGTAGGGACACCACAAACTGACTCCATGCAGTCCTGTTATGCTTAATTTCTCCCCAGCTAAGATCTCTTTTAGATTCTGTACATCTGGATTCGCACAATTCTCGAATTAGCTTAGCAGAAAGTTTTTTGTTGATTCTTCTCATATCTGAGCCAGCTTTGAAGGATCATCATGTTCTGATTCCCGTAGTCCTTTTCAAGCTGAAGGTCGCCATTGTTGAGATCTGTATGTCGAACTCTCTTATTTGTTGAGGTCATATTTGAATCGCATTCGATACCAGTGTTAGGGACACCAGCCCCCTCTAGGCAAGCAACTACTCATGGTGGGGCTAAATAAGTTATAACTGACTCAATGACTATTCCTTTCCAGCAAGGGCGTAAGATGCTCCGTTGTTAGTATAATATTCAGGTTACACAGACCAGTGTTCGCCTTGTCACATTAGCTTCTGCCAGATTGAAATATCTGGGCGACATTATCACGGGATACTTAACCAACAGCCTAAAGTAGTGAACTGCTTGGCGGCTTGTAGACCTCTCCAAGGGTATAGAACTTCCCACAAAGTTTTCGCCATTTGAAAAAAGGCTGCTGCAGCATTATGATCAAATTCAGGGCGCTGCCAGATGCTTCTTCTTGCCGCTGTTCCCAGATTAATTCGAAAAAGCCTCAAATGTATGAAAATTATTTTTAATTTGATGATTAATGTAATTTTCATCCAAACTACTTGATATTAGGCTAAAACTCGTAGCGGATTTTGTTCAAATACGAGACAACATTCCAAGAAAATTTAACATTAATTAAATCCGACTTACAACGGCATAACAGAAAAGGGTGCTGTTGGCTGAAGTGGTTAGCGCGTTGACTACAAAGCAAATAATGACTAAGAACGTGGGTTCGAGCCCAGTTTCACGAAAGTCATAAAATCCAGCATCCTCAGATGTGTATTAGCGTGCCATTGTATTTGTTGTTGTTGCGCTGTTTAATTGACGAAGGCATAGTAGTGGTCAGTGAACAGTTCCCGCAGCAATTGATACTGGTGTATGCTAGCGGACATCACAGCACCCTCCTTCGTCGGTATTGTAGCAAAATCGCCTGCAAAGTAAAATAATTATTAAAAAAAATGGCTACACAGCTTAGAACAAATTTAATGCGCCTACTTGTCAGCAGAGGCGCTACAACACTGATCTACAAACTAACATAACGCGCAATATCAGAGTTTTAAAACAATTAAGCTTTCTCACTTTCACCAGCTGTCCACTCTTACTAACCCTTTCCCAAAGAAGGCATATCAATTGCCCGAGTGTTACTTCTCTTTGAAATAAAAAAAATTACAAAAATATGGTTTTCGGAGGACGCCACAATCTCCATCATCAGTGTTTGTCATGTGTATTTCATCACTTTTCAGCTGCTGTTGGCTGTAAATAAATGTAACTGCCAATCCCAGGATGTCACACATTTTAATTTTTGTTTTTGTTTTAAATGTAGTTGTACGAAAGAACGAATACTTGTGACATCGTAGGACTGACAGTAATTTTTTATTTATAGAAATCTTATGAGAAAATACAATACGAGAATTATTATGATTATTATTTAAATACTTACAAGTTCTCTAATGACTTTAAAAGTTCAAATTTACAATCGCTAATTGCATTTAAATTAACCCTTGCTGTCCATTGTTTTTTAATTTCTGTGCTGTAATTTATTTAAACAAATTAAACCAAAAAACAAGAATTTTAAGCTTGAAATGTCTTGTCTGCAGTATGTCTTCATTTATTCTCATCAAAGTTAATGATGCCAGAATATTTCCTTGCTGCTTATTATTATTTTTATTATTTTTGTTTTAATTTTTCTTGTCTGACTGTATTTCTTGTATTTAAAAAATTATAAAAAAAAATATGTAAATAAATTATTAATGTAGGTGTATAAAAATTGAAATGTCTGTCGTCTACGCTTTAGCACAGCAACGCAAACTGCTGGATGACATCAAAAATCATCATCAGCATGATCATCCATGTGATCATCACCACACAAAACGGCATTATCACACAACTAATTTAACTATGATTTTTATATATTTATTTTTTTTTTTACTTAATACCAAGTTTTTTTCCATTGAATTTAGACACGAATAACTGCCGAGGAAGGTATTTACGAGTGTTTATATTCTGTAAAAAATTTATAGTTGAAACAAAAAAGCTGTAAAGTTTAACGACTAAAGAGAAAATCATTAGCGGATTTAAAGAAATAGAAAATAAAAAGAAAGGGATGCTGTTGTAGAAATTATTACGTGTGCATTTTACTTGAGCCCGGAAAATTCCAATTGAGGATTTCAATTTACTATAGAAACAAGAAAGAAATAATCAACATTCAAATACATACAAACATGTACATACATACATACATATGTATGTATTTATTACACGACACACCAAACAAACAACTTACAAACGCGAATAAAAGAGACAAACAGACGAAATTTAAAACAACCACAGTTTAACTAACCAACGATCTACATATTTAAACTAATACCGCTAATCTTTGTTTAGTAAATGCTACTTTTATCAATTCAAATTAATTTTTTCTCGTTTGGTTGTCACTTTTTTCTCTAGTAAGTTTTCTAAATCATCATAATTTCCTAAGACACACTTTAAGCAGCGTACAGAGACAACTACAACTACAATAGAAATAAAGAAATAGCGAAGAGAAAGGAAGACACAATTCAATCCAATATAAATCTTTTTCTAGACATTTTAGAATTTCACACTTTAAATAAGAGCAATAAATTCTAATCATAAGTTTTCGTTGGTTTGACTTAAACCTTGTGATGTGCAAAGTGCATTTCCATTCGCACTTGTGATTCTTCTCACCAGTGGAAAAAAGTACACATGAATAAATAAATTAAATCTTATTACAATTATTAACTAAAAGTCCCGCCATTCGCCATTTATTACAAAGACGACATTCATGTAAAAAGGTAAAATACATAGATGACATTCATGGCTATCTGTGATAATTTTTATCTTGTTTTTGCATAAAATCCACTGGCTGACAAGAGTGTGCTCATCAAACACATTCACATTCTACACGAGATGGTGTGCAAACTGTGGAAATAAAAATTAAAAAAAATAAAAATAACAAAAGCTACTAAAAGCTATTAAAAGCAATGCCGGATTAATAGAAATTAAAGTAAAAAAAAAATTAATTGAAAACATTGAAAATAGCAAAATTTCTTCAATGAAATCATTAGATTTATTTACATAAGTAATTATGCAGCAGACAAAGGGAAGTGTTTAATTCCATGTTTACACTACGCGAGAAAGTCGGAAAAAATAACACAAATGTAAACAATTCTATTTCAACAATCTTAGTTGAAATAAAAAATGCACACATAAAGTTGCGTAGTGTAAATATGGATAAAATTTGCGTTTTTTCTTTCAACATAATTTTCAATAAGCTCGATACACTTTATTTGACGATTTTTTATGTTTCTTGACCCTTCGCAAAATTCGATCTCTCAAGATACTCAAAAGAAAGCTTCACCCGCAGAGATGACTCTCACATTCGAATCGAATGTTTTTCCGTTGAACTTTGTATGTTTAAAGCAAATCTTTAGAATAAAGTTGGTAGACGATCACTATTTCTTTATTAAAGGTGGGTGATCCTTCTTCTGGATTTATTCCACTCCTCGTACATTTATCATATGTATGTAGATGCACGTCACTGATTAAATTATACTAGTCAATCATTGTCAGTTATGCTGCAATCACACCATCAAATTATTTTTTAATTCTCATTCTTAAGATTTTTACACATACTGTTTGTCAAAATTCACAAGAATTCAAAGCTGTGGCGTAGACTGTACTCAAATTTAAAACAATTTTTTTTTTCAGCAAGTTGCCATCAAGAACACAATTTAAAATTATTTTTTCCTTAAAATTATTAGAGGAAATAAAAAAAAAATTAATAGAAAAAAAACAAACATATTTTCTAGTGTTTTTTTTTTAAATCCAAAGTGATTATTATTTTGGCTAAAGTTCGTAACATTTTTAGTCAGAAAGAATTGGACATGAGACAATATTCCGAAGTAACAAGGGAAATTTTTAAAATTTTTTTTATTCTTTTTAATATTATTTTATTTATAATCAAAGAAACAAGAGAACTCAAATCAATTTGGCTGCACAATTATTTAAAATATGAATGTTAATCAATCAGTTGTTTTCTTGATTGCAATTTGAAACAATTTTAAAAGTGTGAGTGTATTGGTTAAAAAAGTCAGAGAGATTTTAAAATTTTAAAGAAAACTTGATCGTGTCACTGCCAAGTTAACAACTTTGTTCAGAGGAATATATTACGAGGAATATATTCGAAAAGTAAAATTTTCGAATCAAAATACGGATCTAGAAACATTGTGTTCTTTAAAAAAATCAAATGGAGGGCTAAATTTAAACTTTATCTTTATCTGAATTAAATGCATTCAAATTTGCTCCAGCAACATCAATGAACTGATCTGGAACGTGTATTTTTCTTGCTCTCAACTATTTTACCTGTGCAATAAAAATTGTATTATATAAAATTGTATTAAATTGAAAGGCATTATTGCTTGACTCAAGTTCTAATTTGTTTTTATCAGCTGCTTTTTTTATTAAGAATTTTGATAAGTTTAAATCAATTTTTTCGTGTTAAATCATTATTTTTTAGTTTTATTTTATGGCATTATTGTGGCATTTTAATGCCATTTGCATATCTTTTTACACAATTTGTTTGCCATTTTAGGGTTTTTCCACTGAACTACATCTTTTATCTTTCGTCAATTTGCAAAGATGTTAACAATTTCCCTTAAGAATTATACAGCGCATAAATGCTATATCTTTCTACATCTACAGAAGATGATCTTTTTTGTTTTTGTTCCAAATTAAATTTTTTTGTTATTTAAAAAATGGCAAAAAATCGATTTTCTTTGTGTCATCACTAGCAAACTGACATTGTAGAAAATAAATAAACTTACGAGGGCGGATTGATATTGAAGCTACCTAAATAAGAAAAAAATTCTTTAAAAAAAAAATTTATTTCTCAACATAATCTCCTTTTAGCACAATACACTTAGTAAGACGATATTTCAAATTTTTTCTACTATCTGAATAATACGATTTTGGGAACCCCTCAAAATACGCGTTAGTTTCGGTAATCACTTCTTCGTTTGAGATGAATCTTTTTCTGCGAGCCATTTTTTCAAGTTTGGAAACAGGAAAAAGTCACTAGGAACTAAATCTGGACTATAAGGTGGATGATCAACTAATTCGAAGTGTATTTCACGTAATTTTAGCATCGTATCTAATGCTGTGTGAACCGGTGCGTTGTCTGGAAGAAAGAGCACTTTTTTCTTCTTTAAATGTGGTCGTTTTTTCTTGATTGCGTCAATCAATTGATCCAATAATGCACGATAATACTTTCCTGTGATTGTGGATGCTTTTTCAAGATAATCGATGAGCAATATTCCGTGTGCATCCCAAAATGCAGTGGTCATAACCTTGCCAGCCGATTTCACTGTCTTCGACTTCTTCGGGGCACTTCCACCAGCTTCCATTGTTTCGAATGATTTTTGGTTTCAGGTGTGTAGTGGTGGACGCACTTTTCATCAACAGTTATTAATCGACGCCAAAAATCAATAGAATTACGCTTTATCATGTCCAAACACCGCTGTGAAGTGGTCTGTCGAACTCGTTTTTGTTCGACACTGAGCAAACGCTGCACCCATCTTGCCGATAGCTTTTTTATATGCAAATGTTCATGCAAAATGTTGAACACACGTTTATATGATATGTTTACCATTTCAACAATCTCACGCAACTTGACTCGGCGATCATTCATAACGATATCGAGGATTTTCTTGATATTTTCTTCAGTAACCACCTCTTTTGGCCTTCCTGTTGATGGTATTGTTGCAGTGCTTGTTCGGCCGCGTTTAAGTTCAGCAATCCAATATTTTACCAAGTAATCTGACGGATCAGACTCACCGTAATGTTTATCGAGCTTTTCTTTTGTCTCTTTCGCCATTTTCCCTTTCAAATAATAGTGTTTAATCACTGCACGAAATTCACTTTTTTCCATTTTTCAAGAAACACAAAAGTTGCTTACTTCAAACGACTACAACAAATAAACTAATCGATGAAGCAACAACTACTCCAATGATTAATGCTTTTTCCAAATCAATTTTTTAATATTTTTAATTTTTAACAAAAATTATGCGTTATTTTTCTTTTATTTTTTTGACATCTTCATAATTGACAGATGAAAGATGTTGCCAATGTGAATTCATGTTTCACGTTTTCAACATCTTCCATATGTTTCACAAAGATGTTTTCCAATGTAAAAAGCTTATTAACGTTTTTGCTGTGATGCTCTTATTTGAATTTTATTTATTTATGTATATTAAAATATTATTTGGGCCAAAAGCATGAAACTCAAAATTAAATTGTAACGATTATTTTTGGACTGAGTAGATAGAATCCGTTACGTTGCCTGGCCACGACTGCAGATTACCATTTACATAAACTATTTTAGAAGCAATTAAATTTAATGGTCATTAAAGTCACAAAATTATTGTTACTTAAATATGTATGAAATGCTGAAGAATGTGTTTCTTTGTATCATTTTGTTTTAAATATCGTTTATATTGGATAATTAATATGATTAAAAATGATGTCATATAAGTGAAATGAAAATAAAATAGATTCTATCATTCATTCCTTTACTCCATTCAATTCTCAAAACATTTGATAGAGGTGAAGTCAAATATTTGCTTAGTTTGAACACAGCAGTTGGTGTAAGTTTCGTAAATGGTTCTACGTATTAAAACATACGTATTAATACAAGTTAAGGAAAATATATATACATATGTAAATATATTGATCGAAATTATCTGTGTTTATTGTGTATCTGTGCGTATGATATTGACATATAATGTGTTCAATTAGATTTATTTGTTCCTTTTCCCAACTTTGCTAGACATTGTTTCTAAGTATTTCTATTAAAAGTTATATGTGTGTACTCGTATATGACTCAATATTGATTTAATCTGTGGCATTGATGGTTGGTTGGTTGGTTGGTACAGATATATTAATGCGGTTATTGTTTTTGTTATTTTGATTTGGTTTGTTTCTATTCTTTTCCTTTATTTTGTTATAATTTTATTTTAGATAATTAATTGATAATTAATTGAAAGTAGGTTAGACAGGTCTAGGGAGATAGAAGACTTAAAACAGAATATCATAATTTAATTTCTAATGACTTCTATTTTTCTAAAATGTACACATAATAAAAATAGATTATAAAAATACAATAACCTAAATAAAGTTATATTGAGCCTGCAGGAAATGTCAATAGTGAAACTGTACTGACTTACCATTGGCACAAGTCACCAGTACTAGTGACTTATAATACCCCGGACAATGACATGTACATTTGACTAAAGACATTTAACATGTGCGTGTCATTGAAAATCCACTACTGACATTGGTACCATTGAATGGTAGTTCTTTTGGGACCATACGAAAAATCATTTTTTCAGACGAAGCCTATTTTCACTTGTCAGGTTACGTCAACAAGCAAAATTGCCTCATTTGGGCTTCTGAAAATCCTAAAGCGATTATTGAGAAGCCTTTGCATGCTCAACGTGTCACGTATGGTGCGCTATGTGGTCTGGAGGCGAGATTGGGCCGTTTTTCTCGAAGATGAGGCTGGTAATGCGGTAACGGTATATGGATCACTATCGCGAGATGTTAACAACTCAATGTTGGCCTATTATTGATGACGTGAATATCACTGACATGTGGTTTCAACAGGACGGTGCCACATGTCACACAGCCAATGAAAGGATCCATTTATTGCAAACCAAATTTCCCGATCGCATAATTTCACAAAAATCTGTTTTTAAGTGTCCAGCCAGATCGTGTGATTTAACACTACTGAGGACAGAGTCTCTACGGAACCAATCGAATCGATTGCAGCCTTAAAACTCAAAACCCATGATGTGATTAACGAAATAGAGCCGCCATGTTGCCAAAAAGTGATTAAAAACTTTGATGGTCCTGGTCGTGGTGCACATTTGCCAGATATAATTTTTCCTTAACAATTGCCGAATTTTTCTCTTCTTAATACAATGAAAATTTGAATCATCTTCAGCTAAATTTTTTGTTTTATTTTGCTTTAGAAAACAAAGTTCTTGTTGAAAACCCCTGTATATAGTTATAATAAATAATGTTTTTCCATGTGAAAAGATAGAGAAGAAGGGAAGAAGAAACAGAAATCGGGGTGTTAGGAGAAGATTCAGCGCCTAAGCAGCGGAATGGCATCGAGAGGAGGCGGATGAGAGCAGGTCTTAAAGCCATACTCAACTTTGTTGGTGTTCTCAGATGTGTTGTTTTATTTATTTTATTTAAAAACCAAAACCCTCTTCTCACCTTAGCGGAATTAGTAAAAAATCACGTACATGATTTTAAAATAGTTTTCTTGTGATTGCAGTTATTTTAACTTTTAAATTTTCTTACATTTTACGTCGTTATTGCTACAACTATTTTTCTTTTTGTTTGCAATCCTTTTGTAATTCCATTTTTCTTAATTCTATGCAGGAAGTTTTCTATGTGTTGTCGTCATATAAAAGCAAAACTTTACTTTAGATATTTGCCAAAATAATGTCATTTATTTGTTCAAATAAATGCTCTTTTTTTAATACTTTGCAGTTTGTGACTGTAAAACAGAACGAAAAAAAAGGGTTTAAAAATATTACTTCTTGTTGCCAATTGCTAGACAAGAAAAACGAACCAACAATCGAACCAGTATCCAAAGAAGCAAACAAAAAAATCAAGTGGTTACATAAGAGTAAAGTTTTCATTAGTTTTTTGTTTGGCCATTTTGTTTTTCTTACTGAAGGTACTTAATCCTCGCTCGTTGTAAACCCCCAGATAGCTAGAATGTTTCATCATCATGTATTTGCATACAATCAAACCCCTCCAAAATTGCAATAAATGTGCAAACATAGTTGGCTTGTTTTCTTCTACACATCCACTGCATACACGTTGTTACATCAATTTAGTTTTTGACCTGCAAGTTTCCATATGCTAAACTTATCATGAATTGACTAAAAAGTTACTTTTTATTGCCACTGCTGGGTATAAATTTTAAAAGTTTTATAATACTAATGGCGTTTTCTTTTATAAAAAAAAGTGCAACATTTTTTGCACTTTATATTGAAAATTTGCAATATAATGATTTTTTGAAATAGTGAGTTTATTAGAAATTATTGTGTCATCACTTACGAGGCAAAATTTTTTGTCGTAAGAAGTCTTTGAATAGCAATTTTTATTTGATAAAAAGTAAAAGAAATGTTACATTTTTTTTTTTGAAAAGAAACCGCCATAAGCGGGTACGTAGTAGGGTATTCTCAACTTGCTTAACCGAATGTTCGATTAATTTAAAAATGTCAATAAACGATTGAACCTGTTAATTGGGATCGACTAATCGATTAAAAAAAGTTTTTAATTTTATGTAGTATTTGAATATATTTTTTGCATCGTAATCAAGCAATGAGTCGATTTTGAATTTTTTGTAACTCAATGATTTTTTTAAATCATATGACGATATGAAGTACATAATTTTCACTACTTCTACTTTTGGAATTTGAACTCATTAATTTAACAAGGAGTTGTCATTGAAGGCAAGTATTTACCAATTCACAAATAACGCTGTCAATATTGTGAAGTCATTGAATACATGAAACACAATCAAAATGTCTGTTTTTACGAATACGCACCCAATTTTAAAATAAATCCACTTTGCTTCGCGAGACATTGAACCGTTTATCTAATGCAATTTCGACTTTCGGGCCACTCTGAAAATATTTATTTAATAGTAAGTAATTGAGTGACTACTGTAAAATACTGCAGACGGTACATGTGTACATGTCCAGATTTCGCTGAATACTTACAAAAAATCGGTTAACCCATTTATTTAAAAGAGCAATTTCTCGAATAACTCAAAAACCAAGTTCTCAAAAAAGTCGAGTTTTTAATACTCTGCGTAGTACGTAGTCAAACTAAAAATTGCTGAAATTTGAAGAATGGGCGTGGCAACTCCCATGCTAAGTAAATGTATATTATTATTTATCTAGAGAACTATAATACCCTCAAATAAAGGCACCAACTATATCAATCTGTTGCAAATGGTCTTATATCGTAGCATTTGCGAAATGGTAGAGTATATTTTTACTATACAATAACAAAATATACAGAGATGCACTTCCTACTCTTTTGCAAATATGCATGACTTAAAACATGTAAGCCCAATACACAATCTTGTGGAAATGGTCTTATATCGTAGCATTTGCAAAGTGGTGTAGCATTTTTTTAACTCTACACTAACAAAATACAAAAGATAAGCACTTGCTACTCTTGTATAAATGATAAGCAACACCTAAAGGTAGTAGTAGTATGTATATATTTGCACTTTACGTATTCAACACTTAATTGCAAACCAGAATACCGAAATGTTCTCTCGCCGCTCATTCATGTACATATGTATGTGTATATGTAAATGTAAATAAATAAAAAAATATTTTTTCATAGCTGAGTGTGTATTTTACGGTTTGCAAAAAAGTTTTGCGATGGTCACACCAACGTAGATTTCGAAAATGTACGGACAATTGATGCCACCTGCGATATACTCTGCCGATCTTACGTTCCTTTGTCCTACGGCCGTCGACTGAATGGTACGAAAAATTCTAATCGTGTTTCTTTCATTATTTGTTTAATCGACTTGAAAGAGGGGAGACTGCAGTTCTTTTTTTTTAGTTTTCTGTCAGAACTAAGCTGATTCTAAATCAAATTAGATTTTGTATTTTATCTGAAAGAGTACACTTCTAGTTTGGTGTCGTTGAATTTGATATCCCTTTTGTCTACGTCTCTATTTTGAACTCTGTTTTTTTACCAGAATTATTTCTGCTAACATTTAAAATACATTTATAAAACACATGTCACTTTTGTTAGCTCAACTCTTGTTTTTTTCTCACTGTACAACCAAACTGCAAGTGAAATATTGATTTTCCTTGTTTTCTGAGATTTTCCTTACTACTTTTCTTGTTTGTAAAACTTTTTGGTAAAATATTCGAACAAGAATTTTTAACAAATTGTTTCCTCAAAAAAAAGTTATTTTTTTTTATTTTTTGTCTAGCGTAGGAAAAATTTTCAATTGTGTCTTATGTCTTGTTCTACGAGTACATGTCTTTTTATTCATTGTATGGTCATTAATCATGAATTGTATTTTGTGTTTGTTTTGTTTTGGATTTTTTTTCTTTAGAAGGATATTGTTCATGTTGACTTATTATCTTTTCTTACAATCGTTAATTGGATACTTAATGGCAACAGAAATATTCTAAAGACGTCAGGTCCTAATAAATTCACCAAAAACCCGTAAAATTAAAAAAAACAACGAATTCTTTGAGATATCAGGCCTCATTACGGTTGTCGAATTTTCGCCTCCGGCGTCGTCAAGTTGTGCTGGATTAAAGAAGCTTCCAAAATTATTCTCGGATCTGCTACAAACTATCGAAGTCGAAGACAAAAATTCGACAAACGTAATAAGTCAGATTGTTTTTTCTAGTGTAGAATAAAGTTGGGTACACACCATTGAACATGAGTGACAGTTTTGCTAAAATTTCGGCTTGATCGACAGAGTGAACACAAATTTCGCAAGTCAACAGTCAACCACAGAAATTTTTGCGGTCGAATGACAGTCAGATTGCATATTGGCTTTTGACTGATAGTGTGTACCAAAAAGTATCAATCAAGAGATATTTTTGTACCATAAACTACAAAATTAGGAAGCGGAAAATAATAGCGGTATTCAGTGATCGGTGCAAAAGCTCTTGCAAAAGTGCAAATGCAAAATATTGTAGCTTTTTTATGAAATCCAACAAGAAAATACACGAAAAAGCAACGTCATTTTGCATTTGCACTTTTGAATACCATTTGCATTAAACACTGAATACCGCTAATATTTTATGAAATTCAAGCTTATGCAAGATGTGAAGACAAAATAATACAAAAAGTTGTTAGATAATAAGATAAAATTAAAATAATTCATTTAAAAAAAATTTTTTGTTAGAAATAATGCGCATCCAATTTTTGTATTTTGCATGTTTATGTGTCTAATTTTTTTCTTGAATGACGGGTTGAGTGTCGAACATGATCGATAGTCTGAACAGTCAACACTATCATTCAAAACTGATGAATTTTGGACTGTCACTCAAGCTCGATAATGTATACCCCACTTAAAGTTTATGGATTATAAAGTAGACAACAGCAGAATCAAATACACTTTCTGTTCCGATAAATGATACATACAAGGCAGTGGAAATCATGTTTTACCTCATCAGGAGATGCGCTTTTGTTATCTGATACTGACTGTTACAATTTGATGCAGGCCGGTGTGTAGGTGCGTGTTAAAGTTGCTAGAAAAAGCTACTTTGTGGAATATAATTAGAAAGAACTGACATCATAAGAAGGACTATAAGGAGCTTGTGATTATAAATAGCACTTGTTTCTATCTGATGGTACCATAGTAGTATTAATTTGGCAACAGCTGAATGAAAGATATTTTCTCTGCTGCTACACGGCTCGTCAGCATTCGTTGTGTCATCTACTTTTGTCTTTCGTTGTAATTTTAAAACAAGAAACGATCAGATTTACTACGAGTGTCGCATTTCGACTTCCGACATACAACGAGTATTTGTACTAGATATCTTTAAATTCACTAGAGGGAAGAGTACACCGGTCATAAAATAAATCAGATGACCGAATCCCAAGTGGTATCGGCCGGTTCTAATAGAGGAATTTTATATGGAAGGAACCTGTCACTCTCACATGCGGTTGCCATTGGAGGAGTTCCAATTGACATAATTAAGAGACTCTGTAACAGATCCAAGATCTAGTCATAATGTACTTGTTTAGTGAATATATCAGAAGAATAAAATATTTTACTCTCGATGTTTTTGGAAAACCCGAGTTTGTCATGAAAAACCTGGTCAATCATTGTGTGTGAGATATTTTTAATGTGTTTTTGTTTATTTTAAACATGCGGCAAAAACCGTGGTTTTTTGAAATTTAGAATGATACCTAATAAAAACAAATCTTGTCAACGATCGTCTTGTAATGTGAAAGAAGCCGAAAGTAAATCAGAAAGTGCTCGTGGTTTAATTAAATTTATTATTAGATGCGTTTTCTTTTCTAGATTTTTTGCCGTTTTTATTCAAAATTTGCAATACAATGTTTTTTCAAAATAGTGAATTTATTAGAAATTATACACCCCAATTCTGAATAACAAATCCCCTCCTAATTTTTTCGCCATTCCCTGTTCCGCTATTCTAAATAATATCTCCCAGGGAAATTATTCTCTGTTCCCTCTTCCCGTCTTCTTTTTTTGAAGGATTTTCAATAAGCCCATTGGTCCTATTATATTTATGTAAATAAAAAACTTTTTTTACGTCTTTTGCCAACGTTTCGTCAATTATTTGTTGACATCTTCCGGATTTTTTTGTAATTTAGTAATTTATCACATGAAATGTTTAAATGGATGTACAGCTTACAACACACAACTTAAAATAATATCACAGTGGTTTGTTTCCTTTTTCTTTTTGTTCTACTTTAAAACAGAAAGAAAAAGGTAACAAACAACAGCTACCATTATAAACGCTACCTAAGCATTTTAAATACCCTGCAGGAAATGTCAATAGTAAAATTATACTGATTACCTGTTGACGATGTCACCAATACTACTGACAAATTATTGACATGACATTTAACACAGGCTTGTCCTACGACTATTTAAATACTGACTAGGTAGTTCTTGTGGGACCATATGGAGAAAATGTCAATAGTAAGGTTATACTGACTTACTATTTCCCATATACGTAGTAAAACTATATTGATTCACTATAAACGCTGTCACCGCCTGTAGGATATGTCAATAGTAAAATTATACTGATAATAGTAAAATTATACTGATTACCTATTGACGATGTCACCAATACTATTTTATTTTAAGTTAGTTCAAACAGGTCAAATATTTATTTAAAATAATATTTTAAAGTAAAATAAGGTACGAAATATTTTACAGTTTTTTTTGAGGTAAACTTTTCTTATTGTTAAATAATACAAAAGGAACTTTGTTTCGTTTTAAATTAAACAAAATATTTACATTTATAAGCTCATTTCTTCGTGGCTGGCTGAACCTTTTAGATACATGTGTTTGTGGTTTAACATGTACATATGTCTGTAAAATAAAAATTCCCCTACTGTATCTTTGAGCCGAGATCAATAAAAATAATTGCCATCGGCTACCCGCCAATTTTGAGACCATCACATTGATGATTTGTTTTTAACCGTCAAGCATTTTCTTACCTATCAAAAGCAAAAGACAGAAAAAAAAACAATTTGTTGACAGTGTCACTAAAAAGGCACCACTATTGTTGACATGGATACACTTAACTCCATGCTTCCTTCAAGGTACCTTTTAAAGTTTGGAAATTCATTCCAAATTGTATCAAACCCCGTCGGAAGAAAAACACAACACTTACCTTTTAAAGCTTTTTTTTATTTGAATTCACGTTATACTCTTCCCATTTCTAAAAAAATATTTCTAAATTTTTAATCAAAACAAAACAGCTGAAGCAAAACAGTCGACTTCGAATATTTGAAATTCTCTTTCCCTTATTATTTTCCTCAATAGGGAACTGATCTCCCTGGGAATATTTAGAATTGGTTTGATGGTATCATCACATACGAGGCAAAATTTTTGTCTTAAGAATACTTGAGTAAAATGTTTTTTTAATAAAAAGTAAAAGAAACGTTAAATTTTTTTTAGAAACGAAAACGGCATAAGAAAAACATATTTTCACCGATTATAAAATGTCAGTTTCGATGGCATATCGAAGTATGAATGGCTGAGAAAGCAAATATTGTCTTCATAATCAATATCTGCTATCTTCTATTTTGTCCTGTAGACCACAGAACCTTAATAAGCCAATGGGCTAATAAAATCTGTGTTACCTTGAAGTTCACTGATAGTCTGCTGTTTTTCAATAAATTAAACAAGTTTTAAAAAATTTTTCTAAATTAATAAGAAATGTTCACTCAATTCTATTTCTGTTAACAGATTTAAAAAAATTATCGGTTCGAATAATATCATTAAAATCAACATTTAAATTTGATAATATGTACATTAAAAGTGTTTCTTAAACAAAACAATTTATATAAATTTTTATTCTGACTTTGATTGATTGTTTTTTTAAATGATATTTCAATTATGCCGTTTTCTATTTAAAAAAATTAACATTTCTTTTACTTTTTATCAAGAAAATGTTGTGTCGTAAGTGATGATACAATTAGTTCTGATAAACTCGCTATTTCAAATAATTATTATATTGCAAATTTTCAATAAAAAATGAAAAAACATATTCAATTTTTTTTCTAGAAAAGAATACGCCATTAGTTAAGTAATAAATGTCCGATAAAAACGTCTACAAAATCCAAGATACGATTCTTTTTTGTCTTTTCTGCAGTAGCAACAAGCAAAGTTTTTTTTCGGGAATCGAACCATCCACAACACCCAGACTGATGGACCAGATTATCTTAATGCGGCACCCCCGCTCAATGCTGCCTATTTGATAAACACATAAAAATCGTCTTACAAAATAGTAAAATTAACTGATGAAATATTAATTTAAAACTAAAAATCTTTATATAAGAAGTAAGTTCTATTAAAATCAAGTTCTAAATTTATAACTTGAAATACTTAAGATGAAAAGCAAACTCTTTGACCTTGAAGTATTTAAGGAATAAATGCCTTCAACTAATGATTTTAATCACAAAAAGAACAAACATGATAATGATGCTGAGGGAATTAATTCCCCAAACAAAAGTTCATATTTAAGCAAACATTTCAGGTGAATATCAAATTTAAAGTTTGGCAGGAATAAAAACGAACTGTGAATTGTGAAAATTGTATGATTAGATAACATTCTTAGACATGAAGTGAAAGAAAAGAAACAAAAAACAATTGTGCAAAAAGTAAAACAAAATATACAAAGTAATAGATTTGAGTACAAATTGCAAAAAGGGAAGAAATCTAACGCAGGCGCAGAACGGACAGTCGCCTATTTATGGTGAGTGAAATGACAAAAAAAAGGAACGAGAGCAACATACTTTTACCGCAACGGATTAAGGGATGATGGCAGTTGTTTTCGGTTTAAATACCCACCGTAGAAAAGAAATGAAATTAAAAAAGTACTTATGTAAAGGAATTTAAAAATGTATGTCAAACCGCAGAATGAATATAAAGAAAGAATATAAAGAAAATAAGCAAAAATGTAGAAAACATCTTGAAACATAAAAGCAAAAATTAAATATAAATAAAATGAAAACGCCTAAGTTCAGTGTATAGCAGTCAGTATACATACATAAATCTAATTAATTCTAAGCAACGACAACGTTCATACATTGAAATTAAAATGTTGTTTGAAAATTGTTACATTTTACCACACGTTCTATAAAAAAAATATATCGATTTAATTTCAACACTTTTTTCATTAGAGAAGCCCAGTACGGTAGAAGCTCACGACCTGGGACATGGACAATTTTTAATATTAGTAAATTAGAATGAAAAGTTTTTAAGTTATTGAATAGGGTATTCAATTAATCGGGGTTCTGATTTAGTCGGTTAATCGCTCGTTTAATTAATATCAGATTAATCGGTTAAACGATTAATTAAATATTTTTCACAAATGAATTAATTTCAATAAATAAATATACAGAAATAATTTTTCATTTTTATTTGTTTTTATTATTAAAACAACAGTAAAATAACAGTAATTCTTGCGCGAAATTTTCCAAGAACTTTGAAAAAGACGTAAAATCTTCTAAAACGAGCGCCAAATGCAAAAAATATAAAAAACCCGCAAAAACTGCAAAAATTACGAAAATTCACAATAATTTCTAATCATTGCAAAAATTGAAATGTTTCATATCATTTAAAAGTCGACGAAACAATAAGTTGATGAAACATTGCAAAAACTCGAAATTCCGCAAAAAGTTTCAGTTTTGAAAAAGCATAGAAATCCTCAAAAAAGACCTAAAAATAAAATCATATTTCTTAAGTTTTTACCTCCATTCAGGAAGTTTTACGGCTTTTTTTAATTCTAAACTTTTCACGGCTTTTAGGTATTTTTGCGATATGAATTATTCTTTGTCATTTTATTGCTTCATTGAATTGTACGTTTTGAAAAAAACGTAACGTTAATAAAACAAAAATTCTAAACTGGTACCTCTGAAATATAAATGAATTACTTGTATGTGCCAGCGACATTTGTAGTCATGTAGCCGTGTAGCCTGCTGTCGTGAATGTGTTTATAGTTTAAAGAAAGTGAGATCCTTTCATAAGTGTCTTTTATATTTTAAGGAGATATCCTAAAATATATATTTTTTTAAATAATTTGATTAAATTTTTTCGTTTTTGAAAGAGTTTCTTCTTTAGCTTAAAACTTGACTTAGAAAAAATTTCGAAGATGTAGGAGATATCGGAAGTAAGCAATAACAGAGAATATCCAACTACTCAGTCCGTTAAGCTTTAATATAGTTAAAACTAATATTATTGGAAAAATATACAAATCGAAAAGTGATCCCGGTTAAAAAACCAAGTCGTTCACCCTAATCGTTCCTCATCATTCCCCCAAAACTCTGCCAATCCATAAAGGAGGTTTTATTAATCTAACAGTTAACAGATAGCAAATTTTAAGTTAATCGAACAGTTAATTGGGTGGTAATGAACCGGTTAACCAAATAACGATTAACCGAATAATGATTAACCGAATAATGATTAACCGAATAATATCTAACCGAATAATGACAAACCGAATAATGATTAATCGAATAATGATTAATCGAATAATGACTAATCGAATCATTATTAACCGAATAATAATTAACTGAATAATGATTAAACGAATAATGATTAATCGAATAACGATTAAACAAATAATGATTGACCGAATAATGAGTAACCGAATAATGATTAACCGAATAATGACTAATCGAATCATGATTAACCGAATAATGTTTAACCGATTGAGTAACCTAGTATTGAATGTTCTAAAATTCGAATTGGATGTTTCGTCATCTAAACACTAGATATGGGCACTACAATTACATTGATCCAGGGGCAAGACCAGCGCGATGTTAAGACGTTACGACAAGTCAACACTGTTGTGAGACCACCAAGCAGAAACAAGAATTGCAATTGCCAATTGCAACTTCCTTATGAGAACTACCGAAAGTAACAAATTTTCCAACATGGTCCGATTTACGGCCCCGGAGACGGTTTCTGGTTCCCCAGTATTATTTTCGAAAAAATATGTACCGATAACTCCTTCTCAGGCATAATTCCACACCAAACCGTGCATCTGAGAGGGTGTAAGCAACGTCTTGCTGTTGCAGTATTAAAATGTTGCCGGTATTTTCTTTGTGTTGTAACAATTAATCGTCCGAAAACAAAATAAAATAGAAAAATTTTTAAACAGTCTTGCGTTGAGTATGATGGATGGCATTATGAAATATTATTAAATGCTTTATTATCCGTAAAAAATAAAAAATAAAAAAACGGTAAAAATCAAAAAGTTATAAGCATTTCAAATCAGTCAGTCGAAGTTAGCCCAACCTGTATAACTTACAAACTCGTATGTAAGTATTGAATGTAAAAAGCCCTTGCGAATTAAAAAAAATGAATTTTACCCCAACGACAAAATGTGTTTCTAATCAGTGAGCGTCTACTGTATGATGACGTCATACTGCGTCCATTAGAACGAAAGCAAATCGAAAGTCATTAACATTATACATAAAATGTTTATTTTTGTAACTCAATTCTTACAAATTAAATTGTCAAAATCAAAAGTCTACACATTCTACGGCTTTTTCCTATTTAACAGATCCATAGTACTTTCTTTTTTGTTAAATGTGGTAAAAATGCGTTTAACATGGATATAAATGGCCCTGAGTGTAACACAATAAAGCACTCATGATTAAAAATATCTACCACAAAATTTATTAATAGTGTCACGAGGCAGGGGGAGGGGGAGAGGAGTGAATATTCATTTAACGTCAGTTGACATTTGCTGCCGTACAAAAATATCAAAATCATTTACCATAACTGGCTGGCACTAAATATAGAACAACACGCTCGTTCTTCTTATGGAATTTCTATATCAAAGTGTATGAATAACATAAAAATTTATTGAAGTTCACATACGAAGACATGGGAAATCAGAAATTCTTTGATAAATTGATTAGATTTTTAAGCAATCGATATTTTGTTTTTTCAAAACACCAGCTGGAATGCTATTTTGTGTTACTAAACTATTTTTATTAAAAATATTTTAACTGAAAATAATTATTCCCCCTTTCAAGGCAGAATTCATAGCTTAAATTTTGATTCTATATCTCATAGTTCTGAATAGAATGACCTTTGGAGTTTGGCTCTTTAAGTAGAATGTTTGATGAGATCCGAAAATATTTTTTTTTACAGTTTTTAAACAATTAAAAAATGTGTCTCAGAGAACTTATTGAGGGATTGTGTACTAAAATCCAGTCAGTCGTCTATTGCCACATGGTATTTTTCAATTCTTAGTGCTTCTTATATGATTTTGTGAGGACTTATCGACATGCTTTTGTCCTGTAATTAAGTCTGTGCCGCCAAGAATCCTTCCCTCTACACACAGAAAAAAACATCAATGTAAAACCAAAATTAAAGAATGTTGATTTCATGTCATGTAATTTTTTGCACAAATATTGACTTTGTTGTAAGCTAACATATATTCATTTTGATTCAATATTTCAAACTTTAAATTTGCACTAAGAAATAGTAGACTGAACATTTTTCGTAGTTAAAATAACACTGCAATGTTGAATTTCCATAATTTACATAAATAAACAAATTATTACGTTAAATCAACTTTGGATTTTATAAAATCAATATTGAGTATTGTAAATGCAACATTTCTACATTTTAAATCAACATTGCTAACGAGTATTCCACGAATTTCAGTGCAAATTTCAAAAATTACAAAAGTATAAGAAATTCTCATTGGTTTTTTCAAAAGTTTTCGTATAAGAGGTTTGTAACTTTTCAAAAATATGATTTAAGGTCTACTGATGATTTGGCGTTAGCAGCAAATGTATGTAAATGAAATAAATATTTAAAAAGTAAATACATATTAGAAGTCGTTTTTATTAAATTTTTTGTTTGTTATTTTATTTTGGATATCATTTTGAACCAACAAACATTTAGTTTTATCTTAGTATGAGTATCGGTTTAATTTTAAAAGAATTTCGTGTTAGATCAATTATTGAATCGTATTAACTCAACATTATAATTACTTAAATATTAAATTAATTTCGTGCTGAAAACATATTCATTCAATACGTAATTTATGTTGTTTCAAACTGAAATAATTTAGATTCAACAAGATTTGAAATATTATTTTAATTTGGGTACATTTTCTTTCAATAAGACTCGCATGTTATATTTACATGTGCTGCTGTTGTTTGCTAGTTATCGTAAAGTCATGTTGATTTAACACGAAACGACTATGAAGCGAAATCATGAACGGAAAATGTAAAACCAAGCTTGTTTTCGCTGGACTTACATTGTGTATTTTTCTTTGTATTAATTAAAAAAACTGGTTTAGTTTTTTATAAATTAAGTATGCTGTTCCACGCCTCTAACCGTTATTGAAAAATAATAACTGATTAGTTCATAAATTCCCTTCTTCGTTATGCTTGAAAGAAGCGATCACAAATTTGCTCAATTTATAAAAGATATTTTTTTTAATCCCGATAGAATCCTGAACTGGCAACACTGCTTTGCTTGTCAGCTGACAATTGCTTTGCTAGTTGTAATCTCAAAAAATACTAAAAAAAGACTTAAAAAATCCATAAAAATAAAAAATATCAGGGTGCAAATTACGGCATTCGATATCGATCGAAATCCAATTTGCCACTCGTAATTTTTTTAAGTTTTCAAGTTGGTCTCTAAGATCATACATACGATTTGACCCCAGTAAACTATTTTTGTAGGGATACATAGTCTTTCGTATATACTGACAAGCCAGCTACAATTTAAGCCCTGAAAGACAACATTATGGCTTCCATTGGTGAGATACCTACCGAAATGCTGGAAAAAGAATGTCGAATTTGGAGCTCCCGGATGGACCACATCTGACGTAGCCGCGGGCAACATTTACATAAAATAATCTTTACAAAGTAAATGGCAGGCATTAATTTATTAGCCCAAATAAGTATTTCATATACTTTTGCAAATTAAATAATCGGGCGATTAACCGATTTAAAGAGAAGGGTATTCCAATCGAATACCCTAATAGTAAACGTATCAGATGGCGATAATAATAAGTTAAATGCCATGGAGGTACTGAAATATTTTTCAAAGTAAAAAGTGCTGAAAAATTTTAAAATTTTTAATCTTGTAAAATTTTTTTTTACAAACAAACACAAAATGCTGCGAAAACCTTTTTGGCGTGTACTGTTTGCAGAAATTCCCAGGGTCTATGCAGGAAACATACTTGGGATCCCCAGACCGCAACTAGTTACTCTATAGCACTATCCACTAGTCTACGGGGATACCAATTTTGTCAATTCGAATTTTGTAAATAAAGAGCAAAATAAGTTAAATTTTTAAGATGTTAGAGAATATTTAATAAACTTAAAAACATTTAATGCAAATACTGCGAAAAATGAGTGCAATTGATATCAAAATATATAAAATGTTTTAAAGACATTTTGAACAGTTTTGTTTTGCAAAATAAGTTTTTGAAATTCAATTTGATATTTACACTTTTAAGACAACCCAACGCTTCGACAGTTATCCCTGAAGTGTTTGTATATTGTTTTTTGTTTATTGGATTAGAAATAATCGAAAATCATTGGAATACAGATTATTTGAATACATAAAGTTATTTGAATACAAATTACTAGATTAAAAATATTTACTATAAAAATGATTGACTATATAAAACTATTCAAAGAAATATATTATGCAAATAGCAGCTTTTTAAATAAAATTATTCGAATAAAAATTTATTCGATTAAGATTATTCGAATAAAAATTTTTTGAAAAAATTATTTGAAGCAACAATGTTCGCAAAAAATTATTGAAATACAATTCTTTCAACAGAAATTATTCAAATGAAAAACATAAAAAAATTTAAAAGAAATTTAATTTCTGAACCTCAAATCCACTAAAAAAAGTATTAATAATCATAAAAATAAATTTTATAAATACTATTCTTCTCCGCCCGCAAAGAATGTAAGCGGAGGATTCTTTTAGTACAATTTCTAAAATATCTTAACATATTGAGTTCATAACAATTTAAAAAGTTTTCTTTCTCTAGGAATGTTTGTTCCAAGTTTTAATTGAATTTGATCACTGTGTTAGACATTATATATTTATACCATTTATTTGGCGGTTGGTGCCTCTGTGCAGTCTAAGAAATTATGTATTTTTCGTGCTAAAAGTTTTTTTTTCTGCCCCTGTTAATCTCTTTTCAAATAATACTCGTATCACATAAATTTTTTTTGAATATTCTTGTTTTTTAATTTGCAAATATTTTTATATAAAAATCAAATAAATTTATTCCCTTTAAGTTTCTTAGCTTTACGTCTTATCTAATACTCCTTATATCCTTCTTGTGTGTGTGTGTGTTTTTTCGCAAAAACTACCCCTGTAAAGAAACGATTGAGAGAATGAGTGTTCCGTTGGAAACATTAAAAAATGTTGCTCGGAAACGTGCCTCTCATGCTCTGGCCAACAACGTTTGATGAGCCGAAGCAGAAAATTGAAGTGGATGTAGTATTTAGTTGTCGTAGTCGTTGTTTTTTTTTTATTTTTTTTGTTTGGTAAATTGCTAGATATTTGTTGAGTATGAAATTCTTTTGATTTTATGGGTATCACCCACATTAAATGAACGAATAATACAACAACTAAAAACTCAAATAAATTCGTTTTATTTGCTTTTTGTATTTTAATCTAAAATTTTTTCTTTGTATATATATATATATTTTTATTATTAATTTGATGAAAATTATCGGCAATTCCGGCTATAGTTACTTGGACTTCGTGCAAAATTTACATTCGTATATAATCAACTCCCATGCGCTGCTCTTTATCGGAAATTATTTTCTCCCATCTCTTCATTTTCTTTATCTCTCACGAATTTTAGTTATGACGACAAACAATGCCGCTGTGCGTTTTTTTTTAGTTTTTCATTTTATTTTTACTAAAATTAAATTATTTTTTATTCTTTTGTATTTTGTATGCAGTAAATACAAACAAAAATTTAATGAGAAACAATTTTCTGCTCTCATTTTTATGCTTAAAGCACTCTATGTTCTGCAATATATTAAAGTGATTTATATAATAAAATCGCAAGAAGAACAACAACAAAACTTTTAATGCTCATTTCGTTTTAAACCCCCTAACTCGCCCCTGTTGGAAAACAATTTGTGAAATGGGTGGACCATAATGACCGGTTTGAGTCAAAGCGATAAATTGCTTAAAATCTCTTTAAAAGCGCTACAGTTTTTTCAGCGATTAAGTAAGTGGCCGTTTTTTTTTCTTTGACGGATATCACAACAATTGGAAGATGACGGGGATGCAGTTGATTTACTTTGTTTTTTATGAAATGTATGGAGAACCCGTGCCCGACTCATAACTATTGTTTGGAAGATTACGGACAGATTGCACATTAATCCTGAAAAAATTACAGCAATGTGTTTTGAATGTGATGCTCACGATTTTCCTAGATTTTCAATTGCATCTGGATGCAGTTGATTTAAATTTTGTTTATGAAATGAAGTAACAAATCTCTCCTCCGTCGATTAATAAAGCCGGCTGAAACACATGCAAATTTTATACTGTAGCCTTTAACGTTAAAATTAAAACTAAGGTGAAATTAGGAAGCATTACCCCCCGTCTAGACTGGCAATAAATATGTTGGCAATAAAGCAATAACGCCAACGGAATAACAGAAGAGAGCTAAAACAAAATTTTATTGCATACAAATCAATAAAATCCACGTAGAAAAAATTTAACCAATCACGGAAGTAAAAAGAAAACTAATGAGACCAAAATATTCTCTTGAATCATAAAACAAGATGTGATATTGTCTGAGATGAAATTCGTATCCCACCCTACCATGATTACACTAACATTACCAGAATTAAAAAGTTAAATCCTTTAGTAATCCCATTACTACCGATTGGTATTATTTTGGAGAACCCGTGCCCGACTCATTATTGGTTTGGTGCTATCAGAATTAAGTTAATTTAATCCAAATAATTTGACGATCTCCAATCTGATTTAATAACTTTTAATTAAACCAAAATATGACGTTGAGGCTACCGAATACATTCCCTAATCGTAGTAAATTAGTCTGTATTAAAGATCTGCATGGACTGTGTCATCCCATGATTGCATCAATATGTTCATTCGCTAAAGATCAAAATCGAATAGAAAACGAGAATACTGATAAAAATATGAAGTAGATACTTTTCATCACTAATAATTTGGGCTTTTAAATTATTACTTTGTCACTTTCACATAAAAATAACGACTTCCAAATATCATAATTTAGAAGTTCGTAAAATCACATTAAAAGTAAAAACAAATTCTAAAATGTTTTTGTGAAAGAATCCGTTCGACATCGTGGGCCTGTCCAGTAATGAAAGCTTAGCGTTCGAAAGCACCACTTGGCAGCACATTGTTTCGTCAAAAGTTTCTTTATGCAAACAACTGACAGTGCTGCTACACATTTCGGCAACTACGGCAAATTTATGTTTTTTTTCTGTTGCAATAGTTTGCAGACAGGTTGCTTAAATTTTATGCATTTACGAATGCACTCACATTACTTGTTCATGCACAAGTAAGTAACTTTGCAAGCACTTTAAATGATGATATGTAGTTGGATGCTGAAAAGTATGCTGTTAGTAATGACAAGTCATTACAAAATTTTTGCTAAAATAATTCCAAATTTGCATCACTCTTTCTATAAAACTTAACTTTATGAATTTTAAAACCGAAGACAATAAAACAACAATAGAAGCACTCAATTTTGCAACCCTTAAACAATAGAAATAAGTTTTTGTTTTTGGTGTTTTTGAAGCCCAAAAACAAACAAGAAAGCTAACTTGAGTAAAAGTTGGCATCACTGTAGTTTGTTTGTATCTTTTGGTTGAATATTGTACGGTTGTTGTATTTTTTTTAATATTGTACTTATTAACGTGAGAGTGTGTATGGCGTATGAGAATGAGTATCTGTGTGTAGCAAGCAGCTCAATTTGAATTTGTGTGCTGAATAATTTGTTGTTTTTTCTTAATACTTTTCTGTTTGTGGCAAATGTATGGCTATGTGTGTGTGTGTGTGTGCTTTCATAATTTTAAAGTTTCTTGCTGCTGTGTGTGAAAGCTTAAGCACTCGCAACTCGTTGAAAAATATCAGTCGAGCGCTGATACCGTACTGAATAGGTCGGTCTTAGAAATTGTTTTCTCGTCTCGGGTTGCTTACACAATTCAAATAGTTATTATATATATATACTAATAATATATAGTATATACATATATATTTTCTACATCATATAGTATATAGAAAGAAGAAAAAAAAAGAAGTTTTCCAAATAGAAATTTGTGAAAAAAAAAATAAAATTTGTATCTACAGGATACAAGTTTTAAACATTTTTTATACTATTAATTGTTAAATAAAATACCAGCAAATTGTACAAATCTAAAAGTGTAAAGTTTTCAAAGAAAGAAACTTTGATTTTTTCTTAAAAAAAATCTAAAAGGGGTAGTTTTAACCCCTAACGAAAAGAAAAACCGAGAAATTGTGTAACACCAGTGCTACAGAAAGGTAACCAAATTAAACAAGCAAAAAGTAGAAAATATAATCGGGAACAGAATTTTAAATAAAATAAAAAAAATACAAAATTCATAAATTCTAACAAACAAAAACAAGCAACAAAAAAATTTAATTTGTAAATAATTAAAAAAAATAAAGCAAAGAAAAATATTCAAAAAGAGATAAAAACGTTGTGTTATAAATTAATGTTGTTGTTGCTGCAACTTGTCGTTTCTTAAACTTAAATCATTCGTGTTTGTATACATGTGTTGTACATTTCCAGATACATAGATAGAAATATAGATATAGATATTAACGCCAATGAACGATGTCCTTGTTCAAAATCGATTTTTCCCCATAAAAATTAAAACTAGCAAAAAGAAAGAAGAAAAATAAAAACTATAAACTGATTGTTACAACGATTTAGCCATTTTGAAAAGTGTGTTAAGACAAATTTACCATAAAAAAATTTCTACTGGAAAAATCTACAAAAGCGTGTAAATTTAAAAAAAATGTTAATTTTTATTAATAATTTTTTTTTCAAGTGTTGTAATGCCTAAATGATTTATGCAATATTTTTTGTTCTTGGTTTGTTTTATACATATTTAATATTGAAAATATAAAGAATTATTACAATTTGTGCGCCATTTCTTGCAACAATAAATACCAAAGTTGTCAAACCCAAATAATATAATTTGTTAAAAAAAAAAAATATTATATATTTTTATTATTGTAATTTTAATATTTTTTTTTTATTGCTGTTGTGTTTCCTTTTTCTCAGATGATTGTCTGACATTTAGTCTCGTTTATAAATAAAACTATACATTTGTTTTTATTTAACAAATTTTCTTTTGCTTGTAAAGAAAGAAGAAAAAAAGCGTATTTTGCCATTTAGAAATTAAATGAAAATAAAAAAGAAAATCATACATTTGCCAAACATTTTTACTGACGTCTAACGATTTTTTATTTCATTTTTGTTGGCCCTGATTTTGAAAATAATATACAAATTTGTTTATATGGCCTTTTCCTCCTATTGACTTTAAACGATTTTTAATGTATTTCTGCAGGAAAACTTCTCATATAAAAATTGTCATAATAAATCATCGATTTTTGAAAACTCTATGAAAGAAATGCTCTATATTTATAATTTTTCCCCTCTATTTCTCTCACGACTGTAAGGCTTTAAAGCTTTTAATAAAAATGGAAATTCTCTTGTGGACGAAAACTGCTTAAATATGCTTCCAATATTTCCAGAAAAGCTTTTGTTTTGTTCCCAAAAAAATCCTTAACTTCAATTGATGCTCTCTCGTAGTCAGTTGAGTGTTTAAGGATTGGAACGAATTCGTTCCTTTTTACTTACAATATTTAATTGTTCAAGCCTCAAGCCGAACAGTTAATTCCTTAACTCATACATTTTAAAAGGTCTTCAAAACAACACATTCTTAAAATATTTACGTAACATATTTTAAGTGTAGAACATCATTTGTTATAAAAAATCCTGAGAACAGCTGCCTTCTACTATATTTTTTTTAATAAAAAAATATATCCGTTTTGTTCTTTCATTACTAAAGTTTGCTGCACTCAATCTTCCATAATATTGAGAGCTTATATTTCAAAGGTCTATATTATCTAAAGATACAGCATGGAAAATTCCAATAACAAGAGAACGAATAACTTTGGTTTTTTCTTCCCCTAAAAAGGTTTGTCTTAGCAGACAGCGCAATTTGGATACAAGTCCTCGAAATATTGCTTTATATATAAAAGCTCAATCTCTCTCTACTTTTATCTCACAATTCCTTTTTATATAATATTGTTACTCCTGCTCAAAAATCTTTTAACAATTTAAAGAATTATTTTTTGAAAAATTCAAATTTTTTTCTGCTAAATATTTTACGTACATATTTTACACACAGAAAACTTTGAACTGTAAAAAAACATGTTGTTAAAAAAAATCAGCAATTTTTTAAGTTACATCATGAAAATTCCAGTTTTATTAAAGAAAACTCCCTAAATACCATTTTTTTTTTCTTCTTTTCCCTTTATATAACAAGTTAATTCTGCTCATTTGACATAGAAGCATAAAATATTCCAAAAAGCTCACTCAAAGCTCTTGTCTAAATATAAAATAGAAGCACAATTTAGATGAATTTTAGAGGTGTAAAAAGTAATTGAGGATTATTAAATTTAAATAGAGAATTACATATTTTTAAATTCATTTAGGTTTTCTTTTTCAAAAAGGTTATAATTTGGGTAAAGTTTAAAAAGTTACATAACTGAGTCTCTCTCTCTCTCTCTCCCTCTCTCTTTCTCGTCCTCTCCGCTGTATTCGGCTTTAAGGACAGTTACGGCACTCCATATTCATGGAATTAAAATTTTCTTATGATTTTAAATAAACATGTACTTGAGAGTTCTCACATGATTTCGAAAGTTTAATTCTCTTATAGATATTATGAAAGATGTGAAATCAAAAAGTTCTTAACTGTTATTTTCTAGCTAAAATATTAACAAAATTTATGTTGTAATAAAGAATACTCTGTTATTGGCTGGACATTTCTTACAAGAAAATCCCATCAATACTAATATTCAGAGTTATGCTTCTTTGTCACTAAGTGGCTTATATAATAATACATATGTACCACAGTAATATTCTATTTGCGGACTTGTGAATACTTACATAAAAGTCGTTTTGAAATTTTTAAAAAGGATTAACAACAGTTTTCTGCTTGAAATCTATCCAAATTTGCATTAAAGATTTATTCGGTAAAGCTTCAGAGTACATTTTTTTAAATGATCTAATTTGGTGACTTATCTGGTTACTGCAGTCAACCCTCCTACATTAATATATATGTATATGGGTTAGAATCATTGCAAAAGTGCATAGAAAATCATGGAAGATACATATCAAAATTTGTAAAAACCATTCGCAACCGTTTGCACGTCAACTCAGGAGATCTGTATGATAAACAAAGCTCCGCAGATCGGACTTGCCACCCCGCTAAGCTGAGAACCCTCAATCTTCCTGAGACCAAATAGTTTTTTATTGTTGTAGGCCTAAGATAGGCAACTTCAGTAATTAATAAAATTAATTTAAGAAAAAAATCACAACTTCCAAAGATTTATATTAATTGATAGTTTTTAATCCAAAGTGATTATTATTTTGGCTAATGTTCGTAACATTTTTAGTCAGAACACATGAACACTGATGATGGGAATGTAAAAATATTACTTCAATATATTATTGATGTTTGAAAAAGCCTAAAATTGAGACGCTTTATTCTTGAAGTGAAAAAATACACACACACAAAAGCTTAAATGTTGGTGTTTTTTTAATGCTTGCAACTGTTGTGTACAGCTTTTCTAATTCTCATTTAATTTAAGAAATGAAACCCACAGGACATTGTAGTGTAGTGGTCGAACAAAATTTTAATAAAATATGAATGACAATTAAGCTCGTAATCAAATTGCGTAATTTGCCTCCTATGTGAGTTCTAAATCTCCAGTGCCTGATTAACGGACCATAGCACCGAGTTCCCGTAATTACATTCTTGTAAATTTTATCCAAGCAACGCCAGAGAAAACTCGATGTACGAATCGTCACATGCATTCGTCAGAGGAGAGCCCTTCTCTCAGGCTAAAATTGGCACATCACCGCATGTTGCATCTCTAAGCGAGATCATCTGTAATTGTGGTGCCGAAGATGACCTTTTTGTCCATACAACAAATTTATATAATCGAATGTTCCCGTCTTCGCATTTAAAGCATTCTTCCACGACATCTGATGTGACACAACTAGAAAATCTCTGTTCAATGTTCCAAATTCACTGACCTTATAATGTAAAATATTTCAGCTTGCAATATGTTCTAATTGTTCGACCGTCTGAATAAAAGTTTCATTTCGAATACAACTGACTCTTGAAGCAATCCATGTAGATTTGGGAAACTCGAAGTTTTTGAATTCATTTTTATTAAACAAATTCAGTAATCATAAAGTGTATGATTACATCTGATTAATGAAAAGAATGGACTCACAAAGTAACAATAACTCTGATCCGTTTGACGAAGCCTGTTATTGTATTATTATAGACAGACTCGGAGCGCCGCGGATATGCTGTTTTGATCTTCACCAAAGACATGTGAAGACTACAAAGAAGACCAATTAATATGTTCGGTTAGAGAATATTTATTTAATCTGAGACCATCTCCCGAAAAACTTAATTTTACAAGATATTAGAGCCGGAAAGTCGAACGTCTGCATTGTTTTCTCTTAAGGTCTCCAACGATAAATTGGTGGCCTCTGAGGTTACGCTCTTCTTAGCAAGCTTTGGGTATCTGTTGTGAGAAAGTTTAATAAATCGTTACGCTGGTCTAAAATCTAAAAGAATACAACATAAATTTCGAACTAATTCCAGCTCGATTTAGGAATTAATCTTTCCTTTGCCATCTATCTGTAGGATGCCAAAGAACTGTTCCGGTCCTATAAAAACACTTGTCTCTCACAATCAGCCAGTACGTTATTAAACCCATATAATTTACTATATTAGGCTAAAGTTTGGATTTAAAAAAATAATGGATTGCATTTACTTTGTGACCAGGAGCACATTAACTCATACGGGATAATTCCATGAAATAAAATTTAATAACCTTAACTTGCTGCTCAAATGTTCCCCAATAAAAATTAGAATGACGATGATTTCTCGGCCTAAGTTTTAGCTTTAAGCAATGCGAGAGAGTTAGCCGCAAAGCTCTAAAAGGCCATAAAACAGTAACTGGACAGATTATCCTCAAGATGTATTGACAATGATGCGGCTGTGTATTTCACAAAGTTTTCTCAATTTAATTGGCACAATTAATCCGTGTGATTAAATATTTAATTGGCAACTTTAGGACAACAATTTTCGTTTAAATATACATATGTATATATATTTTTCCTTTTACAATCACTTGGGTAGTGTTGCTTTAGGTATTATGTACAATTATAAACGAGTTACACAACATATTTTCTTCTATTTGCTCGTTTCGCATTCTCTTGGAAATACTCTGGAACTTGCAAATACTTGACGAAATGTGAGTTTCGTTAATGAGTCCGAATGCGGTATAGAAATGTCGTCTCTTTTAAGCCGTTAATGCCATTTAATGGCAGTTTTGTAACTCCTTCCCGAGAAAGAGAGAGAGAGAGAAAAAGAGCGATTAAAGAGCTTTTAACTAAACTATCAAAAATAACTGCACACGTGTCGGCAGGATACCGAATGTTCCTTTTCGAAAAATAACTTTAATACAAATTTTACATACAAATGTACACATAAACGAAGACATGTCCTTTTTTTATTCCTCGCGGCCCATAAAAGAGAAAATATTTTATCACATATGCTTTTCTTATACTTTTTAAGAGAGCAAATGTTTCTCTTAATTGTTTTTTGTTAAATCTTCTAGAAAAATCTGTGTTTAATATATTTTTTTCTTCTTTCCAAGCAACGATTGCATAATAATAATAAATTATAAATATATGATTTTTAATTTTTACGTTCTTTTTTTGTTTAACACATAATTCTTGTTTTTATTATAAATTTTCTGTAATTAAAAATTTATTTTATTTGCAAAAAGTTTTTACGAAGAAAACGAAACGAAAAATATTAAAGAAATGAGTATACAGGTTAGTATTTCTAATAAAATAATAATGCATTCTCAAATTACTTTATTCATTTTATTCACATATTTTTATTTATTTATTTATTATTTCTTTTTTGCTTTATCTTTAAAATATCAGACAAAAAACATTATAAGCAACAACACTCTGGTGTAGAAAATTATCTTTTAAACGATCGCACACGTTTAAACTAAATTCCCTTTAAAAAAATGTTAATATTTACACTTTATTTGCTAATTTATTATACATAAAGTTTTTTATTTTTATTTATAATAATTTATTTCGCTTAATTTTAATTTAAATTTTTTTTCGCTGTAAATCTGTTTTGTAAAGACAAATAAACGTTTGTGTGTGTGATTTTAAATTTATTTAAATGCGCGAGACAAGTGTAAAAATTTTCTTTCTATTTTTTTATACTCGTATTTCTATTATTACCTGAACTTAACGATCGAAATAATATTGAATACTGATTTGCTTTTTTTTGCGTTTCTTTTGAGTTATTTCGTCAAATAAATGGGAATTTTTTCAACAGAATTTTTTAGAAAATGATTAAACAGAATTGAAGAAACCGGTTTCAGTAATTTTAAAGAGTTTAATATTTAGTAGGGCACTTGGAGGGTTCAGAGCTGAATTGAACCAAGTCACAAAAGGACAATTCGAACTGCCATAAATAAAATTTTAAATTTTTCATATTTTATGACTTGGTTCACTTCATGACTCTGAGCCCTCCATTTAATTAAACGGGTTTCAGTTTTAATCGGTTAATCAGTTTGTAATCGATTCATTTTGAATTAAGCGGTTAACCGACTAATTAAATTATTTAAAAAATTAATTATTTTCAATTAATGAAAATACATAATTTAAGAGTTATTTTTTTGTTATGGGGGACTTTTTTACAATTTAATTTTTAATAACAATTAATTTTAAGTTGTAACGTGCTGTTTTGAATAGTTGTCAAACAATAAAAGAAATGCCAGTGCTTGCTCAAAATTTGATTTATCTCGTCCCGAAGTTATCTTCAAGGGTATCACAAAATCAAAAAACAAATAGATAAGATCACTTCTCCTAGAAGCTCAAGACTTTGGTGAGGCAAACTTGACGTGGTGCAAATTCGGATCATCTACTCAATTTTTTTTGTATATAATGTTGAAACCAAGGCGTATTTAACCAGGTGACAGTATTACAGCAGCTGACTATTCGTTGCGAATGTCAAAATACATACAAAATACTTTTACTTATTTTTTCTGTATCTGTTTTCTTTGTTTTATGGGTTAGGTTTTTGACATACGCAATGAAACTACACAAGCAAAAATGCCTGTTGTTCTTGTATTGCTGTAATTGTTTTCCTAATGCTGTCACCTAGTTAAATACACCTTGGTGGAAACTTTATACTCAATTTCCTAAAGAATATTTTTTTTTTTGAGATATCGCACTTGTTCCTCTAAAGAGAGTCAACTCAAAATTTTTAAATTTTCTCTTTTTGCAAGAAATCGATGTACAGTGGTCATATCTACCCACTGTAAAAATCTTACATAATTTTCTCTACACTTTCGCCAAAAGAAAATACAGTTGTATCCCTCTTCTTGATATCAAAGTTGTATAAAAAATAGTTTTTTGCCTCTACTGAAAATTTGTAAATTTTGAGTAAACTCTGCGATATGTGAAGATAACTTCGGAACGACATGTGATGCCTTTTGACAGATGGTGGTTAACAAATGCAATGTTTTTTCATGAGTTACCAGAGATCCTCTCTCGTTTATGCTGCTCTTTTCCACTGCGTTTACAATTTTCGCCCGAATGAGGCAGGTCATCGCAATTGTTTGATAAACATTTTGCGGATCTTAAGATATATTTTGAGAAGTTTTTAAAGATTTATTTTTATTATTTAACTTTTTTAACTTAAGAATATTATTATTTTGTTTCTTTAAAAAAAAATCCTTTGGCAAGAGCAAACAAACAATGTTCACTTATTTATGTTTAGTTTTCAACTTAAAAATATTCTCACTCTCAAGCAATTTTATTATTTGTACAGTTTTTTTTTAATATTTTAAGTTTTTTCTTTGCAATTGTTTTTAGCATGTGATACATGTGTTGTAGTTTGGGTCTTTTGGGGGGGGGGGCTTTCCCCTCAGTGGTCGATTATTGTTTTATCACGATTTATTTATAAAAATATTTACAATTAGAAGCCTATACAATATTGATTATAAAAGTTTCACTTGATCAACAATAAAAAGATCGTCAAATAATTTTATATAATTTATTTAATTTTTAATTTTTTTTGTAAATCAACAACTAACATAGAATTTTTTTTTCATTAATTTATTACAATTTTATAACGAATTAGAAGTAACTTAATTAGCATTAATATGAGTACCTGCCGTTCCCTTTACATTTCATAATATTAAAGAAGAAAGGTGGGTGAATCCCATTTGGGTAACACTAGCAGCACATAATACAACAACAAAAGTCTGTGTTTTGCCATCGAAGCCGGTTTATTGTTTTTATTATTAATTAATATAAAAATGCTAATCTAAAATTTTCAAGTGAATTTTTTTTAAAGTTTATATTTTGTGGCCAATTTATAAACTAATTGATTGATGGATGAATGACTGAATGACTGGTCTTAAAAAATTATTTTTATTTAATGGTTTTGGGTTAAATAAAAACAACAAATTTTTGATGTTTTTTTTTTGAAGGCACAAGAGCTTGCTAAAGTTTATGCATAATTTTATGTGTTTTTCTTGTTTACGAACACATTTAAAAATTCCTCAATAGTTTTCTATCTTTGAAACATTTAAGTTTTTAATTTATATTTTTTAATAATTTTAATTTTATTATATCGTTTGAGAAAATATGATTTCAGTTTTGTTTAATTTTTAGCAATCTGCTGCTTGTTTCAGCTGCACCAGGTTGAAAATTATACAATAATATGAAAATAAAATATGTTAATTATATTCAATGTTGTTTTATGTAGACGCTTGTGTGTCCCCCTGTTTTCGTTATAGTTTTGTTTGTCAATAATGTTTAGCTTTTGTCTCACTTGACTTTGATTTAAACAGCAACTGACTTTTTAAATTGATTTTCAAGTTCAACTATTATTATTTCCACAATCAAGCAACATCCCAGCGTTAATTTAATCTTTTTTTTCACAAAAAATTGGTTTTTCTCATTTAGGGTTTTGATTTTAACTTTTACACAAATGTTTTAAGGTTTTAAAAAGCAATAAAGCAGGTTTCTCTACAACAAAAAATAAAATAAAAATGTTTGGAGATACGGAAATACTGATGGATCACATAATATTTTTATATCCAGAAAATGGATCATAATCTAAAAATTACAATATTCTGGACTTATCCCATTAATGGGATATAATAGTATCTTAATTCAAAAATTACAATTTATTTCATTTTTTTTTTGTTCATCAGCACATGTTAACAATTAAATATTTTTTTTATACAACTTTAGCATAAAAACTAAAGAAAAGAAATAAAAATTAAGTTAGTATTAAGTATTAGTATTTTTATGAAAAAAACCAGTATCTGTTGAAAACAAAAATCAAAACATGAATAAGAATTAAAAAAACAGAAAAAATTTTCGAAAAATTTATGTTTTTCAATAAAAATCTCTTCAGAAAACAGAAATCAAATAGAAAATTTCGACTAAAATCGTTTGCCTTAACTTGGCCTCAGTGTTTATACGATAATAGATTTAGATTTATACTACACTGGCTGCACCCGCTGGGCCTCGCTACCACCACCATATTCATAAAATAAAATAAATTTTTTTTTATTGTTTAATAACTATTGATTCTATCCCGCCAGCTGTTTATTTGATCTACGCACTAGTACTACAGCACTAGTACGTTGTTCCTACGTTACGGTCAGTCACCTTCAGCAAGTTTTTTCTTTGCGTGTGCGAAAGGTGAAATTCCGAAACGCCATTAGCACCTCTCCATTCGAATCGAATGTTTTTTCGGTAAACTAATTCTACACAGAAAGAAACAAGCCGTACTATATTCAAGTATTTTCTACTTACTTTGAGTTACGAGTCGTACTCAAAATTTTGAGTACAAATAACAATAAAATGTATTTTTATCAAGTCTAACATGAGATTACTTTAGATAACAAGTTCTAAAAAATTCTTAAATTAAATTGAGCATTTAAATCCGTCCGTACTAAAATCAATCTTTCTGTACTTGATTTTAGTAAATCTCAGATTACCGTACCTTTTTAACACCGCTTGGGATTGATTTTAGTACGCATGGATTGATTTTTCTTTTGAGTGTAGAAATTTGGAAACGCGAAAAAGTTGCTGCTGGTCAAAACTGGAAAATTAGGTAAATGCACAAGTGTGAAATCCCGAGTATTATCTTTATAAAAGAAAACACTTTTTGCACTAAATGGCAGCATTTCTTGTGATATTCTGCATTCCTCTGCCAAGTTGACAGATAATTCTGTGCAATTAAAAAAAAAGTCGTGCCAATATTTCGTTGTCGACCTGTGTAATTGTTATTTAAGAGCACCAACTAATTAGCTGGTTTCGTAGGGAAATTTATAAAACTTTGTTATATTTTGATTTAATAGCGAAAAGCTACAAAATTTTAAACGTTCTTCTTTACTGACAATAAAACGGTTTTCAATTAAAATGCTAATTTTTTCATTCAAATTCGGACCACATGAAAAAGTATTTTCAAAAAAAAAAAACTGCAAATTTTCCCTAAACATTTCATTTCATTATCTATTCTAGCATAAATGATTTCATTTTAATTGAACTTCATTTACGCATTCTACACGATTTTTTTCTTTTTTTTCTTCAAATATTTAGTAAAAAATTAAAAAAAAATCTAATCGATTATAATGCTTTGAGTTTTCAAACAGATACAGTGATTTCTTTTTTGTTGTATTTTTTGTTTTATTAAACAACTAAATTCTTAAATAATTAGTGAAGTATGTATAAACAAATGTTTATTGTACGTACATACTTTTTGATTAAAAAAAACACCACTACATCTTTTTTCTATTCTATTTCTATTCTAATTTTCTTTTTAATTGATTTTTCTCTATACTGCAAAACACGTTGGTAACAAAACTTTTATTGGGATGACGTTGTACGAGTATGTGGTGCTTGTTTGTATTGCGAATGACAACAGTAATCGTTTTGCTGTTTCGATAATAATTATTTGTTGTGATGCTTTCTGTTTGCTACTTTATTTCACTCCATTTACATATTCTCTACGTTTTTTATTTACCGACATTTGAATGTACACACACAGTTATTGTTTTATTATCAATTGATTTCGAAATTTAAATTTTAATTGAACTGTTATACATACATACATCCATCTATGGTAGAAATAATTACATATTCTATTTATAGTTTATCTAATAAAAATGAATATATTTTTATAAAGTCTGCACACGTCTTCAATAGACTTAATGGATGAACTTAACAAACAAAAATAGATAAAATTAAAGAATAAGATTGATAAACAATAGAAATGAAAAAAAATTTGATAAAATAAAACCAGCAACTTATTTATAAAAGCAAATTTTCAAGGTAAACCGAACATATTTTGATTCTATTAAATTATTTTTTAAAGAACAAGATGTTTCTTGGTGGTTTGCAAAATGACGGAATGCCCAGTTAGATTTTTAAAATGTTGGAAATGCAAAGACAAATTATTTAACTGTCATAGCGAAGGATGCCATAAAATATTTGGTAGGAAACGAACCTTAAATACGCAGGCTTCACAGTACCAACTACTTTAGTTTTAAATGCATCTCTTTGATGGTAAATGGGTCTGTCTGTCTACTCAATGCTGAGTAATAAATTGCTAGTATTTCTTAATACGGTAAATATTAGGTTTCTGGAAGCAGTAACAAATTTGCACGCCTCTCCAATGTGCACTCTGTTTTGAAGCACTTCCGCGGATGCACAAAAAGAAGATAGAAATCTTGCAATTAAAATAATTCAATATCTCCCTTATTGAATGGAAGAGAGATATAGAGAGAGAATTTCAAAGTACAGTAGTTTTCCGATTAACGAACCTACTTGTTATCAGGTCTGTTCGTTAAAGACAATTGTTCGTTATATCCAGTAATAAATTAAAAATTAATAGCGTCTTCTATTTTATTCATTACTATAAATATGTAGTTCTTTTAGTTAAAATTATAGTAATTTAAAATAAATATATCCTTAAAAATATGTATAAAGGTACTGTCACATCTGACAAACATTTGCCCAAAAAAAAAAAACGAGACCAACAGACAAGCTAAATTTGCCTTTCCTTTAATTCCAAAATATTTTTAATATGGGTTCACATTTATTAAAAATATTATAAAAATAGCATTTTGTGGCATAATTTACTGCATTTTGTGATATAAAAACCAAGATAAATCACACTAACCCTAAGCAAAAGTAGTGGTTACGTTTTTTTTTTGGCAAATCTTCGCCAAGTGTGACCGTACATTAAGAAAAGCAAAAATTCATAACAAAAATAATTTATTTAAAATTTTTGTTAAACACAATTGGAATGAATATCTTTTTTTTAATGGCATCTGCTGGAAGCTCTCTCAAAAGCATTAAAAATTTGTGTTACTAACGTTGTTTTGCTGAGCCCATTTTAATACAAATTTCGAAAAGCTTAATGACATCTTCGTGTTTTACTTTGGGCTCAAGTTCTTCATCATTCTTTTTTCATTTTGTTTTACATTTGTTCGTTAAACCGAGTACAAAATAAAATTTTTATTAGTAATATGAAGTACTTAGTAGAAATAAAAATTTGGGGTTTCGTTGAATGCGATGTTTATTAAGTCGATTGTTCGTTAAATCGGAAAACTACTGTAATTCACACGATTTAATTTTAGTTTGTGACTTAAAAAAAAAGCTTAAAATGCATGAAACGTAATGGCGCGTTAATGCGCGGTATTTAACTGCAGCTTTAAAGCGGCTGCTAGACAGACACATCACAGTTCAGCTTGCTCAATATTTCTGATTAGCGGTATTCAGCGTTTAATGCAAATGGTTTTGCAAAAGTACAAATGCAAAAATATCGTTGGTTTTTTTTTATAAAATCCAACAACAAAATACAAGAAAAAGCAACGATATTTTGCATTTGCACTTTTGCAAGACCATTTGCATTAAACACTGATTACCGCTATTGTGTTAGAGCTTCACAAAAATTAAAATCATTTTAATATTCTTCAATATATTTCAATACCCCAGGTAGAATTTGGAAGATTATTTGACGAGCGTGACCATTTCGCGACTCGATTTTTCATCGTCCAGACGATTGTTGGAGTGAAATAACTTTTTACTCTGAAAATGACTCATTATGGCGATTCATTCAAGACTCGTTTGAAGTAAAAATAAAATAATCTTACACGATTCTATTAAGAGCATCGTAGACGACTCATTTGGAAGAGTCGTCGTCTTGACAAAGTTTCTCCCGTTGTACTGAACTTATGCGATTGGAATACGACATCGTGGACGATTAATTTAATCGGCCGCTCCGATCGAGGAAGCTTCTTCTACGATAGAAAATGCTAACTGGGACACAATATATGCGTGGACTTTTTCTTTTAACGCAAACGCACACAATCTCGAATATTGCAGCAACACCGAAAATCATGTCTTCCGGAAGCGTATTCCAAAGTAGGAGGTACAACAACAACCAACAACTGTCGCTTACAAAACTGCTGTGGGCGAAGCAGAGGTTATTGCCGGTTACTTTTTAGCTCAAATTACTCGATTGTAAAAATTTATTACAGATATTTTAATCAAAAACCAATCATGCTTCTCTTATCCATCCATCTAAGACTGACCATCCATTTCTATTTTTCAATATTAACTCGAAAGAGATTCCTTTCCCTTTTAATTTTTAAACGGTCTATAATACCATATTCTGAACATTTTCAACCGAATAATTAGTATCCAGTGGTTTCAATAAACTCACTTTGCTGTTAAGATAAACAAAAATTTTAGCTGATTAAGTAATTTTCTCTATAGAATTTAGGTTTGTAATTTTATTTTTGTTTTTGTTTGTTTATTTAAACTATTTCGTATCTTTTTTAAACCCAAAAATATGTCTGTGTGTTGTTTGTTTACTTCATTTTTAACCCAAACGCATAATTTTTTGCTAAAACAAAAAAAATAAAAATTCGTGTTCATATAAACAACAAGTTTTGCGCCAAATTTTATAGTTTAATCAATGTTTTTGTATTTTAATTTTTTGTGTTTCATTTTTTTCTTTAAATAAATGGGGGTTTAGATGGCCAAGTAGAAAAAAAATACCTTCGGCTCTTACTATTTTTCTTGTGAATGGGAAGAGTATTATGTGTAAGACCAGATTATCGAGCTAGCACTTCCAACAATGACAGTCGTTCATAGCTTCGATAATTCAGCTCCAGATTTAGTTTTTGTGGTTTGCAAGCTCATCTATCGCTCCTTGCAATAGGGAAGTCCAAAAAATTAAAACCCTCCAAAAAGTAGAACTTCTTCTGTGTACACAAATCCACAACAAAAAAATATGTCGAATTCATACTTTTGAGAAATCAGGGTTGGATAATTTGATATTTTATTAAAAAAAAAAAAAACCCTCGAAAACCGTGATTTTGAGCTTTTCTGGTTGAAAGTGTAGTCCCTGAAAAGTTTAATAACTCCGTTTTCGATTAAAAAAAAATCCAAATACGTCTTTTCTACATTAAGCCAACGATATACCACTTATTCATACATACTAGAGTGATCGACTATTCGACATTTTCCAGAAAGCGGTTTTCGAATAGTCCGAATATTTAAAATTTTGAAAAATCCGGTTACGGTTTTTAAAATTCACTCTTGTAAAAAAATTTTTGTGTTGTCTTGTTCAAAAATAAATAATTCTCTATATTATAAAAAAAATTAAAGAATTGTAAGGAATACTCTATTATTATTGCCTTTATAACGTGTTTAGCTTCTCTTTTAAATTAAATAAATGTGTAGTTACGTCATTACTCATTTCATTTATGAAAGAGTAGTTAAAATTCTCGCTTTTGCTGAATTTTTCAGTTCTGAGATAAAGTATTAAAGTATTCAAACCTTTTAGGCGATGTTCATTTATTCGTTTTAGGTCTGCAATGGATGTCTAACTCGATATAAAATATAAAGCAAAATAACAAAACTAAATAACGATTTCCAAATATGCAGTTTGATATCCATTGCACGCAATAAGGCCAATTTAATTCGCACCTGTTAAGATTATTTTGTCATAAGATTATTTCGCCATAGTCAAAAACACCTAGAAATTTTACATAGAAAAAAAGTATTTGGATAGTTAACAGAAAACGTTCGTCTCAGTTTTAATATAGTAAAATGTAATTTTTTTTAAAAAATATACAAATTGAAAAGTAGACTTGTGCCATGTTGGTTCCTTTTAGTGTTCGATCATTTTAGTTCAATCCTTAAATTTGAACTATGTCATTCAGTTAGTTCAATCGATCTTTTTAACGTTGAACTGATTGCATAATCTCTGTCGAGCCACATGAAAACTTGGTAACCGGTGATTTTTGAATGGTATGGCAAAGTTTGTTTACATCAAAAGTAGAATGGTAACATTAGCACAGCGATGCCAAGTCGATTTATACAAGTTGTTGTGTACAGCGGCGTCATAGCTCAGAAGTGAACTATTTAAAATGAAAATTTCGATTCAATCAATTGAACTAGTTCGTTCGTGAACTACCCAAGACTATTAAAAAGTACTCGACTGAGCCGGTTTTTTAATTGCAAAAAAACCGGACTAACCGACAACCGTATTGTAGAAAATCCTGTGTTAAACCGGTTGAAAAACCGAGTCAATCACCCTTATACATGCTTATGTAGAAGAAATAAAAACTTTGTGGCCCTAAAAGCATGAGCCGGGCTCAGTGAGTAAAGTAATTATCTTTAAATCCGAATATCGTTAGTTCATGCCTCGACTGGAATAAATTTTATTTTTTATTTATTCGTAGAATTTCATACATATCGTGTATTTTACGAAAGATTTTGTTCGTAGTGCGAAATAGTACGTACGATATACGTAATGTTTCTTGCGTATGTTGAATAGATTTTTTTCAGTGCATCCTTACAAATGCCAAATTGATTGATGTCCTTATGCTGGAAATGAACACCTAAAATGCAAAACAACGTATCATTAAAAGATTGCAATTTGATTTTTTCATTGATTACGATTTACTACATCATATTACATGTGTGTGCAAAATTTCAAGCTTCTGTTAAAAACAAAAAAGTTGTGACACAAATTCAAAATAACGTATCATCAAGTGAATGATTTTATTCAACAAAAAAAAGGTATCATCAAAAGATCGTGAAAATATGATTTTAATATCTCAAACAGTTTCCAAATTATGCAGTTTTTTGTTTCTCCTGTAAACTTATGAAAAGTGATGTTACGTTATTTTGCATTTTATATGACGAAATAGAAGTTTTCAATTTTAGTTTAGAAATATTAAGGGTTTTTTAAATGTCCATGATGATTCATAACGACCATTGAAAAATTCTTTAGCTTCTCTTCTTTCATTTTGTTGATTTGTTAACGAAGACTGGGTGGGGGTGGTTTTTTCTTAAACCACATTTCCTGTTAAATTAAAGGGGGTTGGTGATTTAAATATGGGTGTGTGTGGTCATGACTAATACTATTTTAAGTTTAAGTATAAGTTTGAAAAAACAATATTATTTCGATCGTTTTATATTTTATATGAACATTTATTTCAAGTACTTTAATTTAATTTAGTTTTAATATGTATATATATATTTTTTAAACATTTTAATATGACAAATCATTCATTTTTGTTTTTATTTCCCTTTTCTCTGTTTCTTTTCATTTTTGTATGCTACTAAATAAAAAACAAATTATAAAAAAAAATCCTAAATTTGCTTGCAAAAAAAACTGAACAAATTTCCTACAATTTGTGCGCCAATTGGTTGTGTGTGAATCTCGTTGTGTTCGTCTTGTTATGCCATCAATTTGTACCATTTCGCTTTCTGTTTTTGAAAATTTGTTTAAAAAAAAAACAACTTTTTTTATTCAAACGGACGCATATGCTTTCATCGCCTGTCGGACTGACCGTCCGCCCTACTGCCTGCCTGCCTTATTTTTTACATCATTATTTAATTTTGTAAACGTTCAATTTTATTTTGTATTTGTTCTTGTGCCGTTTTTTGTCATCTATTTTATGGTTGTATTTAAATTTTTTGTGTTTTTTTATTTTTTGTTTATAAAAAAAATATATAAATATTTTTATATAAATGAAAAATAAAAATATGCTTTTATATATAACCATAAACTACGTTATACAAATTAAAAAAAAAAAAACTCACATACACAAAAAAAATTAAACAAATATGAACCATAATAGCATGGAAGAGCAGACTCGTATCGGGTCGCCACAGTTGTACCAACTGATGACGACAATCTTACAGCCGATGGCCATTTCAAGGTAAAAACTTACATTTATAATTTCATTTTCCTTATTTTATCTCTATTATTTATTTTTGCATTATTCTTTTTATTATTATTCTTTTTGAATTGTATGAAATTAAATTTTTATAACATTTAAAATTTTATCATTTTAAAAACAATTTAACATAAAACATAATTTTTTCATACCTCCTTATCATTGTAGTTGTTAAATTCATTTGCAATTTTTATTTCTAACTGTTGGCTTTCATTTTATGTTTTTACAAACTAAAATTATTATAGATTTTTATGCACTTTTTTTTAACACATTGATATTTTAATTGGGTTTCATGTGGTTTCGGTTTCTTATTTCATTTATTTATTTTTTTGTTATATATACAAATTTAGTTTATTTATTATACATATTTGTGTTGATAGTAGCATACAATTGCTAATTTACTTTTGTATTACTTTTATGTAAAAAGAGTAAATTATTCTTGTAATTTTTTAAACTTTAAATATTTATTTTTTTAAATAAAAATCCTTATAAAAACTGCACTAGTTCCGCATCAACAATTCAATTTTTATAATTTTAATTTGCAACTAATAAATGTGTATTGTTGAAAATTATGGAGTCGTTATAGAATAAACTTATCGTCGTCCCGAAGTTATCTTCACGTATATCACAAAATAAAAAAAAATAATATAAAACCGCTTCTTCTAAAAACTCAAGACTTGACGAGAGACAAACCTGACGTCTGTGAACCGGGTCTAAGATTCTGAACTTGTGCTCTCGAAAGAAACTTTTTTTTTGGAGAAACGTGAATATATCTCCGGGATGACGATATGCACTTGATTTCCACTAATGCACTATGGGAGAGATTGCAAATTTTTGAAAATAAATATTTGACTTTTTTTAAACTCCTGAATGATGAAATGTTTTAACTATTAATTGTTTCGAAATGCAAATAGGTTTTTAACTGTAAATTTCAATGCCAGGATTTGTAAAATTAAATTCAAAATTTTCCATACTAAAGAAGGGGTTGTAAGAATCAAAGTCAAACTTTCAAACTAAATTAAAAATTTTAAAAGTCAAAATCAAACATTTTAAATGAAATTGAAAATTTATTAATAATGGCTGGAAGAAGAATAGAAAAGCCATTCATTCATTCGTTGCACAGAAATTGAAAACGTATATTTTTTTGTTGTTTTTTCTCCACCAAATAGATAAAAATAAAAAAAATAAAAACAGGGATTAATAAAATCGAATAAAAAATTGTTATTGGATTAAGATGTTCATATACACTCGAGGTGCCATACTTTGGGGCCTTTAAAAAAATATTAAGTCGAACGTAACTTAAGCTCAGTTACACTTCTTCTACAGCCACACACAGAAAAATACACAATGTGAAAACAGCGAAAACAAGATTGATTTTACGTTTTTCGTTAATGATTTCGCTTCATAGTCATTTTGTGTTAAATCAACATGACTTTACGATAACTTGCGAACACCATCAGCACATGTCAATTTAACATGCGAGTCTTATTGAAAGAAAATGTACCCACAATAATATAATATGACGAATCTTGTTGAATCTAAATTATTTCAGTTTGAAACAACATAAATTACATATCGAATGACTATATTTTCAGCATGAAAGTAATTTAATATGTAATTAATTATAATGTTGAGTTAATACGATTCAATGACTGATCTAACACAAAATTCTTTTAAAATTAAACCGATACTCATACTAAAATAACACTAAATGTTTGTTGGCTCAAAATAAAATAACAAACAAAAAATTTAATAAAAACGACTTCTAATATGTATTTACTTTTTAAATATTTATTTCATTTACATACATTTGCTGCTAACGCCAAATCATCAGTAGACATTAAACCATATTTTTGAAAAGTTACAAACCTCTTATCTTATACGAAAACTTTTGAAAAACCAATGAGAATTTCTTATAATTTAGTAATTTTTGAAATTTGCAATGAAATTCGTGGAATACTTATTGGCAATGTTGATTTGAAATGCAGAAATGTTGTATTTACACTACTCAATGTTGATTTTATCAAATCCAAAGTTAATTTTACGTAATAATTTTTTTTATTTTACTACGAAGCTGAGTTGTGTAAATTCAACATTGCACAATGTTATTTTAACTACGAAAAGTGTTCAATCTACTATTTGTTAGCTAAAATTTATAGTTTTAAACGTTGAATCACAATGAATATAAGTTAGCTTTCAAAAAGTCAATATTTTTTGCAAAAAATTACATGACATGAAATCAACATTGTTTAATTTTGGTTTTACGTTGATGTTTTTTTTCTGTGTGGATGTACTAAAACGGATAACCCATTCAGATAACCCATTTCGATTTATTTAAAATTTTTTTCTTAATAATTCCTCCACTAAGCACCGTTACAAAATGGTGAAAAAGTTCATTCACATTGCGGTTGAGCAACGCCAAATATTTCTTAGAAGTTTTCAAGTGATTGCGTTTATGAACAATTACTTTGTGTGAAATTCAACTGATAATTTAGAATCAATCACTGATCCGTATCATGTGAATATGGCGTCAACAATTTCGTGTAGTCTCACTTCTCCGATCGCTCAATAGCATTAGATCTTTCGGTGTCACTGCTGACTGTGGGACTCCATTGCAGCACCTCTGTAAACTACTTTTATAACATTGAAACTGGTGATGCTTATGATGCTTTTTATTGGTTTGACTGATGTGTATTCACAAAATTTTATGTTTTATAGAAAGCAAAATTTTGTTTTTATTTCGATTTTTACAGAAATGCAAGAGGTTGCATATGCTTTGAATAGCTGCCAAACTCAAACTAAATGACCGCGCTTGCTCAAAATTTTACAGATCTCTATTAACGGATTTAGAGTTATGAGCAATTAGAGATCTTCAAAAAGTCATATCGATGGCTTATATTCAAATAGAAACACTATTTTTTTTTTGGAGTGACAAAATTCGTTTCGTTCTCTCATAAATAAAGTTTTGGACAATCAATATTCATTTTACAATATTGTCGGAAGCTCATATTATTATTTTATATTTTCAACAGATTTAGTAATGCGACGACGAAACGATTTCTTGCCCCGCAAAAAAATACAATTTTATTTTACGTCAGTAGTTCGACCTTTTTAAGCATAAATAATGCTTGATTCGTCACTAAAACATTCAGTGATTTCATTATATTGAAAAAAAAAATAAATAAATAACAAAACAGAAAGTAAAAAATACTACAAACTGTTTGCTTAGTTGCGATCGATTTATTTTTAACCAAAAGTTAAAAATAAACAATTGGAATTTTAAAATTGTTCACCTTAAATCTACAATGAAATTAAATTAAAAAAAAACGACAACAAAATTTTAAATAAAAAGGAAAAATATATAAATTTATACAAACAAATATAACTTTTCTAATGATTGCTTTGAACGAAGAAACGTGACATTTTTTTGTGTTTGTGTTTATTTTCTATAAAGAATATATAAAAATAAAAATGTTGCTATTTTGAAACAAAGAAAAGTCTAACATTTTCTCACGAACCAATCAATCATGCACTTTAAATACAGGTTTCATTTTCAATAGGCCGCCATTTTAACGGTTGTCATGACTGAAACTGTAACTACTTGAAAGATGACAAGTAAAAACTATGCCATTAATAAAAATGGAACGATATAACGCTTCAACAACGCATTGAAATCATAAAAATTCATTACAAAAATCGTGAAAATTTCGCGATCACAGTTCGCAAAACTAAAGCAGTTTTGAGTCGTCCGTCAGGAACCATCTCGGCCAGAAATTTTGAAACTGATGGGAATATTTAAGTTGTTAGAACAACTTAGGTGATGTGAAGAATCCAACTCGTACGCGTCGCTCAAGAGCGATTGAGAATTTCGCTGTTGCAGCCCAAAGTGTGAAGGGAAATCGAGGTTTGTCAATTTCTCGTCGATCCACTAATGACGTTATACTGTATCTTGCTTAAATTCTAACGTCTTAAGGATTTTAAAGTTCAGTTAACATAAAAACTCACGCCTGCCGCCCATCAATAACGTCGTGTCTTTGCTGATCGGGTCCTTCAAATGCATCAGACTGATAGGGAATTTCATCGAAAAATCATCGGCAGTGATGAGGTTATGTTAACAAGCAGAAGTATCGCATTTGAGGTTGGGAAAACCCAAGAATTTTTGTTGAAGAGCCTCTTCACCTTTAACGTGTTTGTGTCTGCCTGGCGGTGTTATTAGACTTTACTTTGTCAAATATGAGAATGCAGCAACTGGAGGGATTGCATTATTTATTGAACGATGATTAATCACCCTTATTCCAGTTGGCGATATCGACGTCACTTTAACACAATCCCAAAAAATTGGAACTTGTCGCTCTCGATAACAATTATTTGCTACTTACTGGCAGTCTATTTCTGTTCTCTAAGGTTCAGAAAATAACATGAACCTTTCAATAGTAGTCAGTTGTTTTCGAAAACGGTGTCTATCCCCAATTTTTTGGTATTGTGTTGACGTAACGTCGATGTCGCCAGCTGGAATAAGGGTGAATGATTTTTTCCGGAATCGGAAGATATTGATGTGGACGTCGTTTATATACAACAAAACGGCGCTACGTGCCACACAATTAACGATACCATCGCGCTTTAGTGTTAAAAGTGTACTGACCGTGTGATTCCTCGAAGAGACGATTTCAATTCACCTTCAGGCATTTTTCTTTGAGGCTACAATCGATTTTGTATGGCGGCATTTGAAAATATTGCTTAGGACGATGTTTATTTTCGCTCGTTTGTGTGAAAAGTTTCCTGACCGTGGGATTTTTCGAAGAGGCGATCTCGATTGGTCACCCACATCTTGTGATTTAACACCTTCAGAACGCCACAATAATCGATGTGAGCTTTCAAAGATGGTATTCGTGAATTTATCAAGAACATCCAGCCGCAAATGTGCGAATTCGTGATAGAAAATTTAATGAAAAGAATATGGTCCTGCAAGCGTAGTCGTGGGGCGGCCAATTGGCTGATAGTGTTTTCTATTATTAATGGCATTCCTTCCTCCTTGAAATTAAATAAAAATCAGATGATTTCCGCGTAAAAATACTCGTTTTTTTACATATAAAAATGAAACCTCTTATTGGAAGACACTGTTTTTTATTTTATTTATTATATTTATTTATTTTTTATTTTATTTTATTATATTTTTTTTATAATATATAATTTATTTAGAGTTTCTAACTTAACTAAAAAAAAATTTTAAATAAAGTAAAGGGTAAGTTTTTTTGTTAGTTTATACACTCGCACTAACTGTGTTTTGAATTAAGAATATTAAATTATATTATTTGGGTTTCAAATGGTGTTATTTGGTGTAACTTTAATGAAGAAAATATTTAATTGCTTTTATATTTTTTAAGAGACATATAAATATCTAGTAATTATTTCCTTATAAATAAATCAATATCAAAATCTAACAACCGAGTATAAACACGTTTAATTAATACAGCAAATATGGGAAAAAGATCAACAACACAAACACACTTTTAATTAAAATGGCATGAATTAAAACCGGGTTTATTTAAATTAAGATGGTAAACGGCGGACATCTTGTATCTCGTTATGGACACTTTTTTATGCTCGTCTCTCTCTCTCTCTCTCTCTCTCTCTTTGTGTATATTTATTTATTAATGAAATTCTCTTTAAACTTGTTTTTTTTTTAAATAGTCAAAACGCAAAATGCCTGCTAAAGCTTTAAAAAAGGAAAATTTAGATGATCTCAAACAGGAGTTAGATATCGATTTCCATAAAATCACTCCTGAAGAGCTGTATCAGCGCTTTCAGACACATCCTGAAAATGTAAGTGACACGCAAAAGTATGTATTTCGTGCAACTGCAATTTTAATATTATTTCTTTTGAAGGGTCTAAGTCATGCCAAGGCTAAAGAGAACTTAGAGCGTGATGGTCCTAATGCTCTAACGCCACCCAAACAAACGCCTGAATGGGTTAAATTTTGTAAAAATTTGTTTGGTGGTTTCGCCATGTTATTGTGGATTGGTGCTATTTTATGTTTTGTGGCCTACTCCATTCAGGCCAGTACCAGTGAAGAGCCATCAGATGACAATTTATATTTAGGTATCGTACTTTCAGCTGTAGTTATAGTGACTGGTATTTTCTCGTACTATCAGGTGAGTTGTTGTTCAACCGTAAATTAAACGAAATAAATGAATAAATAAATTTTGTTTGTAATTTTAGGAATCAAAAAGTTCAAAAATTATGGAATCTTTTAAGAACATGGTTCCTCAATTCGCCACCGTCATTCGTGAGGGTGAAAAACTCACTCTTCGCGCTGAAGATTTAGTTTTGGGTGATGTAGTCGAAGTGAAATTCGGTGATCGTATTCCAGCTGATATACGTATTATAGAGGCTCGTAACTTTAAGGTAGACAATTCATCGCTGACTGGTGAATCTGAGCCCCAATCGCGTGGTCCCGAATTCACCCATGAGAATCCTTTGGAAACAAAGAATTTGGCTTTCTTTTCCACCAACGCTGTCGAAGGTACGGCCAAGGGTGTTGTCATCAGTTGTGGTGATCACACTGTCATGGGTCGTATTGCTGGCTTGGCTTCCGGTTTAGATACTGGTGAGACTCCCATCGCTAAGGAAATTCATCATTTCATTCACTTGATTACTGGTGTGGCCGTATTCTTGGGTGTAACATTCTTCGTTATTGCCTTCATTTTGGGTTACCATTGGTTGGATGCTGTTATTTTCTTGATTGGTATCATTGTCGCTAACGTACCTGAAGGTCTATTGGCTACCGTAACTGTGTGCTTGACTTTAACTGCCAAACGTATGGCTTCAAAGAATTGTTTGGTAAAGAATTTGGAAGCTGTAGAAACTCTGGGCTCCACCTCTACCATTTGCTCGGATAAGACCGGTACCTTGACACAAAATCGTATGACCGTTGCTCACATGTGGTTCGATAATCAAATTATTGAGGCCGATACAACAGAAGATCAGTCGGGTGTCCAATACGATAGAACTAGCCCTGGATTCAAGGCGCTCTCTCGCATTGCCACTCTCTGCAACCGTGCTGAATTCAAAGGCGGCCAAGAAGGTGTTCCAATTTTGAAGAAAGAAGTCAGCGGTGACGCCTCAGAAGCTGCTTTGTTGAAGTGCATGGAATTGGCTCTCGGTGATGTTATGAATATACGTAAACGCAACAAGAAAATCTCTGAAATTCCATTCAACTCCACCAACAAGTATCAGGTCTCAATACACGAAACTGAAGATCCCTCCGATCCACGCTATTTGCTTGTCATGAAGGGTGCTCCCGAACGTATTTTAGAACGCTGCGCTACCATTTTCATTAACGGCAAAGAAAAGGTCTTGGACGAAGAGATGAAGGAGGCTTTCAACAATGCCTACATGGAATTGGGAGGTTTGGGTGAACGTGTGTTGGGCTTCTGTGATTTCATGTTGCCCTCCGACAAATATCCCACTGGCTTTAAATTCAATACCGACGATGTCAACTTCCCAATTGATAACTTGCGTTTCGTTGGCTTAATGTCCATGATTGATCCTCCTCGTGCCGCTGTACCCGATGCCGTCGCCAAATGCCGTTCAGCTGGTATTAAAGTTATCATGGTTACCGGCGATCATCCCATCACTGCCAAAGCTATTGCCAAATCTGTCGGTATCATATCCGAAGGCAACGAAACTGTTGAAGATATTGCCCAACGTTTAAATATACCCGTTTCCGAAGTCAATCCCCGCGAAGCCAAAGCTGCTGTTGTTCACGGTGCTGAATTGCGTGATGTTTCCTCCGATCAATTGGATGAAATTTTACGTTATCATACCGAAATTGTATTCGCTCGTACCTCTCCGCAACAAAAACTGATCATCGTAGAAGGTTGCCAACGTATGGGTGCTATTGTGGCTGTAACAGGTGATGGTGTCAACGATTCGCCTGCTTTGAAAAAGGCTGATATTGGTGTTGCTATGGGTATTGCTGGTTCCGATGTGTCCAAACAGGTGAGTAATTTTGATGTTTCACAGTACATGTCGATGGTAAAATGCGAACAAACAGGTGTAACTGATTTTCTATTAATTTTGAACCAATGAAAATAACCTTAAATACATTTCTTAAGATAAAATAAAAATATCGAAAACTTCGCTGATTTCAAGCTCACTGATTTTTGACTCCAGATTTTTGAAGTCGTTAAAATAAAACCCTTTTTCAATATGTTTCGATCAATTGACTTTAATGCAATCCAATGATTTTTTTTAATAAATAGAATGAATCATACATCGCATCTTCCAAATGTTTTTCAATTAGGCTGACAACTTTTTAGTAAATAATATGAACTGAATATAAAGTTTTTTTCTTAATAAAATATTTTAAAAATTCCGTCCATACAGACTGTAATACATGAATTTGTCCATAAAAAATTTTTAAATAATTAGTTTTGTATATTTTTTATTCGATCTTATATTTTTTCCAAAAGTTAACTTTTGGAAAGAGAATTTTTATATTTTCTGCAAGCAACCAACGTTGATCCTTTTTAATTCATGAATTCAAAAATAAAGCACACTCACTGTCCGTGAAATAGTTTCTAATTTTAATAACAAAACTCTTATGAAATCGTTTCATACTATTTGTTTGTGTACAACCTTTTTTCGGTGTATTAGTGTAAAATTTATTTTAAAACTATTTTTTTAAACAAATTTATTTTAAAACGATTTTTTTAAACAAATTTATTTTAAAACGATTTTTTTTAAACTATTTTCAAAATTTTGTTTTTGATTTAAATGTAACTTCACAAAAGGCGGCAAGTTTTTCGATTATTTAATTTTTTAAAATTCTCAAAATCGACTAGCCCGGGCCGTATCGGTAAGTGGTCGCACACAAATATAAGTTGAGTTGAATTCTTAAAATGTTGCAAAATTTGTTCCGATTGATTCCGATGTGCGAAAGTTATGAGAGGTTTGCAAAAACACGACCAGGGGCCAAATTACGGCAATCGATATGGAAAGAAATTTCCATACAAATTCAAAAAATTTTTTATGAGATTTCATTCGATATCGAATGCCGTAATTTGCTCCCAGATCTGATGAAAACTCGATTTTCGAAATCGTTGTGAAATCAGTTTTTGATTGCTGGAAGTTATAAAAAAACGAAATTAGCTTGTATTATCCTATTAATTAATTTCTGGGTATTTTCATTTATTGTTTAGTAATATTTTCAGTGAAACTAAAATGTGCTTTCGTTATTTGAATATTTCAGAAAATCAGTTACGTGCTGTCAAACCATTTAACATTGACATGTAATTCGGTTTTGTTTGTTTTCTTTTGATTGTTTTACTATTAATTGCATGTGTTTGTTTAGGCCGCTGACATGATTTTGTTGGATGATAACTTTGCTTCCATTGTAACCGGTGTTGAAGAGGGTCGTTTGATTTTCGACAACTTGAAGAAATCTATTGCTTACACTTTGACCTCTAACATTCCTGAAATCTCACCTTTCTTGGCTTTCATTTTATGCGATATTCCCTTGCCATTGGGCACTGTTACAATTTTGTGCATTGATTTGGGTACTGACATGGTAAGTTTAATAATTTTATTTTTTAATTTTATTTATATGTTTGTTTTGTTTTTGATTTTATATTATTATTATTTTTTATTATTATTTTTTTTTTGTTATATTATTACAAGTATTTAAGTATAACATATTTAGTTAGTGTTAAGTTATAAGAGTTTGGTTTATAAAAAGATATTTAACCATTGATCACAAGATACCAGCTATTTCATTGGCCTATGAAGGACCTGAAGCTGATATTATGAAAAGAAGACCGCGTAATCCGAATGTAGATAATTTGGTAAATGAAAGGTAACACATTATTTTGTTTCTTTGTTAAAAAGAAATGTACAACAAACGAGTAACAGGCTAATATAATATAAGGAAGTACATAATAAGTTTTTGTTTTCACATAAGTACGTAATTAAGCTAGACCTCAGCTAGGATATTCATTCAGTAAGTTACTTTTAGGTATCTGCTATCATTATGACATTATCAACTGTTTGGTTATGGATTTAGAAATTTATTTATTTTTTTGTTGAGTTTTTTTATGTTTAAATATTTTGTTGGAAGAAACGTATTAACTCCTTTATGTATCTTTTATTCTACTATACTTCTATACTGCTACTACAACATTTGCAAAATTGTCTGTGTGTTAACACCTTCTAAATATTTGTGGTTGTATTTTAAATGAAAAAAAAAAAACAAATTAAAAAAAATTTATATAAAATCAACATTAATGCTCTATAATACTTTTTGGAACATTCGAACACTACGACCACAAATACTAAAACACACTCCTCACACTTAAACAATTGCAATTTTCTATAAACTGCGTTCCTGTTTTGTATATGTATTGAAAACCAATTTTCACATGCATACATATATACTTATGAAAATGAAATTTAGGTTCCTGCAATTTCCTTGGCTTATGAAGCAGCTGAAGCCGATATTATGAAGCGTCCTCCACGTGATCCATTCAACGATAAATTGGTCAATTCAAGGTGCCTATACTTATTTTTTTATAAACTTTACATATCTCTTCTGTTGTTGTTTTTAAACTAAATGTTGACTTAACACACAAACTTATTAACACACAAAAACTAATTTTTTTTTATGTACTAAACTAAAGCAAAGAATAACTAACCCCTTCGCGTAATTATCTTTAAAGATAATTCCTAACAAAATGGCTGGATTATTAACTAACGATATATACATTTGTAACTTACCATTCCATTACAACCACATAAGTGTTTTTAACTCGTCATTAAAAATTCTCTTTCGTTTAACCATCATTCAAATGCATTTCTTTTAAATATATGTGTATAAAAGTGTAAGCAACTAAAAAAATTAAACACATTTCTTTTTACAACCATGACTCTTAACTAAAAATGTTTATTAAGTTTTTAATTTTTAAGTTTTGTAAATAAGAAAAATCATCATCTTCACATAAAAAAAAATTACATACAGTGGTGACGACAGTGAAATTAGTACTCTTGTGACCATGAATTTTGAAACTCAAAAAGTCCAAAAAATCATATTTAAATTCTAAATAAAAATTCTAAAGTAGATTTTTTATTGTATGTATACGAGATAAATCAATTAAAAAAGTGATCAGATCATTATTATATAAGTTTTCGACCTTCTGTTTTGTAAATGAATCTAATTTATCCCGAGCTACACGTCAATTTCTTTTTTAAAAACTTTAAGAAAATTTTATTATACACCGATATTAAATTAAATATTTTTGTTAGTTTTTTAAAAAAAATTGACTTGCAGCGCGAGATAAATTATTCACAAACGATCAATAAAGTTAATGTGTGCATTAAAACCGGGTTTCTCATATAAAAATCCAACATTAAACCTACTATAACTTTAAATAAATAAATGAGGTTTAGATAAAATTTAACATATTGCTAATATTTAGTTGGATAGCCTTTCTGAAGAACCACACATTTTAGATGCTTCGGAACAGATTCAACAGGTTTTTTCTTTTGTATATTCCGTGGTGATTTTATTCCACTCCTTCAGTTCATTGTGATTTGAAATTTGATCTTTTCTTCTTATGATTTCCAGTTTCTGTCACAAGATTTTGATTACTCGGTAGCAATTATAAAACAGTCATTCTTTAACTACTTCAGAGAATGGCATCTTTGTCGGACACTTCTGTCGTTTTTCGTAATAATTTTATTTATAAATATTAGCGTAAAAAGGAGTGCCAAGCTTTATAAATATTTATTAAAAATTATGTAATACCCTTTCTTTTCCACAAGTCAAATTAATTGGAAGAAAAATAATTTATCGTAATCAAGGCAAACACATACAGGTAGTCGCAATGGAATTCGCCTTGAAAACTATCATTCTTGGATGTCGAAGTAAACTGTTCAAAGCGAATTTAAAGTCAGAAAAACGTAAATGTACCAAAAAGAACATTTCGACAATGAACAATGATACAACACAATGAGTCAGCTGTGCTTTCGAGTTCACCTGATATGAATTCACCTTGATCGTAATAAAATTATTTAAATTTATATGTATACAAAGTTTTCCTCTCTTTCCCCTTAAAGTAGGCTACACGCCGACACTCTGACAGTGTCTGACGGCAATCTGACAATTTATGTTATTTAGTTATCTGACAACCGTGTGAAATTGTTAGCTTTTCTGACAAATGTCCTGCAACCGTGTGATGGCAATTACTAATTTTCAGTCCATGAACAGCACTTTGTAAGATCTGACAATATTGTAAGATCTGTGCAGAGCTTCAGTTGTAACGCGCAATTTACTTTTAAATTGATTAATAATGTTTTCAACTGGTGTCGTAATTCCTGTTTGACTTGGTCTGATGAATAAATTATTCCAATATTACATTCTTAATAAAATAATGAATTTATCAAAAAAATTCTTAAATTAAAATGGAATCAAGACAAACAAATCAAATCCTTTCATTGTAAACCTAAAATAGTTCCCACTAATTACGCACAAACAATAATTTTTCCACTTTTATAATATTTAATAATTAAATTCCGTGTATCCAGTGTAGTGTGCCGAGTACAATAAAAATAAAAAACAAATAGAATAATAAAAAGTTCCTTTACATTTCACAGATTCACTTCCATAATCCTTTTCTTTTCTTGAATTTCCATTTGATTTTCTAGACTTTTGTATTTAAAATTTCTTGAGCAAAAGTGGACTGTGATCCACTCACTGTGATCCACTTACTCACTGTACATCATAATTTGTTTTATTTTTCAGGTATAATTCTATTTGATGTTGTGCGTTTTCATCATCATAATTCATTTCTATAAATTAAAACAAGTTATTTTGAAGATTTATTAATCATTGTACACTGATTACTTGATTGTCAATGTAATTCATCATCATCATCATTATTTAAAAAAAAGATAATATAATATTTCAATATTTTTTTAATGTTTTTGTTCAAACTAAAACTGTTTTATTTCCCTCAAAATTTTTCTTTCGTATAAATTTTAAAATTTGTTGAAAATAATTAGTGGTTTGAATTCGTATGATTATATCAATGTGATGTCTTTGTAACACGAGTGAGCAAAACGTGTAGAAAATTTGTATGGAACTCATATTAGTTTTCCTTACAGTTTGCTCAGTCGCATTTCAAAAAACATCTAATGATAATATTTTGTGTGTATTTGTAGAAATCATTTTGTAAAAATATAAGAAAATATTTGTGTATTTTTCAGTTCTTTAACAAACAATTGCCCATTTCACAACCTAATGTATGAGTTGTATATTGTATAAATAATATTGGTAGTTTCCACATAAAAATGTTTCTAAACGAATGTTTATATAGGAATTACCAATAAAATTTATACAACTTTACAACTCATTAGCAATTTTCTTTGGACAAATATTTCTTTTTATTTGTTTGGAATTCAAATTTTATTTTTTTGTTTCTGTTAGTTTAAGCAAGCAGTTTTTACTTAGGACAAGAAGACTTGCTTACTTGAGTATTATTATATTCCTTGTGTTACCTAAACGGGGTGTCTGGGAAATCCCATTAGCCTTACGTATTAACCATCCAGCACATTCTCATAGATAGATATCTAATAAGTCTTGCACTGGCGTACTGTTATATTTTTCTCTCTCTCGGAGACAGCTGAATGAGCACTTCCAAAGCAAGTGTATGATAGTTCCCCCTCGTCATACAAAAAGATTCTACAAAAATCATTAAATGGAAGATTAATGTTTTCTAGCATGGACACCTGTAAAACAGTGTCCTACCAGTATCATCATTACTGGAGCTAAAAAGTAGGTTACATTCGTGTATTCAATAACTGAGTGGAGACATTTTTTCGTCGAAAAGTTTATTTATCCAAACAATCGAAAGTGCCGTAGCTTGGATTTTGTTTACGGGCACATTTCAGTGCCCTGGTACCAACTATCAAATCTCCTTGCAGTGTCTATCATCTCGTTTAGAGCCACCCGACAAACCAACTTTGATTTGAGAGCGGCTTTGCAATCGATACATTTTTTGGTAGCCTCTAATTATTGACTATTTTAACACAGTCAGTTAAGAGAGCGCTCTTCTTATATTATCACTGAATTAAACTGCGCAAGCAAGTCTCCTTTCTTAAAGATTTTCTGTATTTCGAAGGTACTATTTCAAACGATTCTTGTCGAAAAAGATATATTTTGTAATGAATTCGTTTTGATTCTTTTTTTTTGGTTTTTGGTTCTTTAAACGTTTTTTGAATGGATATTATTAAAATTTATCTTTTTAAGGGATTCATTTGAAAAGGATGCTATTTTTTAAATGTAAATTATATTTGAAAGGCATTTTTATCGAAGGTACTTTTTATATAAGGTACTTTATTTAAACAGAAATATATTTGTTTTAAATATACATATATTTTTTTAAATGAATTTATTCTAAACGTACTTGTTTTATTTACTTTCTTTTGAAAGTTGCCTTTAATAAAATTCAATTTTTTCAAAAGGACATTTTTGAAAAGTTCTTTTTATCAAAAGTTCTTCATTTATACGTTTTTTTAAGTACTTTTTGTTGTAGTTATTTCTTTAAAAGATATTTTTTAAAAGCTAATCGAAGCTTTATCTCAAGGATATTTTTCAAAAGGTATTTTTTAGAATATACTTTTTTTAAAAGTTATTTTTTTTAAGTGGCACTTTTTTAAATGTAATTTTTTAAAAGGTCTTTTTTATAAAAGGGATTTTTTTTAATTTAATTTTTGGAAGATACATCTTTTAAAATTTAATAGTTTTAAAAAATATTTTTTTAAGGGTACATATTATTAATCGTTAATTTTTTAAAAGCCCATAAACTTTTTAAAATCTTTTTTTCAAAAGCTATTTTGTTAAAAAGTTATTTTTTAATTGGTACTTTTTTAAATGTCATTTTTTAAAAGGTCTTTTTTATAAAAGGGATTTTTTTTAAATTTAATTTTTGGAAGATACATCCTTTAAAATTTAATAGTTTTAAAATATATTTTTTTTAATCGTTACTTTTTCACAAGCCCTTTTGAAAGTTTTTTTTCAAAAGCGATTTTGTTAAAGCTTTTTTTAATAGGTACTTGTACTTGTTATGTGCTTAATTTTTATAAAAGGAATTTTTTAAAAATGTAATTTTTCAAAAGGTGTTTTTATAAAAGTACTATTTAAAAGGTATCTTGTTAAAATTGTGCTTTTTTGAAAGCTTATTTATACTAGTTATGTTTTCTTAAATAGTTTTTAGAAGTTACTCTTTTTATAAATGTATTATTCTCCATAAACGATACATTTTTATCTTAACAGATAGATACCTCTTGTAAACGACTTTTTTAATTTAGTACTTTTCTTAAAAGACATTTTTTCTTCTAAAATTGTACTTTTCGTAAATGGCTTTGCTTTCATTGTACTTTTTTGTTAAATGGTTATTTTATTGAAATTGTGTATTTGTTTCTCTTTTGGAAAAATGGCACAAATTTTGTTGATTCTTTCAAAGTTTTTATGTTGAAATCAACATCAAAATTTTTAGAGCTATTTTTCCTCTTCTTGGGTAAATTTTTCATTTCGGGGCTGAGTCATATTTCATTTTTCACTTTGGGTACATTTTTCATTCCTCATTTCTCATGAAGCCTTCAATATTGTATGAACTCTAGTAATAAGTATTCAAATTTCAAACCCAAAAAATTAATATCATCAAAGGTTTCAAAGTTTTAAAGTTATTATATTAATAAGGAAGCATTAAGTTTACTGGATCAACGCCCGCAGTTGGCTTTAGATCGGAGTAGTTAATGCAAATAACGCTTGTCACTCGCGAAGAAGCAGGTAGAGAACGACGTAGTCACTGTTTTTTTCTTCTTTTTTTTGTGGTTACTAACCATGATTTTCCTTCTAATAGTTTTGGACTTTTTTTCAATGATATGATTTTATATATATTATGAGATTTTTATTCTCATTGAAAGGTTTTCTTTGTGACTTTTTTCTTATAACAACGTTTTTTTTTATTTTGTTATGCTCTTTTTTTGTTTATTTTTTTATGTATAAACCTATAGACATTTTTGAATATTTTACAACTTTAAAAAATGTGTATGAAAATCATTAGCACTTGTTTGATGATTTGATTGCAAGAAACTACACACAAAGTAAAATTTCTATAAATATTTATTATAAATAAAAATTTTAACAAAATTATTGCACTGATTTTAGTTCTACTATTTTTCATAAAAAAACGAAAACTTTAAACTCATTAAGTATTTTCTTTTTAAGAAATTGTGTTAAGTATGAAAGACTTGTTGTTAAGAAAATAAGAAGTATTTTATTTAAAAAGGATTATTTTTCCAATAAGTTTTAAGGTAATTTTTAAGGTTTTTTTTATTGAAAATTGTTAAATATTTTGTATACATATTTTACTTAAAAACATTTATTTTTTATTTTTGTATAAGAGCTTTTAATCATTTACAAATTTTCTTTTATTTTCCCTTTAACAAAATGTTTGCGGTTTTTGTGTTCTTGTTTTTTGATTTTGTTTTGTAAAATATTTAAATGTTGCGCGGCTCCAAATAAAAAAAAAATAAACCTTTTTTGTGTTGAAATACAAAACCCTGATATAAATACAAAATTGATACCCCCTGGTTCGGCCCTTTGAAAAATTCCTTTTGCGTATTGTTCTTTGTTGTGTTTTGTATTATTGTAAAACGCTAAATGTAAAACATGCCTACTAGGTACCTGCCATTTCCCTTGCCTATGAAGAAGCAGAATCAGATATTATGAAACGTCAGCCCAGGAATCCATTTTGTGACAAACTTGTCAACGAAAGGTAAAGTTTTTCTTTGTGTCATCATCAATTTTGTTTTTATTTTAACAACGAAAAAGTACCAGCAACTAGAAAATGAAATCAAATCAAATCAAACTTTTTTTTCTACAAATAAACTAAACTTTTAATAAATAATTTTAATACACCGCAAAATAAATCACCTTGAAGTAAAGTACAATATTTTTTTCTCTTCAAAATATTAGAATTTTCAAGAACACTTTGTCAAAGAATGAAACAAACAAATTCTTTAAATGCAAAATATTTAAAATCTAGCAAATATATAATTTAAAGCCTCTCTTGCTAAGTTGAAATGAAACAAATGCGTATTCAAAGTTTTCTTAACTTTTAAAGTTATTTAAAAAAAAAGCAATTTTCTCGTTTTCCTAATCCTATTGTTTTTGATTCATTTTAAAAGCAAAGTACACACATACTATTTTTTTTACTTAATTGATTATTTTAAATTTTAATGTATTTAAAACTACTAACGCTTGCTACTTTTGTTATGTTTCTCAAGTAAATAATTTTTCTTTAAAACTGAAAGCATACTTAAAGGCTCTTTACCGGTCTTAAGAAGCTGTTAATATGCTGCTCTTTGGTAAAGTCTAAAATGAAATACTTTCTCCTGGTTTTATTCGCCTTAAAGTATGTTTGCTAGTGATATTTACTTTATTAAATTTATTTATTTGGGTATAACATTAATTAAATTGTTTTTTTTTTATTTTTGTTTACTTGAAGTTAATATTTTTGCTTAAGTTTTTTTTAGCTTAATATTTTTTTTTTGTGTTCCTTATACTATACGCCTCTTTTTCGACAGTTTCTTTAAGTGTTGGTTTTAATAGTTCGAAATACGCTTTAAATCTGGCTTTAGTACATGTCTTTCAAAAAAATTCTAAAGAAACTGTTAAAGCTTACATTTTTTACAAATCCTCTTCTTTCTATATTTTTCATAAATTTTTAAAAATATATTGTTCCTCCTTTTTTAAACTCATTGCCATTTTAAGAGCAAACACAAAGAAAATCTGTATTTTATTAATATGTTTATCTTGTGATAGTTTAATTTGCAAAAAAAATTAAAATATATATCTACTTACATATATTTTTTCCGCCAAAAAATATTTTAAATTAAAAAAATATATATACATAAATATCTTCCTGCGATATTTTTTTATAATAATATTAAGACGCCTCTTTGTTATTTTTTATTATTGCCCTCCTTTCACCGACCCACCAATGTCACCATATTATTATTGCTCGTAACAGTTTTTTCTCTTCTCTCTTTCTCTCTTCATATATGTATATAACCTCTATAGTAAAAAAATATATACATACATATATTTATACCATATTACAAATTGTTTATTATATACAAATAATTTAACTTTTCTTTTTTTTAATATTTAATAAAAATCATAACTGTTTTGTGGCTTTTATACCAGAATATTTATAAAAAAAAAATATTTTAAGGACACTTTTTAGTCTTGCTGAAGTGTATTTTTGAGTTATTAATTTTTTTGGAGTATATTTTTAGGTGCTCAAAATAATTTTTTTTAAGTATATTTTAAAAAATCAATAATTTTTAATTGGTTTTGAGTATTCTAAAGCCGGAACCAAAAACTCTTTAACCGTTTTTTTTTTCTTAAAAATAAAATTAACGGATTTCGAATAATTTATATTTCGAATAATTCGCCATTCCAGTTTTTATTTTGTACTGGCTTACCCGTCTTTTCGCCGAATAAAGTGTTAATGTTTTTTTTATCAAAGATACACAGTTTTGAAACTTACTATGTGATAATATGAAAACGGGAAAGACTGAATAAGTGAAAGAAGCTTCGTTCATAACTAAAAATGCTTGTTTGTGATTTTTGCAAGTCACGTATTCTTGTTTCATTGGAAGCTATTTTAAATTATAATGATGTTTCAATTAAATTTGCTCAAGTGTATGACTTCACTGCTTATGCAGGGTTCACAGTTCATATCCCCAATTAACTATAAGAAGAAGATAAGAACATCCTAAGAATTCCATAAGATCCCAAACTTGTGAAACAGAAGTATTCGAAATTCAAATAATTGTCAATGAATTTGATATAAGATTGCAAGACGTTCTCTTTTTTTGGATTGGATCCCACGCCATGTTCACGGTTTTAAGAAAAATAGTTATTTGATGTTTTTTTTTTTAAACAGTGGAAAGAAACTAAATTTCGAGCTTAGCTTGTGAAATTTCAACCGGTCTCGGGATGTTATTAAAGAAGTGATTGATCTTAATTCATGGAAAATGCAGTGGCCTCGAGAATTAAGACTTCCGAGCTTAGTGTATCAACTGTTAGAATGTTTAACCGACTGTCAGTAAATCTAAAATACTTATATTAATTTTAATATTAACCAAATGAACTGGACAACTGAATGTTGTTTGTGTAACTTCCTATCCACCCGAAAAATATATATTTATTTGGCAACAATTAAAGAATAACTTCATTCAAGAGTTCAGGTGCTGTCTTGATTCAGTACTAAACTATCACAAAGACCTTGATAATGAATTTATTCTTAGGCAACCTTCAGTATTCCTAGAAAAATCCAGAGAAATGGTTCTCAGTTACTTTGTCCTCCTTCTTGTGGCAGCTTTTTAGTGACTTTATTTTTAAAATGGTACAAAAGAGACCCATACATTGTAGAGATGTGGCGGGCTTAATATCTCACACTAAAATATATGTCTTAAAATTCTACTATGCATGAATCTTCAAAGACACCAAAGCTCAATATTCAACTTAAATAAATCAGAATAAAAATAATTAATCCTTAGTTTTTACTTATTTGTGGTGTTCATGTTGGACGCGCTCCCTAGTTGAACTATTTTCGATCCTATCGAACTCGTTTAGTAAATGAAAAAAAAAATCACTCATAAATCTAATTATTTTTCATATAAATTTTCTAGACTCGTTGGCTTTTAACCGCCTGGATTGTATAAACAGCACTTTTGCTATGTAATATACGTAAGTCTGGTTAAGCGGGCGATTCTCTTATAGTGATATAACTTTCGCAGTTCTTTAGGCTAATTATGATGCCCAGTATACGTTAAATACTTCATTTTCCAAAAGAAGCGATTGTCTAGATATCTAAGCCTGTCTACATTATTTATTATTGAGAATACCTATTCATTCCGACAGCAGTCCAAAAATAATTCCAATAAACAGAAGTACAGGCAACTTTCTTTCAAAGGCCTGGACTTCCTTTGAGCTATCCTGAGTAAAAGCCAAACCGTCATAGATATCTGACAAGTAGCAAGTGTAGATCCGCTGTGTGACTTCAAGGGAATTTGGATATACATATCTTTGTGAGTCTGCTATATTATCAGAGGCTTCTTTAACAGTAGTAGTAGTAGTTACTACTTTATATCCCTCAAGTGATATATTTTTCTAAAATATAAGGCATACTTTTAGGGATTTTCGAATTATTTTTAAATGGGTTTACCGCCATACATTCAGTTGACTTGAGTGGAAAATTTGTATAGAAATCACACACATCTAAGTGCTTTTTATTTAAAATTTTCTACTCAACTTAATTCAAATGTCTGGCTTGTGAAAACCGCGGTTTAACGTTTACACTTCAGCAAACTCTTTTTGTAAATTAATAAAAGTCGTTTAAGGTAAGTTTTACTTTAAAATAATAAAAACAAAACTCTCAAAAGCTTTTAGTTTTTTCTCCTAGAAATCCTTAAAAAACGAATCCCCTTAAAAACTCTACCTTAAAATAAACCATTTTAATTTTGTTTGAAATTAAAATTTCTGTAAATAGCTGACAGAAAATCTACAGTAGTCCTCTTAAAATTTTGGAATAACTTTCATAGTGAATGTTTAACTAAATAAATCCAAACTATAATAATACATATATTTATATATTTCTCTCTTAAAACAAAAGACAATTAAATAAAAACCCAACTGCTAGATAACAACATATTAAAAAATATTCTTAATAATATTAAATATTTATAATTTTGTAGCAAACATTTTTATTATTACAATTATTTTAGTTATAATATCAATCTTTTAAACTTAAATTAGTTTTTCTTATATTAAACTTATATTAAAATTTTTACTAAGATTATCATCACATTTTTTAAACTATTATTAACTTTTAATCTATATTTTTTCTACTTAAAATAGTGTAGTAACTATTAAATACAGAATTTATTTATATCTTAGATCTCTTTTCTAACATTTATTAGCGGAAGAAGAAACAGAAAACAAATTAACAAACATTTAACATTTTTAAGTCATTTAGTTATTAAATAAAACCAATTTTTATTAAACTTCAAAAGTTTTTTTTCTATAAGATATTTATAATTAAATCCTTTAAATTTCGAATTTTAAATTATTATTTTTTGGTTTATATGAAAAATAAACTCTTTTGGCATTTTGTAAATTGAAAAATGTTTGCGTAACAATCTTTAACAAATCTAATTCTACTTTCTTTTTTTTATAAATTTTTTCCTGTTATATTTTTTATAAACATTTTAATAAACGCATTTTTTTAAACTCAAATAACTACCAAAACTCTACTGCACTCTAAATATATTTGAAATAATTTTTTATTAAAAACAACAAAACCTTTAAACACTTGAACTTTAAAAAATCCAATAAAAATTTAATAAATTGTTGACTGAAATAAAAAACAAACATATAAAAAAATGAAAATAAAAGGTACCAGCTATTTCTCTGGCTTATGAGAAACCAGAAAGTGATATTATGAAACGTCAACCTCGTAATCCCTACCGTGATAACTTGGTCAATCGCAGGTCAGAATCAAATTAAAAAAAATCAAAACAATTTTACACCCATACAAAAACACATATAATAATCATTAGAATTTAGTAAAAGAAATATATATTAAACTACAAAAAAAAAAAATAAAAATAGAACACACAAGTTACTTTATTTAGTTGTTTTATAATCAAACAAATAAAATGAAAAGCCTTTTAGTGTGTTTTTTTTTTCTAGTGCATTTTAATCTAGAAATTCTTTATTTCCGTTGAAAATGTTTTCGTCTTCATATTAATTTTCCATACACAACTACATTGAAAAACTTCAGCATTCAAATTTAATTCGAAAACTACATACAAACAGACTTCTTTCTTTCTTTGCGTTTAATACCATTTTTGACGTTTAAGAAAAAAAAAAATCACGAAAAAAACAAAAAAAGTTTTCCTAGCTGTAGTTTTATTTATAGTTTTTTGTTCAAAAAATGTAAACCATTTTTTCAAATTTTAGATTTGTTCTTAAAATTTTATTGACTGATTGTAAGTTTCTTGTTCAGTTTTGTTAAAGAAAAAAATCCATTTTATTGGTGTTAAATTTCAAATCCACTTCATGCTTCATTAAGATTTAAAATTTTTAAAAAATAATAATGTAAACAAATTTTATAAATCATTTTCAAATAGGAAAAAGTGTAATTGTTTCCCTCTCTCGCGTACTCTCTCTCTCTCTCTCGCTCCCACGTGCAAAAATGTGAAGCATATTTTTAGCCAAACGTGAATGTTAAATATTAAAATATCGGATTGACTTGGATCTTTAATAAATTAGATTAATAATAATAAAAAAACGTCGAATAAGATATAAAAATAAGTTAAATATTCAACCATAAATAATGAAACAGAACAAAATCTGCAAATTCAGGAAAATTGCTGACGGCCCATAATAAAATCGACGGCAGTAACTTTAAATGCTCTCTTATTATTATTCCCAGCGGGAAAACTGGTCATTGATTACATATGTAATGGAAGATATAATGCATTATTTTCCAAAGCAAAACAATGCAATCCTTTTGAAACGAGAAAGTAATTTAATCACACACAAAAATTACACATTGCTTACCACGTAAGTTACCACTTCTTACGAAGAAGGAATATATTGTTTTTGCTTGTTCATTGCGAATTCATTACTTTCCTAGGACATGTTCTGTGTTAACAATAATGAATACTTGAATGAAAAATTATACATGCTGTACATTACTCTCTCGTTTACTATTCATTACCTTTTCCCGCTGGGTTATTTTTATTTTCATTTGTTTGCATTATTCGTACAAAACGTGTATGAGATTTCATGAAAGCACGACAACATTGTTGAGAGAATGAGTCTAAAATTGAGACTATAAGGAAAAACGCGATAAAAATAAAATAGATTCTTATCTTAAAAAATGTATAAAAAAAACATCGTTCAGCTTAGTAGTTTTTAATCGAAAGTCATTATTATTTTTGGCTAAAGATCGTAACATTTTTAGTCAGAAAGAATTGGACATGAGACAACAATATTCCAGAGGAACAAGGGAAAATTTTTAACATCAATTAATTTCAAATTACACGGCAGAACAGAAACAACGTTATTTTCTGGAGCCGCTACACTCCTATCATCAGTGTTCATGTGTGTTTCCATGTATCCGCCACTGTTAAGGTGGCTCGGTTGAATGTGATTTCAAATTTGTATTTATACAAATAATGGCTAGAAAAAAGCATACGAGAGTTATTTGTATTGTACTTCGTTACAAAAATCATGACTTACTTCGATCTATCTCAAGTGTTGCTCAATCATCGGTCTGCCGTCAAGAGAATATGGATGTTCATTTTCAAGTCTGTGCTGTCCAAGACTAAGCAGGTTTTTTGGTATTCATCGACAAACTCGTTTCCAAGAATGGGCTTTATGCCCTGGAAACCAAGCCATCATGAACTTCATGAATTTCACATCGAAAGGCCCTGGCTGTGCTGGTACTTTCTACATAAATATCAATAGTCGTGAACTCTGAAATGAGCCTCTCAATTCCTTTCGCGAATTTGGCTCTATCGTAAATTTTTGCATGGATTATTGTTCAGGGTGACCGGATGACTTAAGTGGTGCAGAAAGGCAGAAAATAAACCTGGAGGGTTATTATGTATTTCGATTCGAAAGAAAACACTTTCGAAACACAATTTATAAACTATACAAATTCGAATTATTTCCGTTTCGAATCGAAATACACAATAACCCCCCTGATCCTTTATCATTTTAAAGTGGGCGTTAATGATCGAAATTGCACTGTTTGAATTTTTCTTAAAGTCATTTATTTTATTTAAAATGATTCTACGAACTTCATCACAGGAATTATGCGTAGTTCAGTTTTCTAGTTCCTAGAGTTTGCGCTGTCTGTTGTCAATCTTCTGAATAAACAATTACAATTTTTCCTAATTTAAAAATCACATTTTCTCAAACGATTGGCCAATTCGCTTCTCATATATATTTTCGAATCAACCATTTAAAACATTTCTTTCAAATATCAGCACTCGAATTTTTCAATTGTGTATTTAAATATTTTTTTTTTCAATATTCTCATTGGATTTTTTATAAATTGTGTTTAAAAAAAATAAAAATAAAATTTGTAAGAATGAACTCATTGTGTAAAATGAAACTTTTCTAAACGTTTGCAATTGATTGGGAAAAATATTCGGAATTTTTTTTTCCAATTTAATTTTTTTTCCATGCGAATTCTAAATGTTTCATTTTGCAAAATGGCAACCAAAATCTTTTATCTTTAATATATTTTATAAATTAAAAAAAGGTCACAGAATTTCTCTTCTGCACAATATCTTATTTAAGCACATACGAGTAATTATATAAAATATCGGTTAATTTTTTTTAACACTCCTCGTATGTTTTCAAAACTGATAACAACAATTCGGTGAATAATGAATGGTTGACTATCTTTGCGATTTTTTATAGCACGAATTCATATTACTTTCGAATTGCATACAAATTCGTGGAGCTTTCTTTTTGAATCGAATTACAGAGTCTACCTTGATTGACTTCTTTTGTTAGAGAAAATCGGGTCTGTGCAAGGTGCCGGCCGACGTTTGATCACCGAATTATTTGTTTCGCTTCTAAAGGTCTTATTTCTTAATAAATATTTCTGGTTTATAAAAGGTTTATAAATCCTTGTATGGAAGTTTGTATCATAAACCTTTTATAAAGCTTTCATAAATTATTATGAATTAAGACAATAGTAATTTTAATGTCACTTTTGCTGGAATTGAAATTCCGTGGCCTCGTTTAAGTATTCAAACAAACAAAAAATTTGATATATTTTTATTGCTGTTTTGTTTTGTTTTCGTTTCTTTTATTCTCTTAATGTTTTATGTTAAAATATATTTTTTTTAAACTGTTTATACACAAAAAATATTTTTTTGTGAAATATATAAAATTAATAATTATTTTATAGTCATTATTTTTAGTTGGTTGGTTGGTAGTGTTATAGAAAAAGAGTTTAAATTGAAAAAAAATGTATAGATTTCTGTGCTGCACCTACTTCTTGTTAAATAGATTTTAATTCTTAGACATTTTTTTGTTTGTATGTCTGTTGGATATTTAATCCCTGAAGCCATCAGTTAAGCCCCGGTTCACACGCTCCAACTTTTGCTGCTCAACTCGTAATTCAGCTGTAAGAAAAATAGAGATACTTGTATTTCCTTCTCTGTCTTTCTTACAGCTGAATTACGAGTTGAGCAGCAAAAGTTAAAGTGTGTGAACCGGGGCTTAGTGCACATAAATACCTTATTTAAAAGTTATTAAAATTAGTTGGTTTTTAAGTGAATTTAAAATGAATGGTCGGTCAATTGACGTCTCTAGAGCCGTTTAATATTATAAATTGGCTTTTAAAAATCCAAAAAAAAAAAAATATTAAAATTATCTTATTACCAGTAACGTCGCAAAGATGAATTCAGTATAACGCCACCTGAAATGTTAAATGAAGCAACAATAAAAAAGTTACAAATGAATTGTTTTCAATATTCCAACCAAATAAATTTCATAAAATAATATTTAAAAAAAATTAAAACGAAATTAGACGTGAAGAATTACAACAGTAAATATAAAAATGTGTTCAATATAAATTCTCACACAAAATTTTGTTGTCAGGCAGTTAATACCCACACAGAAAAATTCGTTTTTTAAGCATAAGGTTTTCATTCCTCCTGCAAAATTGTAAAGTGTTGTTGGATCCTTTCGCATTTCATTTGAGGATATGAATATACGTCCAGCCAATCTATTTCAATTCACTCAGCTCACTAAAATTCATTCACATTTTAAAATTCTTTGAAATTTATACACTTTTTCAAATGGGCTGTAAATATGTTTTTAAAAAAACTTTTATTAAAAATCCCTGACGTCTAAATCCTTCTCTATCTCTCTCAATACCAAAAACAAAAATAAAATTTTTGTTTAATTCCCAACAAAAGCAAACTTTCCACAGGTTTTATAAGTTCTCAAAAAAAAGTTAAATTCTTACAGCAATCGAAATGTGAATAAAGAGGGACATTGGCGAATTCAATTCGCCTTAGCCGATTCGATTTTGTCAAACTGCATAAAAATAAAAATATTAACCGAAAGTTTTGTACATATGTATGTACATCTATGAAGTATGACAATATGAAGGCAAGGCGGCGAATTCAATTCGTCTTTTTTAAAATGCCTCGGCCTTAAAAAAACATTTGTTGTCTGGTATTATTATTTTTTTTTAATAACTATTTTTTTAAATTTAAGTTCAAAAATTAAACCAATATACTGTTAATTAAACGTAAGTAAATATTTGTGAGTTTTAATTGTGAACACAAGTCTGTAAAAAGTATTTTTCTTTTCTAACTTTATGCACGATTTGTTTATATTTATAATTTTTATTTCCTTATGATGCTGACAAAACTAAGCATGATTGCGCATGAAATGCTTTAAAGTTTAAATTCTCTCTTTTTATATAATCTTATCTTTTTTATAAGTTCCATCATTAAATATCATTCCATATAATACATCATTTATGCTTTTATGTCTGTCGTCTTATCAAGCAAAAGTGCTTTGCTTTTTTATAAAAAAATTATTATTTTAAAATTTTCGTTTCATTAAATTGCAAAAAACAAAATATATACATAAATAAACGTGAATGTAATATACCACACCCATTCTCTGAGCTTTTCTTACTCTAGTATTTATAAATCTCTCTGTCTCAATCTCTCTCTAATTTGCTGCAACTTCACCACGCATTTGTAACAGAATCTGCTTTAAAAAAATACTAACATTTAAAGCTTTGCAAAGTCTTTTTTTATTTTGTTTTGATTTAGAAAATTTACTCAAATTTCCTAATTTTAGTAAATTTTCTTTAATTGAAAACACGCACACACATATATATATATATATATACAAACCTAACCCAGCAAACACTAAACTGCTTTTAAAGTTGTAAATTGAAATAAAAAAAATAAAAAAAAATCAAAGATTTCAATATTAAATATTCAGAAAAATGCTGCTTTTTCACCTCTTTCTTTTGTAACAAAGTGTAATTAACATTTAACATAAGTGCACAGTGCAAATTTAGACTAATAAAAAAAATACTACAACAACAACTCATTAAAAAACTCACTTAAAAGTTAATTAACAAAATTTTAATAATTCGGCATATTAAAAAATAAAAAAATCCACCATTTGTTTAACACTTTCGAATCCAAACAAACATTTAGCATTATTGACTAAAATTAAGAGAGAAATATGCTGTTTGTTACTAAACAAAATACATATGTACAAAGAAAATAAGAATACAAATGTGAACAATTTTGCTTCTGGGGGTTTTGTTCCAGATTCGAAGAAGCAGATTTATAATAATTTAACCATATTCCCGATCAGTTGTTCTTTTCAACTTTTCTGGATTACCTTTTGAAGACGAAATGGAAAAACTCACAACAAATGCTACTCAACCAGTCTGTGTTCTATCGATCGCAGCAATGACTGTAAAAATCCCACTTTCCCAACATAAGATCGATCACGTCACGTTCATTCTGGCGAATCGTTTTATGGTTTGATTTCTTAGTGAATATTTTTCTCTGTTTGAGAGGAAATGTTATTCTGTCGGTTCGCATGCTATCTGCAAAAGCCGGAAAATAGCAGTATCTGGAAAATCCTACGGAAGCGATATTACATTTTCCATTTCTTGAACAGTTTTGCAACATACGAACGATCATGATAATGATCTTGCCAAAACGTTTAAAATATTGCTCCCAGTGTGTTTGATACAACAAGTGCTATTTAGCGCCATCGATCGTAATAAATTCGGGATAAAATGCCGATTGAGTTGACTTTCCATTGCTGGAACAGTTTCGCAACATACGGTCGATCATGATCATGCTGTAAACTCGTTTTAACGTGTCTCTCTGAATATTGAGACGATTTGTCTTCCTCGAGACAAATGCGTTAATTGCGCTGCTCCTTAACGATCGAGGAACCACCATAGATAACGAGCAATATGAAATGCATTTGTTGAGTACTTCATCAACATTCTTTGTGTCACATATTATAGAGTTCGTTGAATCTTGAACTTGATTGCTTTAGTTGCTTGTCTTTCGCTATGCAGTGCATACGCATTGCACACGATCGATAACGATTTTCTCTGACTCGCTCATTCATTTCGAACAGCTCGTACTACACTTGGGAAAGTTGATCGTACAAAATACAATGCAATACTTAAAAGCTGACATGGAAGTATAGTCGAGATATCCCTTTACTTTTCGGGAGCTACGAGTAGTTTTAGTTTTTTCATTCTCAATTACAATGCGTTAATTGTTTGATTTACAATTACAATTTTCCTCAACTCTGACAAAACTCTTTAGCAAGTAGTGCCTCCAATTTACGATATGGAAGTACAGTCGCGATAACAAGATTTCATATCTAAGCCTAAAAGCGCTGAACATTAAAAGCCTTCTCAGATCATAAAGCGTTTGGATCCTGCTCTGACTTCTTTCAAATTCCCACTAAAAAATGTGACAATAATTTTATGAAGTTTTTACACTCTCATTTATGTTCTACTTATTACGACCGATCACTTCTTATCTACACAAAGACTTCTTTAGAAAACCGACAGAAGAAAATTGTAGCACTGAACAGAAAATCTAATTTAGAAATGTCCCACATGTTTTTAATAAAGCAAACTTTTCCTCTTCGTTCACACGGCAATGCTCAATGTTTGTTATCAAAATTTTATCAAAAACATTTTCATTTTTTGCTCTAAAAAAAAATAATCCAACACTAACACTTTTTCTAAAAATTACAACAAAAAAAAATAAAAAACCATTCTAAAAACAAATATTCAATCACTTAATAAAAAAATTAATCAACTTAACAAATTTAAATTCTCCTCAATCAAACAACTACAATTGCCAAAATCAAATAAAATAGATTGATTTCGATGGCTTATGGACAAATTGGCATGATCCAAGCTGCCGCTGGTTTCTTTGTCTACTTCGTTATTATGGCTGAGAATGGTTTCTTACCCGTTAAATTATTTGGCATCCGTAAACAATGGGACTCCAAGGCCGTCAATGATTTAACCGATTCATACGGTCAAGAATGGGTGAGTAGAAATTTCTAATATTTTTCTTATACAAATTTTTAAATTTCTTTTGCGACTCTTTCTTTTTCATTATTTCTTCAACTACAATATAATATAGACTTATCGCGATCGTAAAACTTTGGAATATACCTGCCATACTGCTTTCTTCGTTTCAATTGTTGTTGTACAATGGGCTGATTTGATAATTTGTAAGACACGACGAAACTCCATTTTCCATCAAGGAATGAGAAATTGGGCCTTAAATTTCGGTTTAGTATTTGAAACAATTTTGGCTGCATTCTTATCGTACTGTCCCGGTATGGATAAGGGTCTTCGCATGTACCCACTCAAGTAAGTAGTTCAACTTTTTATTATGTTTTAGAATCGTACAAAACGATTTATACATTTTTGTTGTTCGTGCCAGGAAGAATAAATTGGATATTCTGTGTTAACGCAGACTTTCTCTCAGCATTTAAATAAGAACTCAAGCCTGTTTAGAGGTTTTTTATTTAAACGTTTTTGAATATCACATTTCATTTCGAAAGCTTTTAACATTTCTTAAAACCTCCTTTTTGCAATTTTTTTATGTCTGTGTAACATCAAGATCAATATATAATTTAAAAAAGATTTCTCCATGCTTTAGGTCAATTTATATAAAAAATGTGTATTATTTATTTTTTTAGTTTTTTTTTAAATATCAATATTTCGCCAATATCGTTGATTGGCTTCTTCAGGAAATTAAAATATTTTTTTTTCATTTTGATTTACATTATTTTAAAATTTTACATTTGAAAAAAACAAATATTGTCAAAATTAGAAATGAAAAACTTAAAAAAAAACAAAAACAAACAAACAAAAAACGGATATAGTATTTTCTATTTTCTGTTTCCGTTTTTATATAATAAATATCTATAACTCTGCGCAACATTTGCCGTATCTGCCCTAAAATTTATCCTCTGATCTGTTGGAACATTTATAATCCGTAACATTTCTAGCAAATGTCTACGCTTATAATTGTTTCTTTATTTAAAATTGAAATATTATTAAAGTTTGGATAATGATAAGCGTAGATTTGCTAGAAATGTTACGGATTATAAATGTTCCAACAGATCAGAGGATGAATTTTAGGGCAGATACGGCAAATGTTGCGCAGAGTTATAGATATTTATTATATAAAAACGGAAACAGAAACAAAAAGGTTATGAAAAAGTAAAAAAAAAATATTTTCACCTCAAGATGTGAGTAAACAAGATATTTTTGTACATTTTTTTTACACAGTATGAAGATCGAAAGGACGAATAGTTCTGCGGTATTAACTGCGATATGCAGTATCTTATGTGTATATATATCCAAACTTAAAATTTATTTTCTAACTAAAAACATCATGGTTTTAAGTATTGCCCGAAATCAACTTGAGTTTTATTAAAAAATAAACCTTCGCAACTTTTTTGTATTAGTCAAATTCTGATGTAAAACTTACTTTGCAAATCTTATGAAACTTGTTTTTTTTAATTTCGAAATAGTGCGGCTGCAATTTAACAAATTTTTAAAATTATAATTTTTTTATTTGTGCTTTTTATGGGAATTGCTAAAATTTTTGTCATTTTAAATTTTTAATCGCACTTTTTCCCAAAAATTTGTATATTACATATTAAGTAAAATATTAATGGTTTAATTAAAAACATATTGAAATTGATTATTGAGAGGTATAGCGAGTTCTTATGCGCATTTCACTGTTGCTAATGCAGAGTATCAGGGATCTTTATCCAAATATTTTCTTAGAACAACTGGAGATATATTAAACAAACTTTCATTAAAACAAATGTATTATATCTTTAAGATATTAAGAAATTCTTTTTGTACTTCTATTATTATTTGTAAATTTTTATTAGACAACCAAAAAATATGTATGCATATAAATTTAGTTTACAACTACTTATTATTTTTTTCTTTCAATTTGCAGACTCGTTTGGTGGTTCCCAGCCATTCCATTTATGTTGGCCATCTTCATTTATGATGAAACCAGACGTTTCTACTTGCGTCGCAATCCCGGTGGCTGGTTGGAACAAGAAACCTACTATTAAAGAGACAAAAACAAATCAACAAACATTATTTTTGTTATATGGCTGCTTCATCCATTTCTCTTAAACTCTGCCGCCCTAATGCGCCACTCCCTCAACAAAAATCGACAAACAATAACCACACCAACAACAATCACCATCGAGATCAACACAATTAAAAAAAATAAAAATAAAAAAATTCACCTCAACCCAAATCACAACCACTACAAGAACAACAACAACAACAACAACTACTACCACTACCAATTTATATCTTCTCACCAAGCTTGTAAAAGACATCTTGCAACCAAACAAGATGTTTTTAGTTAAATAATTAATTATAAACAAAAAAAGTAAGAAAAATTTAATGAAAAGATTCAAAAAAAAAAACACGAATTCATAGAAAGTAAAGTAACCATAACAAGCAGTAAAGTATATAAAATAATTAATGATTAAACGAATGAAGAGGAGCGCATTATTCTTTTATGCCGCCTTGTGTTATTTAACAACAACAAAAAAGTACATTATGAGAGTAAATTAAATTTAGTTAAACAAATAAAATTTAGTTTCTTTTTCTAAAGCAAAGAAAAAAAATTCCTACGATTAATGGTAACAACTACAACAACAGCAACAGAGAAGCAACAACAAAATACAACAACAACAATTATTATTATTATTATTTTTTTTAATTTTAATTATTATTAAATAAAGAAAAAGATAATTATTTAAACGATTAAGTAAATTTAAATTATAAAATAAATAAGATTTAAATTAAATAAAAACAAAAATACAAAACAAATGGTTTTAAAATTTCGTTTAAAAAGCAGAAAAAAAAAATAAAATTCCGATAGTTTTTATCATCGGAAAAAAACGCTGTAGCTTTCTTACTGTTAAACAAAAAGGGGAGATTGCATGGTGCTATAAATGGACACAGATGTGTTAAAGTTAATGTCAAAACATTTTTAAAACAGTCCGATTACAATTGGAAACGCGTATTGGGGGGACCACATCTAAAAAGTGGGCCAAGAATTTAAAGTTTAACGACTGATTGTCAAACAAAAAAGAGTATGTATTCTTTTGTGGCATTTTGCTTGAAGTAAATAAAAAAGATCTTTTTGAAATTTCTCTCAGTTTCCAACACACACACACAGAAAAATCTTAATTATTCTATGAATTTCATGGTTGTCACAGAATCCAATGTAGTCAGAAATATTTTCGAAATGACGACAAAAAAATATACTTTTGTGTCATGAATTTCAATGTTATCGGTTTTATGTTCAATCTATAATTACTAACTGTTTTGAACATAAAACCGATATCGTTGAAATTCATGACACAAAAGTATTTCTTTTTCGTGTTTTCAAATCCAATTCCGACTACATTGGATTCTGTGATAAAACATGATTGCCTCGAAATGGGAGGGGATCGCCAGCTTAAACACAACTGGAGCCGCTGTCGGCAAACCACATTTAAACAGAGGGTGGCTGTCGAGAGAACTGGGGGCAAATCACGGCATTCGATATCGTGTAAAATCCCATACAAAATTTGTTTAATTTGTATGGAAATTTTACACGATATCGAATGCCGTGATTTACCGCCTAACTTTATTATTTTGTTAACTTTAATCATGTCACAGCTCTGCATCGTGGTAGTGTTCTTAAAATGGGAGAATCGCCAGTGCGTGCAAAAATTGATTCTATTCTAGTGATACACAATTTGTTTAATATTTTATTTTTAATTAAACAAACACAAATTTCGAAGCTTTTATTCGCTTGTCAGGGACAGGAATTTAATTCACTGTAACTAGTGATTGAGCTCGAACTGAAACAAAGTTATCACACAATTTAAGGGTCTACTATTGGTATCGTGAAATATGACACGTCTGCTTTTAGGTCTTTTACGATTTTACGGTATTAATATCGTTGAGGCAAAGGTATTATACATGCCTAAAGCTTAAAAAATTATTCGTGGCGGTGGATAAATTTTTTCTTTAAACTATCAAAGGTTGCAATAAAAACAAAACTTACGGATCTGCTATTACAAACCATGCAATTGACCTTTCTAAGCTTCGTTTAACCGTTTTCAGCAGCAGCATACAGGCTTGCTTGTCCTAGTCCAATGAAGAACTCCCATCACATTTACACGGTTTAAATCATTCAACAAAAATCTTGATTGAATATTTACCCTTGGGAAGGTCTAAATGTCAAGACAAGTCATTGTAATTTACGCTGAAATATTCGAGCATCTGAATATCATTAAAAGCTTATATTCTGCTCTTATGATTATTTATGCTATTGACGGAATTCAAGCAGTAAACCTTTATAGCTTTTCAGGCTTTAACCATTTGAGATTTGTATTTAAAATGCTAGAAAGTTAGATTAACAAGGGAATACACCAGTTGGATTCCTAGAACTTTTGAGCTTTGTAGCGCCAGCAATATGAATGGGAATATAATTTTTGTTTTGAAATTTTTCACATACTCCCTTCATTTGAACCATGACACAACTTGCTAAAACCAAAATCCAGCATTGATTTTATAATTTTCGAATATAAAAGACAACAAACAACAAACAGAAAATATTGTAATACAAGAAAAAAAATAAAGTTTTGAAAAATATATAAAACAGTATACAGTAAACGTTTTCACTCTACATAAAATAAACAATAAATAAAGTAAAAAATTATATATGAAAAAACAACGCATGTTGATTTAAGTAAGAATATAAAAATTTAGAAATTTTATTAAAAATAAATTAAAGAATAAAACATAATTTATAGAGTAGTTAAATAACAAAAAAAATATGAAATGAAAACCCACCAGGAGTATTTAAGCTCTTGGCAACCGCAACAACAGCAGCATCTTTAATATAATAATAAAAATCAGCTTTGGTTTATAAAAATAAACCAAAAACAGATTTCTTTAAAAACAAAATATATATATAAAAAAGAAAAAGTTTTTAAGTTATGAAACAGTAAATTTAGGTCTAGAGTAAACATTTTTTTTTTGATTTCGAGAAAAATTTAAAACCGAACGCTAAGAAAAAAAATTATAATAATGAAAAAAAAAATAATGCAAAACAAAATAATTTTTTTAATAGTATCATGAAAAAAAACAAAAGAATAAAAATAAAAAAAGAAAAGAAAGCATAAGCAAAAATATATATTAAATAAAAAAAAACTAATAAGACATTTAAATCATTTAAAAATAACTTAAACAAAAAATAGTGCTTTTGATTGCATTTTACATTTAAAGAAAACCAAAAATAATTCATCATAAAATCCCTTTTAACACAAAATTCGTTTTTTTAACACACAAAAGCAAATTTATTTGATTATTTAAAAAGAAAAACTTAAACAATAAGTTTAAACTCAAAACAAGGAAGTTAAAGTTGAAATAATAATAATTATAATAAAAGAAAAAAAATGAAAAACTTACATAAAACTATAAATTGTGTTTAATTTTTAAATTGTTATCTTTTGGTAATAGAAACAAAAATATATAGTTGGCATTTTGGAAGAGAGTGTGTGTGTGTGTTTTTTTTGCCTAAGCAGAAAACATGTGTGAAAAAAGAATAAATTTTAAGGATTTCTAATATTGTTACAGAATTAAAATGGGATTTTTTTTTGTTTTTTACAAAAAGTTAGTTTTAACAATTTGTGAAATAACAATTTTTCGCCATACTAGGGCAGTGCAGCTTAATGTTTCTTTGTGAAAATAGTCTTCTATTGGGCACTATGTTCGAAAAGTAAATATTGATATATTGAATGAAAAAATCATTTAAAAAATCTTGTTAAATAATCTCCATTGAATACTGGGATCTAATGGTTGCTTTTGCTAACGAGTTGATACAATCGGGTTGTTTTAGTTTGCGATTGTGACATTCGCTATCACTGGGTGGAGTTTAGGGCTCAATAGTCAACAAAGAAATGAATTTGGAGACAGTAATTTAAAGTACGAAATGGGGCATCAACAACACTTTTGCAGTCTAGAAAGTACTAAAAGGAAGAAAATAAAGATGGTAAAAAAAGATTTCGAAGAAGACACAAATTTTTACACCCATTTTTGTAGTATTTTTTTATATAAAAATTAAAGCAAAAATTATTAAAAATTTACAAGTGAAATATTATGAAGTACTGAAAATTTGTAGTAATAATAAAAAATAAACTACTAGAATAAAAACTAGTAGGTCGATTATGAATAGGAACTCAACTTCAGTTGCATTGCCAAGCAGCAACTGAAAATTTATGACTTGCTAAAAGCAATTTACAACTCCCAGTCAACCAGTTGCCAGTCATTGTAACGTTTTCAGCAACTGACAGTACAACTGAGATTTTTTTGCCATCCATAATCGACCCCTAAAAGAAAATGGAAACAGTACTAAAAAAATTATTAAGCCATCAAGTAAATTCTTTTTATTAATTTGTAATTGCATTAAATGTACCATTTGCAAGAAGAAGTATGTACATTGAGATATGAAAATTGTAAGCAGAAATGGTATAGTTTTGATGAAAAAAACACTAGAAGTGTAAAAATTAGTTGGGTCATGAGAATTTTTTGATTTGCCCTCTTCCAATGCGGTCTATCAATTTCATTCTCCCAGTATCTTCTCATATTATTATTATTTTATAAATTGATTTATTTTAAAAACATATAATTAAAAAAAGAAATAATTAAGAAAACAAAGAGGTGAAATTTACCACCACCTCAATGATAATGTCCAAATATTTCACCTCCGTAAAGAAACTTAATAATTGTACTCGAAACAATTAAAGTGGAAAAGAATTTGAAATTAAGTTGTAAAAATATGTATGTATACATTCTTAGGACTTATTAATTGGCCCACTAATATTAATGTCTTAATAAAATATTTCTGAATTATAATATGAAATGTCGCATTAAGCACTTGATAGTTTGCTACTAAAATTGTATTGTAAATTAAAAAAAAATTATAATTTCGAAGTGTTTGAAATAAGAAAAAAAAGTATCTCTTGAAAAATATGAAACAGTACCAAGAAAAGTACTAAAAAGGTTGATAACTTTCAAAAAGTGAATAAACTGCTTTTAATAAAAATCATTAAAGTGCGATTTTAAAAATACTTACCAAATAGTGCTGGCAAAATTTGAAGCAGTAGATACCGGTTATGGAGTATTTGATATTTTTTCGGGTACTAAAAGGATCAAAAGTAGCTGCTCGCTATTTTCAGAGTTGTATTTTTGTAACAAAATTTAATGGAAAGCTTACCGTAAAAGTTTTCGTTAAAGGAGTTGTTAAGTAATAAAAACCATTGAACAGTATCGAGTAAAAGTAGAAGAAACAACCAGCACTAGTTTGAAAAAATTCCATTGCACTCATGAATAGCATGTTCGCTGTTTTCCACTTTGGAAATACTGATGCATAGGCGTGCAACTTGAGATGGTGAGGGCTGTGGAGGAAGAATCATTCCTCCCTCCCATCAAAAATCTTAATCTGTATAAGAGCCTGTTCAGGCAGAACAGTTATGTTTTTACTGTTTTCAACATTTTTGAAAGTATCCGATAACTAAACGATTAAAATATCGCATTACTTTTACGGGGTTTGGTAAAAAGCAAAGTTTTTAAAATTTGTTGGTTTATTACTTCACCCTCCTCCCAGTGCTTGAGTGTTTGAGCAAACTGCAAGTTACAAACCGTTGGGGGTTTTTTAAACTTGTTTCAAAGTTGTGGTAAACCCTGGTTTTTTTATTGCAAAATCGAACGCTCCAAAATCCTTATAGTGACTGATAAGAGGCGGCATACTTCCAATTATACAATCGAGGCGACCGTATCCAATATTTTAAGCGGCCTAAAAGTAAAACCAATAAAAACTGAATCAAGTGTATTAAGATACACTTAACAGTTTTAACACTGCCGCCAACTATATATTTTACTTTATTTTTATATTTCACAAAAGAAAATCTCTTATTTTCAAAATATTACAAAATATAAAAAAGTATATATAAATTAAAATCGCCCCCCAAAAACACTTCAGCAAACCAAGAAGCACTATTTAAATACTATAAATAAAACAAAATATATAAAAAAAATTTAGAATCCAACAAACATTTCTAATTTAATAATAATAATCATAACAATAAAAAACAAACACACAACAAAATCACTCACACTAACACCAACACAATCCCAAATGCTAAAAACAAACACCTAATTTTATAGCTAAAAATTGAAAAAAAAAACTTAATAAAAAACATTTAAAAAACATATTTAATTAAACTATTGTTGTCTACACTCTGTGTTTTTTTGTTAAAGCATAAATAAATAAATAAAAAAAAATAAAAGAAATTAACAAAAATGATACTAAAGTGTAAAAAAAATTTAATATATGTTTAAGTTTTCAAAAAAAAACAATTTTTTTAAATTTATTTGAAATGTGTTCATAATTTTATAAAAAGTGGTTTGTTTCCTTTTTCATTCATGCTCTCCCTCTATTTTGGTTTTAAATCCCTCAACATTAAAGTTTAGTTTAAACAAAACATTTTAGTTGTAAACAAAATTAAAAACGAAATATTAAGAGAAAATTATTATTAAATGATTTAAATAATGAACGAATGAAAAAAAAAGAAAAAAAATATATAAGATATGATAAAAAATGAAATATAAACATTTTGAGAATTTTTTTGTTCTTTTCGCCCTCCGCTGTAAATGTATTGTAGTTTTTAAAAAAAATGAATAAAAAATCTTTAAATAAATAAATAAAAAAAAATATTTAAAAAATACAAAAGTGACTTGAAGTTAAATAATCACCCTTATTCCGGTTGGCGACATCGATCTCGAGAACAATTTTGTGCTAATGAAAGAGTACTTCTATTCTATAAGGTCTAGAAAATAACATGAACCTGTCAGTTGTTTTCGACAACGGGTAGACAAACCCCAATTTTTTGGTATTGTGTTGACGTGACGTCGATGTCGCCAACTGGAATAAGGGTGAATAACTCGGGCCAACAAAATGAAATTTTTTTGTGTAAGGTCTAAGGTTTCGTAGTCAATTTATACTCACTTGGTACTGAGCTCCAATGCCGGTAAATTACTTTGTTTAAATTGACTTTGTATCTGGAAATTTTCCGTTGTTTAGAAAATAGAGGATGCTGCATCAAATAATTTGCATTAACTCGAGAACTAGTTCTTCAATAAAATTAATAAAAAAACAGAGAAGGGTCGGAAAGAAACAAAACTCTAAAGTGCGTCCTTATTAATATTTCAACAGTCTTATGGTTTCGGAGACATTCAGAAAATTTTGTAAAAAATATGTTTTTAAAAAAATTAAAAAAAATTAAGATTCATTAAATTTTTAAACTGAAGAAAATTTTAAATTTTATTCCTAATTCGGTGATAACTTCATATGTTACAAATAAAATGAGCTAAAATTTATTAAAATCATTTCATAAATTCTGAGTTTATTTATAATTCTGAATCTAGGCGCACGGAAGTGCGTCAGGCCACGTTCCGGCCACACAGTGTGTATTATTGCACGAAACCATTCGGGCTGTTTTTACCCCCCTCATAACTTTGCTCCACTTTATCATAAAATAATTAAACTTGAAACATAAGGTCTCCCTACACCGGTAACCTCATAGGTGAAATTTCATATTAAGGTGTAAAAAGTGAATATTTTAGTACATATTCACTCATCAATATTATTGGGCACTTCCACTATAGTTAGAGAGCTGGAATTTGATGAACATTCACCCGCAAGGAAACCTGTAAGCTTGGCAACATTTTTCCCATGATTCTTTCCCATATCGACCCCTGTGCGCGATATTATCGTATGTTACAAAAACTAAATTTTACAGGAGAGCATTTTTATTACTATTTTTATTACTATTACATACTATAAAACTGTTATATACCATAAAATGTACATTGTAATATCTCCATAACTGTTATATTTATCGCTATGATATTTTGTCAACAGATTAATTAATGGATTTAGTACCGATTTGCATAAAAAATCGATTTAATAAAAAGTGGAACTTACGATAATTTCGCGCACAGGGGTCGTTGCCAGAGTAAGACAGATTAAATGTGCTAGATTGTCAAAAACAAAGTGATAGAATGTTCTACGGTTCAAAAAAATAGTGCTTTTTATTAATATAGTTTAAAAAAATTTTACATATCAGACATCTGTACATTTTTAAAAATTTTTAACATTTGTATAAGGTATTGATATTAAATTTCTTTAGATTTATTTAATATTACAGTTATGTAAATATGTTTACATACAAAATTTATTTTATTTAATATAAAAACTTTTAACGTTATACATATGAGATCAAATTTTTGTAGTCAAAAAAATAATGCTAGATCTAGCACTAAAAGTGCTAAAATGGCAAGCCTGCTAACAGGTTGCCTAGAAATGAGATAGTGTTGTACCTATCAAGAACTTGGTCTTTATTTTGATCTCAGTACTTTTTACGGCCGAAATTTTCGGATAGGAATTTGGTCTTATTTTCACATTTATGTTTTTGTGCGGATTTATTTAACAGAATTTTTTTTAATTTTAATTTTTATTTACTTTAAGCTGACTTACAAAAATTAAAAAAATGTAGGGGATTCCCTATTCTATTGTAGTTTAGGACAATCTCTGTAAACTCCAGCAGTAGTCTGCCATCATATAGCGATCCCATCGTCCTTGATATCTTTCCTCCATGGTTGTGTTATCTTGGTGTAATCGTTTACCTTGTTCCTCAACATGTGTTTAACATGAACAATTATTACAGTTAACTGATAAGGTCCTTGCCCAGGTTACGTGCATTATATGTTTAAAATTTCAGCAAAATCCGTTGAGAAATGTACCTCTATATAGCGAACATTTGTGGTAAAATATTAAAATATTGGTCCACAGACCAAAAATCGATATGAAATATGCTTTACGACCTCTTCTCATACTTTGTAAATACACATAAAAACATATCTTAAAAATCGCTTTAAAGCCGTTTCGGAGGAGTTCAAACACAAACACCGTGACACAAAAATTTTATATATAAAAATAGAAAGATTATTTTTATATATTTTATTTTGATATTACGAACACCTTCGACGGCGAAGTATGGTGAGAAATCTTTGATTAACAATTTCTTTTTATATATTTTAGCTTAGTTTCAATCAAATTAAGTTATTTAAATTAAAAAGTATGTATTATATTAAAATATCCTTATTGTAACAACGATCCTTGTTCTCAATAAAAAAAATTGACGCCATTCGTTTTGTTTTATAATTTTTTAGATAAACTTTTAAAATCAAGGCAACCATTATTGGATTGAAATACAAAGTCATCAATATTTAAATTGAGCATTTTATCACACATTCAATATTCAAGATAATTTTATCAGTAATTTTTCAAAAGTCCATTGAACAGATCTGAAAATCTGGGGTAAGTATAAAAATTTCATATTTTTTTTATTAAATTAATTTACGTAGTGAACTTAGCTAAGTCCGCGGCTTTGCCCGCTGGAAATTCTATGTGCAACTAAAATGTATCAGTGGATACACAGACAAAAATTTTCATCACTATTATTATCAAAATGGAAAAGTAGCTAAAGAATTTATAAAACAGATAAAAAAGTTTTTCCAAATTTACAAAAAATTTTTTGCTCGGAAAAAAAAAACAATTTCAGCTAAAAACTAAATGTTGAATCAAAAAAAAAATTGTCTACGATTTTTTTTCATCTTAGAGTCAGTAAAATAATTTGCAATTTAAATGAATTTGTTTACTGAATGCGGAAATATAAAGAACTTTGTAAGTCCAGAAAACTCATCTGGTCTTTGTTCAGCTCAAACTGAAACATTTATCTAATCAAATAAAATATTTACTGAAATTTTAAGTGAATTTTAAACAAATGTTTGTTTGAAAATATTTTGTTTTCTGGGTAGCTTCGCCGTTAAGCACACATTTAAATACATAAATGTTACAGCATTTGCTTGGGCACTACTGCTATAGGCTGAGCTTCTCCCCATTTCAAAAATGTTTCGGCATGTGTTTCCAAATGTAGTGGTAGAAAAGGCTCAGAATTTCATGCAGTACGCCGTCTCAGCTTTCGCCGGACAAAGTCTGTAAGCAAACATCTTCCTAAATTTTTTCCTCTGTTAGATGATATTTGAAGTTCTCGTATCCTGTCACTAATGCGGCGGTCAGCCATTATGTACATCTAAATACGTTTTTTGCAGTCATGACCAGAGGCTACTTGGACAACATTCGAGCCTGCGTAGAACTTGTTGCTTAATGCCACCTTTTCCGGCTCATGGTCTCCATTGTTTTTAAGAAGTTAGTTCCACTAATCGTATTCACAGCGCATCTGTGGTCCACAAAACGTCGTAGTAGATCTTTTTTTGCAACTTCAGCTGAACTTTTTCTTTGTTTTCTACGTTCTGCCTAATTTGACCACCCGTGAAAGTTGCCCCTCATGCATGTATGGCGTCCGAATGAAGAATCGCCGATGAGCTGATTTAAAGCTCTTAGATCTATAAAAGTATAAACACATTCATGACAGCAGGCTACCGACTACAACCTGTCAAAAATAGAATAAGTTTGTGCATGGTAGAATAATACAGGTAGTGGCGAAACGTTAACGGACTTTTTTGGGTTCGGGTCTTTCAAAATTTGATTATGTATTACTAACACGCACCCACACTACTAAAAAATCGCACTTTCACATTTGTTTCAAATGCATATTAGAAAAGGAAAAGAAACAAAATTCTTTATAGAATAGAAAATGCAACCATTTTGCCATTTTTCTTTTGTGCTTTTTGACAGCTTCGTACCTAAAAGCAGTGTTGTTGTAGCTTCGATCCTACCTGTATTATTCTACCATGTATGTGTGTATAATAAAATGATTATTTTCACCACTACAACGCTGCAGGTTGTTGTCCATGATACTTTTATCGTGTAGTCAAATTAAACGAATTTCAATTTTTTTGTTGGCTTCAAAACAAAAACATTTTTGAGATTATAACAAAATATTAGTGCTTAGAAATTTTTTTTAATGTAAATAAAACAAAATGCTTAAATTGCAGTTCTTTTTTTGAGTATTAACTTTTTGTGTAAAAATAATTTTTGCATAAAAATAAGCGCAATGTCTCTTAGATTTGTTTGGGTGCCTACCAACATGATCCTACTCCACAGAGCTCTTAATACCGGGTGCAGACAATGCGTCCACAAGCGCCCCCATGTGCAACAGGATGCTACACATAAGTACCAACTCGAAAACACATATTTGGTCATGCCTTCCTCCTTGGTTAGGAGCGGAGCATATCTAAAACTCCTACCGATTTTTGGGTCTCGGCACCCATCTGCAATGCAACTCCACACCAAACTTGCGCTCTACCCACGATTTGGGTTTAGGCCACAGCCACCACGATGTTCACCGAGGGGCCGCAACCATTGTCAGGCAAGAACAGAAGTTCTTGAGGCTCCTGACACCCGTGGTACCAGAAGTTAAACCTCCGGTCAGACCTCCTAGTGAAGCAACTACCAGTTGAGCCCCAAATTGCTCGGGACTGGTGACCCAAAAAAATAAGGGCAATGAAATTCCTGCATATTAGATTAATATTCTGTGGTTAATCTTTTAATAAAATTTTGAAAATCTTGAGTCAATCATCGCGAAAATGAGCGAAACGTAGAAAAAGCCTTAAAATCTTCTTAAACGAGCTACGAATGCAAGAAATCTGAAAAACTCGCAAAAAAAATGCAAAAATTATGAAAATTCGCAATAATTTCTGATAATTGCTTAAAATTAAAATTTTAATATCATTTAAAAGTCGATGAAACAATAAAAAATCGAAAATGTCATCCGCATTTGAAAAATCGCGAAATTCCGCAAATAAGTTGCAAAGTTTTGAAAAATCCATAAAATATTCAAAAAGACCTAAGAAATGTAAGGAACGTGAATGTATATCAGATTCCTTAAGTTTACTCTTCGTGGTTTTAGCTACTTCCGTGATATGATTATTTATAATTTCATTGCTTCATTGAATTGTAGATTTTGAAAAAACGTAACTTAAAAAAAGCATGAAATCTAAAGTGGCAGCACTAAAATATAAATGAATCAGCTGCTTGTTGTGTATGTATCTGTCGTTTTCAAAATAATTAAGTAGCTGGCTACAGGGCGACATTTTTAGCCCGCGACATTTGTAGTCATGTAGCCGTGTAGCCTACTATCGTTAATGTGTTTATAGCTTAACCCTTAAATCGGTTTATGGGTTCTTATTTGACATCTCTTTAGTCTTACGATCATTACGTTATTTCTTCATTCGCATTAGATCTGACGGTCTGCATTGAGTTTAGGTCGTCGTCACAAGACCCTCTCATCGATGGAGTTAAAAAGATATTTAAGGTACCCACCCTTTTACAATGCATGCGTTGCTGTCCAGAGATTATCTATTCCCTACGGCTGTTCGCCCTTACCCCTCGTCTTGACCGGGTCGCCCGATACTAATGCTCTTCAACAAATCTACTGAAAACCTTTTGCGTTAGAAATTTTTTTACCCGTTCGTTGGTAGGCTTTAATTGTCTGAGTGTTACTTCTCTTAAAAAAGCATATTTGTTCATATTATGCTTTTAAGAGCATATTTTCTCTAAAACGCATTTTTGATATTTTTGTTACGTTTTTAGAGTTCTATACTCAAAGTGTAAAAACGGAGTCTAAGATGTCCGTCCGTCTGTCGCAGGCTTTGTGAATCATAATAGCTGGCCACTTGTCATTTTAGATGTACAGGGTGACGCAAAATTAACGGTATTGTGTAAATGCCTTTGATTTATGATTTCTTTTTTTTCTTTTGTTCAAGATTTGTAGAAAGCGGAACTAGGAAATTTAAAATGCAGCAGCACAGAAATTTAAGATGGAACAGAAAGTTTTCTGGTTTATGTTTCTGGATATTCGTTGAATATTTACGGTGATGCGCAACGAACGTAGTCTTCCGGCATCAGGGAAACTCCTTATAGAACCATGTTGACAATAAGTGGCAACTAGCCGATGCACTCCGCATATTAAAATCTCGACGATAAACTTGCTGCGTCAGAAAAAAGTAAAATATCAAAATTCAATGATTTACGTTCGGTGTTCTGTTGTATACTGTTCCATTTTGAATCTTCCAAGTCTTCTTTGCACAAATCTTAAACAAAAGAAAAAAAACAAATTTTAAATGAATAAGTTATAAAGCATTTACATCATAATCTTAATTTTGCGGCACCCTGTTTATGTATGCTGTTAACTTATGCCAGTTTTATGACCTTTTATTTACGTGCACTTGTGAGTGGTAACTCGTAGGAATGACATCAAAATATAAAAAACGTTTAGTGCTACGAACAACAACTGACCTCCAATCATAAATTCCAACTAAAGTTGGTCAACTGCATTTGTTGAGTTTATCATAACGATTGATAAGCGGAATGTTTAGAAATACACATAAATCATTATCTATTGCAAATTGAAATTGAATAGATTATCAGATTGTGTCAGAAACGTTTACACAGCAAGTAAATATTTATATGATGGTGGCTGCACTCAATAATTCTAAACTTGTATAATTAAAATTATAATTAACAGGTGTTACAAAATACGTATGTATGCACGTGTATAGTAAATGTCGACAATGTCACATGATAAACAAAGATTTAATCGAGTTTTAATGTCGCATGAATAATGTGGTCATTTCGTAGAGTGCTTTCTGCTCCTTTGAATATTCGATATTGAATACTGTAACAATAAATATTTCTAAGAAGCAGTGCACAGTGGTTTAGCAGGCAGCAAAAACTATTGAGTCGCTGGAAAGCAGGAGTGTAAGCAGTGGTAGTTCTTGTTGTACACCTTGCTTTGAAATACGCTTCCAGATGGCATGCTCTTTCTTTGCGATGTCGCACTTGGCAGCTCTCTTTTATGACATGAAACTGCGTCGCGTTCAAGGCATGACAAATTAACTATGATCTTGACATGATCTTGACTCTTCGTGTTATGGAATCAAACAATTGACTCCTCTTTAAACTTCGATGTTGCTTAATTGAATTCGTTATACCACAGATAATTAAATCGTGTGCATTAAGTTGAGTCCATGATACGATAAACAAGGTAAGCTCGTTAAATCAGTTGATCGTTTATGATATATTTTCTGAATGTCAAACTTATTATGCAAAATAGGTTAAAAAAAATTTGTATGTATGGAAATTGTTTGACAGTTCGAAAATAAGAATGTATAGGCAGGTCTACCAAGTAGTTGCGACTATACAACAATACAAAATTTGTTGTAAAAATATCTGACTAACTGTGAAAACTTTCACAAAACCGGTAGACTCTGTTAGCCAGAAGAGCAACGGTATTAAAATGTTTATGTTTTTGTACGTGGCGAATACGTGTAGATGTTCGTGTTGTGCAATAGAGATAAAATTTATTTTTTTGCGCTATCTCTTTTACTCTCCTTTAAAAATTACATTTCATGGCGAACATAAGTTGCTCAGCCATATGCTCGGGCATCGTTGTCAGAGCATGGACATGATCAGTCTACAATATCGCATATGGCTGATATTCGACATGATGTTCATAACAAGTTGATGACTAATGGGGACCCTCAGTAAAACTGTGGTGCTTTGCAGTTTGACATCAAATTTAATTTTACTCGATTGACATTTAGTCAGGTTAATCAGCTGTGCCATCGGTATTACCTTGTTGATCTGCCTCGATAAATGTTTTTGTTGTACTAATGGGCTTAGCTTGTTTATTATATCACATTTGAATCCCTTTCTTCCGTTCAATAAGTGAGAGAGTAAATTATTTTGTGCTTAAAGTTTAAGCCTTAAACATAAATTGAGAGATCTGCACCTTCCTTTTGCTCATCCTCGGAGGCGCTATAAAACAGGGCACTTGAAAAGCGATTCGGTTATTCTTAAAGCGAGCCCAAAGGAATACCAATGATATTTTTAAGAAAGTTGATTGGAACGACTTAGATTTCTGTTTTTAGTACTCGTATTTCATATCCAATGCTGTTCAACCAGGTAATAGCGATTCTACAACAATACAAAATTTCTGGTAAAAATAGCTGTCAATACCTAGCACAACACCTCTGCACAGATGAATCTCTAAGAAAACGTCTAACATCATATAAAGGTGTGCTGTTTGGCAGTTTGACATCAGCCATGTTGTTTGTTATGAGTATATTAGAGTTGTGTCGTTCCGGAACGACCTAGTTCCATTGAACGATTTCTTAATTGGAACGATGCGGACGTTCCGCTATTGCAAAACGTCTTGAGGAATCATTAACTTGTTCTGATAAATGTGAAAATTAGTATGGAAAGTCAACACCAATTTTATATTATCTTTTTATGTATGAATGATGCTTCACGGATGTGCGAGCAAATTCTTGACTCATCAAGACTGTTTGTTACAATTATTTTGTTCACATATTCTGTACACTTAGAACAAGGAACAAGAACACATATTCTGTACACGACGTAACAATTAACAGAAATTAAACTTAAATGTTAATAAATCCAAATAAATAAAAAAAATATTTAAAAAAATTGCTAGATTTTTTGTGCAGAATAGTCAAAAATGCTGTTATCTTAAATGTATCTTTGTACATATGTATGTACATGGAAACAAATTAGATGAATTTTAATGATGACAACCTGCTATTTGTGTGACTTTTATGCGATATTATTTTATTATAAATGTCATAAAAAATATGGCCACCACAATTTTTTATATAAAAATATTTTAAAACTGCTAAAAAATAGGGTAAATATGCAGGTATACAAAATTAAGTGGATTTGATTTGGTTTAAGAAGAATAATTACAGCAAATATGTATTTTTGGCCAGTTAAGTCAAAACGCAGCTAACGTTAATTCTTTGTATGAAAATAATTTTAAAATGCCAAAAATTTTGGGCATTTATTTTAAAAGTGCAGGTATAAAAAGGGCACTTAAAAAACTAATTTTTAAGGGATTTTAAAGAATAGTGACGGAAATTATTAATTTTATGCGGTTAAATCAAAAGTGCTTTTAAACAAAAGCCAGCTAAGTCAAAACTACTGTACCAGGGAAAAAATGCATATAACATTTCATATAAAATTAATATGTATACAATTTTTCATTGAAGACTTAAAACAAGTACTACTGCATCAGTAGCCACTATTTCCACCATTATTTTTAATAACTTTATTTATTCTACGGCACTTTGCAACAGGATACCAGAGAAAATTTTCTGGCTTTTTTGCCACAAGTCCGTCTTGTTCTGTCTGAATATTTTCTTTTCTCTGTGTCACTTTTTAGGTCTTTCAAACATTTTTTATGGGATTGACTTGGCCACCCCATAACATTTAGCATCTTTTCTCGATAAATGTTGGAAACACTTACGTAGTGGCAATTCCTCTTGAGCATAACATGGTAACGTGACTTCTTGAAGAATATTTTTATAATTTTTTTTTATCATGGTTTCTGCAATGAGATATGTTTAGGCCATACTCCACGGTGGAGCCGTGTAGCTCATGGACGAACGGGTTAAATTGAATGAATCATCCGACTGATCGAAGTGATCCAATTATTTAATTCACGCTTTTCGTTCAATAATATACCGTTCGATTTTGTAGATGACTTTCAAACTTCTTTTCGTATACAATTTTTCATTGAAGACTTAAAACAAGTACTACTGCATCAGTAGCCACTATTTCCACCATTATTTTTAATAACTTTATTTATTCTACGGCACTTTGCAACAGGATACCAGAGAAAATTTTCTGGCTTTTTTGCCACAAGTCCGTCTTGTTCTGTCTGAATATTTTCTTTTCTCTGTGTCACTTTTTAGGTCTTTCAAACATTTTTTATGGGATTGACTTGGCCACCCCATAACATTTAGCATCTTTTCTCGATAAATGTTGGAAACACTTACGTAGTGGCAATTCCTCTTGAGCATAACATGGTAACGTGACTTCTTGAAGAATATTTTTATAATTTTTTTTTATCATGGTTTCTGCAATGAGATATGTTTAGGCCATACTCCACGGTGGAGCCGTGTAGCTCATGGACGAACGGGTTAAATTGAATGAATCATCCGACTGATCGAAGTGATCCAATTATTTAATTCACGCTTTTCGTTCAATAATATACCGTTCGATTTTGTAGATGACTTTCAAACTTCTTTTCGTATCGTTGAGGTGTCCTTTTTATGTTAAATTTACTTTCGTTCATGTATCTTTTTTATGTTGTATTCTTTTGTTTCGTTTACGTTTTGATGTACTCATCAGAGTTATTTTAAAAAGTTTGCATAATTATACGTTCGTTTTGAAAATAAAATGAATAATATTCTAGTCAAAAGAACATAAAATTGTTTCTAAAATGAACTTAACTATGATTTTTAAAATAATGAATCCATTTTTTTAAATAAATTCTTGAATTAAATTCAATTCTTCATTCAAATATTTACAACCGATTTAAGAAAAGAATGAATTTAAAAATAGAATTGTTGCCGTACTGTCGTTCAATTGAACGATTGAACGAACTGGTTAAATTTTGTTATTTGAACGAAAATGAACGATCACTGAAATGAACGATTTGGCACAGCTCTACTCGACAGCAAGAAAATCATCTGCAAAATATTATGTTTCCACCTCCATGATTTATTATTTTTTTCGTGGAACGAGCGTCGTGGAAGATCAGCCTCAAACACATGTCGCCGCAAAGTTCTTGCCCAAAATTTAAGTTGCAATGTTCTTAGAAGATATAAGTGGATCTCGTTTTGCCATCATTGCTGTGTATCCATCTGTACTATTGCCGTTTTTTTTTTTGCAAAGTGCCACGACTTTCTGTTGTTTTTCGAGGGTTACAATAAAATTTGTGGATCGTCCGAGTGCTTAAAATATAAACTTATGAAACTTTTTGCTGTTTACCAAGCAATTCCAAGGCGCATTAACCAGGTGACAGCATTACGACAGCTGATTTCTTTGTCTTGCTTATTTTTCTACATTGAATGTTTAAAAGGGTGCCTTTATATTTTTCTGTATTTTTCTGTAGCAGTTTTTGACAGAACCGATATAAAAAATGCCTGTTGTTCTTGTATTGTTGTAATCGTTGTACTAATAATTTCACCTGTTTAATACGCCTTGGACAATTATCCGCTCTTCAGCTGTGCAATGCTGTGCCCGAATAATCCACTTTCTAGTCAATTAAAATTCATATTATATTGAAATTTTATAACGAACCTGAAAATGTGCATTTTGATTCTAAAATTTGCCAAATTTCGTAGTATTTATATCAGTAAAAGCAAATTAACTATTTGAGAGGCCACAACATTTTTGCAAAATATAAAACGAGAGATTTTTTGTAAAAAGAAAAGAGTTTTGACAATTGTGTACATAAATCAATATAAACATTCAACAAAATTGATTAATTTTTAAAATGTACAGATGAAATTCTAATGCAAAAACAATGGAACCTATTTTAATGATCGTAAGTGTAACTTTTATTTAGATTTATTTCTTTAAATACAATAAAGCTGCTGGCTGCTGGTGGGCGTTTAATTTATTTTGACGCTCAATGAGCATATTAGCATATTTTTTTTTAATTGCTAACATTTCGTTGCTGTGGATATCAACGAGAATAAGAGAATGCAAAAATACTAAAACACATTTGGGGGAATCAAACGGTGTCCTATTAAGTCATATTGTCATAATGTCTTCATATTTTACAATAGTTCAAAGAAATTGTTGTTGTGCTTCAAACAAAAAAGTCATAAAATAATAAGACTTTTTGAACTAATGTTTATTGTTTTGTCATATCAAAACAATTAAAATTTGAAAGAAGTGTGAGAGAAATTATATAGTGCGTTATATTTTTTCGTTTTATTATTCTAAAATCTATGATTTCAAAATCCCAAATTAAAAAATATGCATGCGTGCTGTTTTTTCTTTTTAACATTTTACTAGTGTATCCAGCAGTCGACTCAATGGACCGCAATCTAGTAATTAATATTAAACATTTACATAAATATTGTATGCATATAAAAACAAAAAACATTCAAAATAAACAAGTTAAAACTCTGTCACATTTCTATGCAAAAGCAAATTGGACAAACACGCTGCAGATAACGCGACTAGTCCAAACACGCATGTAAATTATACTCCATAAAGTACTAGGACTAGTCCAAAAGTAACCCAAATGTATGTAGAAAACATGGTCTATTTAACATTACGATGTCCTAGGACTGGACCAAATAGTTCAGGTTTGCACTACATCGGACTAACACAAAAAATAATCCACTCACAAGTAGTTTCTTCGCCACGAGTGCGATCGTGAAAGCGCGAACAATTGCCGTATAGCAATAAGTTCTTGTTTGAAAATGACATACTCCATGACTGCATTACGTCGGACCATGTTGTAACTAGTCCGTTTCAGCTATACTGGGACATGTAGTCCAAAATTATTTGCAGACCGGATGTACACTTTTTCTGATACATGCATTTATCGCACATGCATGTATCATGTATGCATGTGTTAGTAGCAACTTTAAAAGCTTATAGCTCCCTAAATATCGAACCGATTTAAATAAAATTAAGATTATGCACATCTATGAAAAACTCCATAAATCTTTTCAAAATCAGTTCAATATTAGGACTTTAAAAGGGATCTAAGAAATGTTTTTGGTTTTGTGTTGTTTCTTCATAAAATTACATAGAAAATTTTTTATTACATGCTCTGATGTCAGAGCGCGTGCTATAAGCGGAGCGTATCTTAAGCGATAATAGTTTGTGCTATATCATGCCAGAAGATGTCAGGTGAACGCTATATTGAATAAAGCGATTTCTTTTGTTTATATTATTTTTTTAGTGTTTAATAACCGTTTTTATATGAAAAATGGATTCTAACGATGAGCTTTTCATGTCAATTAATACTTTCATTACTTTTGTAAAAAATAGTACGTGAAATAAGCAGCCGTCGATCAGATATTAAGTTGTATTTGTACGATAAACTTAGAAAGTATCCTGCAAACTTTTTGAACTGTACAAGAATGTCAGTAAATACTTTTGATTATATTTTAAAGAAAATGATGTCTATGCTGGGAATAAATTGGAAAAATATTATAAGAAAAATCCCATATAGCAGAGCGAGAAGAAACTATAACGTGCGAGAATATAAACGCAACTTGCTTTGTAGCACACAATCGCATCTATCCTCGCCCGCACTTTGAAATTTTTTAGCGATCGCATAAGTAAACACAAGCAGTGGCTTATAGCGGCCAATATGCCATTGTCCTGAATGATAAAACCGCTGAGTTGGAGGAAAAATGCGAATTTTGGAATATTAAAAAGCGCCAAGTCTAGTGCGAATCGCAGAATATACTCGAAATACTGGCAACGCTGTGAGTTGGTATTACTGTCAGTGTTGCCACCTTACATATGTGTAATTACACATACCATGTGCAATTTTTAATTTCATGTTTAGCTGCATGTGTAACACATGTGTAATTTAAAATTTATCGTCTTTGAGCAATTGCAAATTGCAATTTTTACACAAAACAAAACTGTGATATTTATAAGGAAAATGATGTAGAATTGGTCTAAAGAAGATTATATATAACTACAAAAATAAAAAAACGCTCTGAAGAAAATGGAAAATACCAACGAAACGTCGGAATAATATGTAAAAAATAATCTTTAATGAAAGCCCAAATATTAAAAATATATTAATCATAAAAAAATTTTGGAATTACACCATAAAGGTCAAATATTTAATCTAAGCACGTTATTTTGCAAAGAAAAGAAAGTATGTGTAATTCCTAATTTCATGTGTAATTGCATGTGTAATTCAACATTCCGTTGGTGGCAACATTGATTATTGTTCATTATTGTTTTGCAGAAAGTGAGATGAAAGAGAGAGAGAGAAGGAGATATAGTGAGAGAGAAAATACAAGAATTACATGCGCATGCAGAATTGCAAGAAACTTTGGAAACAAATTCATCATTTGAGGAAATAAAATTCATGACAGTTTTTATACAAAAAAAGTGTATACAAATACTAGTATAAGTTTGTCACTACTTTTGTAATTTAAAAAAAAAAAATCAAAGTGACCCCATCAAATTATTTGTCCGTATGGATAAGCAAGACAATTGAATGATGTTCGTCTGTATGTCTTTACCAGTGATGCCATCAGAAATTGATCAAAGTCCCTACATGTCTCGAAGAAATTCCCCCTATTTCCCTACACACACACCCAAAAAAAAAAGTTCTCTACATTTTTCCATACTCTGAAAATTCATTGATTTTAACAAAATCGAACATTTTCTTCACATTTTTAAGGTTTTGTACATTTATATCGCCAGGTGCAATATTTAATTTTAAAATAAAGATGCGGAGTTCTCACAAGGTAATCAAATCTTAATTCTAAATGCTTAATAAAATTTTGATCACTTTAAAAAAATGGGAGCCCGGAGAGATAGAATGAACCAAGGGCTCCTTTTATGTCGAAGAACGCATTTGAATAATTAATTTAATATTAATTATTATTTAATTTATATTTTAAACATAAAAACAAAATCAAATTTGTTTTTGTTTTTTTCACACAAATTCTATTCGCAGGAAAATCAGATATTTCTTTGCCTTTCGTTGTCGCTAGTTATTATTTACCGAAAGATGTTTTCTGTCTGTATGAAATATGTCGGATAATACTGTAACAAATTTTGAAATTTAAATTTTTATACGAGGGCTGGTCAATATGTCCGTGACCTTTCAAGCTTTCTTCGTAATTATGTGAAATGCAACACTGTTTCCATCAAGTAACACCTGTTAATGAACTACTGTCATTTTTTGAGCAAGTGTTGCCATTTACTTTGCGTTCAACAGCTGTTCAAAACATATTTTTCTAAAAATAACAAAAAGTTAATTTCAACTGCTCATTAACCATTAAAAAGTGGTTTACGATGAAGTTATTGACCAAACAAATGCCTACTTTTCAGGACCTCGAAAAATCCTATTTTTTGGACGGAATACAAAAACTGGAAAAACGTTGAACTAAGTCTATTTAGTTTAAAGGAGATTGAATTGAAAATTAAAATCTGTTTCATTCAAAAAGTCACGGACTTATTGATCCGCCCTCGTATGTGTAATATTTACTCTTTTGTGTGATGTTTCGGCAATTACATCGTAATAAAAAAGGAAAAAAGCAAAGTATTAAAAATTCCCTGCATTTTCCTCAAAATGAAAAATCTGTCCTCTTTTCCCTTCGCTTGGAATTTCCCAATAAATTCTTTCTAAAAAGGGAAAAATCCCTACTCTTGGCATCACTGGCCTATGCTTTTTTCTCTTCGTGTGAGGCGGCACATCAAATTTCGGAAAAGCCCAGATCTCTTGCATTGATATATTGTTATTGAAAAGCGGTGCTCAAGTTTTGTCAATGTCCTTGTTCTTTTTTATATAGATTGCACAAAAAATAAAAAAACACAAATTCGAATATTCAGGAAAGAATTTTATGTAAAAAAAATCTCAAATTCCCGAAGTCGAAAATCTAAAACAAAAACTCAAAAGTTCACAAAAATAAAGAATCATATGCGAAAATACTGAAATTTAAAAAAAAAAATCAAGTTTAGATTTCTTTTAAATTCGCAATAAAATTTTATTCGGACGAACATTTGGGCACTGCTACACGATCAATTTATATTGACTGCAATCCAGTATCACTATATTTTTTTGAACGGTGATCCGGAATATGGATCGCGATTCAAATATCACAATATATGTATTTGTATTGAACGTGTAGTAGTTGGCCTTTAGAGCGTCCCAAAAAATTTTTTTTTGCCCCCGGAATTTTTGAAAGCTTATAGGAAAAAGTATTTTTGTGGTTTTTTTCACTGGCCACTGGCCTTATATTAGAAAAAAAAATAATAATAATAAAGAAAAGTCTAATTTATTGGTGTTCTCTTCTCATTTAAATTTAAAGCTCTCTGCCTCTAAAAAATGTTAAATAGTACTCGCGTGATTATCTTGAATTTCCAACAGGGCATTTTCCATTCAAGCAATTTAGAAATAAAACATGTCTCTCTTATAGTTTTTTTTCAAACACTATTCAACACCATTCAAAAGAATCTAACTCTTAAATGTTTGCATATAAAGATGTTCTCTTTTCATCTTAAATTGAAAATGAAAAAATATTTTCTTCGTTTTTTTTTTTGAAATTCAAAAATTGTGAAAACCTAGAAAACAAAAATGCAAACTAAGAACTGCACAATCTTAATGCGAGTTTATTAAAGTGCCGTACATAAAAACTTCCAGCTTGTGAGGCTGCTGTAGTGTTGCTTAATTGTATGCAGGATAAAAATGAAAAGAAACCATGTTTGTTGGTTTCCGTTTTCTATATAAAATTTCCCTTTGTCCTTTAAAAGCGAAGGAATACATCTTTACGTGTATAGGTACCACTACAACTACATACTATATACCATATGCATGTTTATAGCTCTGACTAGCACTAACCATATTGACCCCTGTGCGCGATATTATCGTATGTTACAAAAACAAAATTTTACAGGTGAATGTTTTTATTATTATTTTTATTAATATTATATACCAACAAACTGTTACATACGATAAAATGTACATTGTTTTATCTCCATAACTATTATAATTATCGCTATAATATCTTATCAACAGATGCATTAATGGATTTAGAAACAATTTGAAACAAATTTAACATACGATAGTTTCGCTTATAGGGGTCGATATTAAATGCAAATATACATGTGTGTATGTATATGTGTGGTTATGTATGTGTATATACAATTCATCTTTATGTAGTGCATTAAGTTTTCACCATTTGCATTTATTAATTTCCGTTTAATTTAAAAAGATTTTAAAATGACATTCACATGTTTAGAACGGGGTACTTACGATTACTTAAAATGCAAAAAGGAAAAAAGTCCTAACGAAACTGGGTTATATTAAATGAAAAAGAAAATTATACGACTAAAATCAGGACTATTTATTGAGAAGGAGGTAGAGCGTGTGTGTTTATTGACAGAACTTAAATGGGGTTTAATATGAAGATTTTTTGTTGTTAAGAAGATCTTTAGCAAACACTTAGATTATTGATAAAATAACACATTTCACTTCTTATAAATGAAAATTTAAGTTTTACGTGACATATGAATAGAATTTAATTTTGGGATAAATAAAATTGCTCAAATATGAAATGATGTACATCGAATTTTACGTTGGAAAACAAAGTTATCGTCAGTATAATATTGTAAAAGTGTTACAAAATATTTAATTAAATATTTTTTCTGCAAAGTATAGTCGCTCGTTTAACAAAAAATATTATGATTTTCTTTATATAAAATTTATTTTTAATTTTAAAAAGGACTGGTCAGAAAAGTGTGCCAGACTCTTAGTCTGGAGGTTGCAGACTCAATTGCTGCCAATATCCAGCCCAGGCGGATTATAGGATTTTGTATTAGTTACAAATAATTTTTTGATTGTGACATTTAAGCTCCAAAAACACCGAACAACGTTCGAATCGTCACATTCGGGATCGTTGACAATCTTACAGAGGAAGATCAATCGTATGAAGTGGTTGGCATCATGACATTCGATTACAAATGGATCATATTTTTCATAAAATTTAGACGAGGTTTTCAACTTTCCCCGGATAAAATATTTAACTGACAACAGATGTTGTCGAGTGTCACAATAGTTAACAAATTATTGCAGTAACAGGCTTTAATTTATTTTTTATTTACATTCAACTGTTAGCGAGGAAGATTTATTCCTGAATTCTGCTTACAGATTTGTGAAACGATTACTTTTTACTAAAGTTTATTTATGCTCATGGAGGAGACTCAAAGCAGTTCCCATAGTTTTTTTATAATTTGTTAAGAAATTTGAAAAACTTAGCAGTAAGTTTTTTAAAAATAAAAATTTTGCTACTTCAATCTGGAATTCACAATTTTTGACCAATGCCGGTCATAACCTGCATAAATTAATTCATTTAGAGTTTTATTACAAATACTTTTGCAAGCCTGCCTTTTCAAATACAATAATTTTTTTTAGAAAAACGCAGAACAATAATTTACCTCGATTTCTTTTAAAATTTCGCCATAATTCAAACTATTTCCAAAATATTGACTTCGATTAAACGAAGTGAGATAATTTAAAAAGCGTTTAAATTAGCAAAATACAAAATAAAATTTATGGTTAAAAGTAGGAATTCAAATACGAGTATATTTTTTTTAATGAAAGTAATTCAGATTGAGCTAAAGTTTGTTACGTTTTGATTCAGAAAGAAGGGAAAATTGCCGCTGGCTTAAACTCGGACATGTTCACATGTTTTCTTTGTCGCATAATTATAAATTGAGGAGCTGGCGAACAAAAATTATATACGAGTATGTAAATTCAACTAGATGACAAGGCGAATTCATACAGGTAGATTCGCCTCAATTCGTTCTGAAAAATACCTGATTTCTTTCAAAATCAATGTCATAAATCAAACATAAACATCAAACATTTTGACAAACAAAACAAATTAAAATGCAAGGAGATGCAACGAGCAAAAATAATCAGCTGAGCTGTCAAGACCACCTGTTATGAATTCGCCTTGACTAGATGACAGTAAAACAAAATATATTCACATACTTAGGTATTCATAATGCCTCAAAAGTTTGTCTTAAGTAAAAAAAATAAAAAAAAACTAAAAACACAAGAAAATGGTGAGCAAGCAAGGGTTAATTTAGTAGAAATTTATGATGTAAATTTAAAATTGTCAAGCTATTCGAAAACTTTAATATGTTGAAATATTAATTCTGTTTTTCTATTTCTTGACACAAAAAAAGAACCAATTGAAAAGTGATGGAATAAATATACACATGCATACCGCTGATGAAGGTTGTGGTGACCTGCGAAATTAATGTTGCTCTGTACTGCCAGCAGTGATGCCAGTTTAGCTTTTTCGAGCCTTTTTTCTTGCCTTTTAGCCTCGATGTTTACGTTTTAGCTTCGTGGGTTTTTTGTAGCCCCTTTTTTATTTAAAATTTAGAATTTTTTCTTGCCTTTCAGCTTCGTGGCTTTTTTAGCCTTTTTTACATTAAGTTTAGACTCAAAAAGGCTAAATTTTTATTTTCTACTGAGCTCATAAAATCATCTTAAAACATTTAATTACACTGAAGATAAAATTACATTAATTAAAATCCAATATTGACAGCTTTTAAGTTCGAAATAAAAAATTTTGGGTCAGGTCAACATTTGAGTTCTGGGAGGAGGTGTGACAATTTAAGAATGCGCTGTAAATAAATTAATTTCTTGATTTGATTAATCTAGTATTTAGGTATCTATAGGGTCTTTCAATAAAAAGTTTCATTTTGATATGCAAAAAAAGAGTATTTATAAACGAAATCATCGGATGTTTGTTTAATTGTAGAGGAGGAGGAAACAATATCAGCCAAGTAGCCGCGTTGGCTACTCCTTTAGGGCCATGTTATTCTCATGAAAATTTCCATCACCAATTTGCACCTCTGAGGTCTTGAATCGATTGTGGGCCATTGGCATAGGCCATATCTTTTACGTAGCCCCAAATAAAAAATTCTAATGGCTTAAATCACAAGATCTTGGTGGACAATTGTATTCGCCTCTTCGAGAACTCACACGGTCAGGAAACTTTTCACGTGTCATTTGTGGAATGCCAAATTCCATCGATGAAAAATCGACAAGCCTGGTATTTACCCAATACTATAGGCTGCAACAGCATTATTCTCAGTTGAGCGACGAGTTTAATTTTTCATGCATAAATACAAATATTCTGTTATATTTTTGTTCCAATACTGAATTGAAGTCAAAAGAAATACCTGCTATTTGTTATATATTGACTTATATGAATTTCAAAATATGCGGATTTTTTTGTACTTGAAGTGCATTTGTTTTTTTGAATAACTTTTAACATAATTTGTGAATTGAACGATAAATTATTAATAAAAAATTTTAGCCTTTTTTAGCTTTTATTTTTGGGCTACTTTGCATTTTCTGGTCTTTTTTTTTGCAGCTGCTGACAATTGAATTAGTTTTCGTAAAATTACTCTTTGTTCCATGGAACGTTGTATCATGTTCAATTCTTTCTGGATTTAAACATTATGAACCTTAGCGTAATATAAATTATTTTCGACCAAAAAGAGTTCGCAATAAAAATCACATTATATTAAGTTCGCAAAATTGGGATATGAGAAAGAATTTGATATGAGAAAGTATTCCAGAGGATAAAGCTAAAAATTAAAATTAATTAACGGCAGAACATAAAGTTCGTTGTTTGGCGGGGGCCGCTACATGTTTTAAGTGGCTCGCTTAAATATGATTTCAAATCTTTATTTATACAAATTGTGACCCGAAAATGAATACGAGACTTATATGTATTGTAGTAGGATCGTTAATTTAATTTATTTTAAATAAAATAAAAAAAGTTCACCACGATCAAGATATAAATTTTGCCATCACTAAATTAACGCATTCGCAAACTCTAGTTTTGTTTCATGTGCCATTTTTCTTTATAGTAATTGTTTTTAAGTAAAGCAAACTTGTTTTGCTTTGATTAACGTTACGTTACAAACTAAAGCTTAATAATAGTCTCTTTGAATTAAAACAATTTAGTTCGAAAATACAATCACATTAAAATATAAAATAAATTTGCTACAAATTACAATTTATTCGTTCAGAAAATCGACTTTTATTTGTACAAGTTGTGAGCTGTAAAAGAAAGTCGACTTTGAAACCTTTTAACTCATCGTATATTCTGAAATAATTCTGAAAGCTTAGGTTCTCTGCTATGATTTAACGTACATCATTTTGCAATTGGCTTAGTAATTTTGCAGACATTGATCTATTGTCATTATTTTTGCGATCGGTCCCACTGTGCGCTGGACTTTCATTTAGATATCTTTCGTTGCCATTGTTTTTCGCAGATTTATTGCATTTATTGGCATCATCTGCTTCCCGGAAATATTTAAAAGTGTTTTAATTTTGAACTCTTTTTTTATATTTTTTAATTTCAAACTGAAATAACAATTACTTTTCCTAAAGTATCCTTCATACAAATTTCAACTTTCTCTTCGACGAAAATCTATTTAATGCATAATTAAGAAATTTCATATAATTTTACAAATTGACAACTCTTCAAGAAAACCAAAATGCTGCATAAACTTTTGCATTCTTATTAAATAGAAAAAAAAATACTCTGAGTATTAAAAAATAAAATATCAAGAAATTCCATTTCAATGAAAACTTCTATAAAAGTTTTCATTTTTAAAGCAGTTAAAAATGGCACTTGAAAAGGAAAAATCTAAAAGAAATTGAAAAACTATTAATCAAAGATAAATGGTCGAAAATATTTTCAAGCATTTTTTCCCCAATTTTAAATTAAAATAAAAAAGCGTTTAAGTTATTGAAGAGCAGGATACGGTAATAATTGCTAAAAGAGACAAAGAGAAACTACTGTTAATAATGAGTGTTAATGGTGAGAAAAATGAGTATAACAGTTTTCTATTGTGAATTATTGTCCTTAGGATTATATGCTCTCTTATTTAACTTGTACAATAACAAAATCATAAATAAACATACACACACACACACACGCAAGCTCAACACTTAACTGCAATGTTGTACAAAAATAAAATAACAAACTTTCAGTCTTAATGAAACTAACAAGCGCATTAGAACGGTTGAAAAACGAACGAAAATAAAACCGGGCGCGTACCAATAAAATATACACAAAAATAATGCAAACATATAGAAATATTTAAATAAAAAAAGACGCCAAAACGTTGAACTTTGTAGTGAAATATAAAACAACAAGAACAAAAATATTTTAACCATCAAGTTAGAGTATAGAAATTCTCTTTGTGTGTTGAAATTCCCTCAAAAGCATAGAAAAATAATATGGCAAAATAAAATTATGAAAAAATTTAATACCTAAAAATATACTACTACAGCTAAATACTGCATATTGCTAATTTTAATTCATATTACGAATATTATTTCAACTAAAAACCAAATAATAATATATGATAATAGCAAAAAAATATATACATATATTAAATATTATTTAAAATTGCTTAAAAAAATTTAACCATTAAAATTTGACTTGTAAAATCTGCAACAAATATGCTAAATTATTAGTGATACAAAAATAAAATTTAACCAAAAATTTAAAGCTTCCTGTTCGAAATATTAGTTATAGATAAATTTATAAAAAAATATATATTACACAAAAAAAACGTGTTAAAATATTTCACAAAGAAAGTTTAATAATAGTAAAAAAAAGTTAAAACCAAACAAACAGCCCTCTAACCAATTTACGATTAAATACGCATCAACTGAAGCATATTTTATGGAGTTAATAAAAATCATCCAAATACAGCATACGTTTTGGGTAAATAACATATAAAACTTGTATTCTGACCATAAATATTTTACAGCAAATTATAGCGAAATAAATGTTAAATTACAAATTTGAGCATAAATCTGCTTTATTTGATATCTCTTCTTTGGCATATGTAACAATGTGTGTTTGGAATAAAATGATATCCTTCAGGCGCAAATAGTAATCCTGATTATTACACTTTTACATAAAATTGTGATTTTTATGGAATGAATATACAATCATTTTGACAGACAGTAAGGAACTTGCAACATTATTTAATAACGGATATATATACATACGCACGCTACGAACATATAAGGAAAACAAGAATAAGATTATAAATATATAAAAATATATATATTTTTTAAAAGTAACATTAGTGATGAAATGCTGCGTAAAATCTTTGAAAGTGGTTAAGAAAGAATGTTTTTGTGCTAAAGATTAGATACGTGACACTTGCAATATGTTTTTAAAAGATAGAAAAAGTTTTGAATAGGGAAGTTCGAAGAATCGATTAATGAAATTTTTCGATTAGTCAGTATTCTTATTAATCAAGTAGTCGAATAATCAGGAGTTCTGATTAAACAAATACATATTTTCCATTTTGTTTAATTGAATTTGAAGAATTCCTTTCCAAAAAATAAAACAAAATCTTGTTTTAAGAAAATGAATTCAACACTTATAAACATCGATTATTGATAAAAAGAAAAACAAAAAAAAATCACAAATAAAATTAGTCATTTAATCAACATTTTGATCATTCTAAATTCTGATTAACCAGTTAAGCTCTACTTTGAATAATCAAATTCAAAGTGAATTGATAAATTTTAATAATCAAATTTTTTTAATAATAAAAATTTTGAATAATCAAAATATTTTTGAATTATAAAATTTTTGAATAATGAAAATAATTTTTGAAAAATCAAGAGTTTTTTTGAATAATCGAAATCAAAGTGAATTCATTAATTTGTATAATAATTTTTTTTTGAATAATCAAAATTCTTTAATATTCAAAATATTTTTGAATTATAACATTTTTGAAGAATAAAAATAATTTTTGAAAAATCAAAATTTTGAATGATGGAATCTGGAAGGACTTTTATTTAAATGGAAACTTACAACATTTAAAGAGCGTTTTAATATTCTGCCTTATTAAGCTTGTCAAATTTTCTCCTTCGACTTCAAAGTCAAAAGTGAGAATTCGACAACGGTAATTGGGCCCATTACAAGTTTTTATACATCTACTCGTATCTAAACATATAATAATATGATACAATAGCCCTGGCTGGATATGAAATATTTTTTGGAAGTTTTTATGGTGGCGCAGATAGTAAATATATCGAGAATAAAAATTTCGCAACTATAGATTAGCTTAAACATTTTAGGCTTATTTAGTTTTATAGCGCATTTTTCCTGTAAACAGATGTGGACACATTTGATAACAGGAGATGATGTCCTGTGTGTCTGCACTACCTTCTGTAAATTAGAACATTTACATAATATCATAACGATTGAAAACGGGACAACGCCGAGAACAAGAAGCTAGTAAAGGGCCTTTCATACTATAATACTTTGTATTAATGTGCTGTTTGTATGAAAAACACTCACTTATTCGAGTGGTTTCCATACATATTTTCTACTCAATTCGGTTGCTTGGATTCTAAAAACAGCACATAAGACTTGTCACTTGACGTGCTAGTCTGATAGTGTAAAAGCAAAATGGTATTAATATGACAAATAAGACTTTTCCATTTTTTAGACATTTTTCTAAACATTTTTCAACTGCTAAACATTTTAAAAGGCAGGCACGTTCGCCGGCTGCACGAAACTGCTCAGCCGCCGCATATTTTCTACTTATATTTGTCATTTTACTTGAGATCTGATAGTATGAAAACGAAATGTAATAGTACGTTAAATATTTTGACATTCGCAACAAATCTCGTTGGATTTCTTTCGCACAAAATCCAATGAAAATCTTAATACTTGTATGATAGTGTGAAAGGTAATGAAATGTAAATTTTTTCTTTTGTAAACAACCAACAAATGCACACATTCCTGTAAATATTTTCCCCTTATTTATTTCTAGTAATATTTTTCTCACTGCTTACAAAAAGCAACAATCAAGTAATGAACATTTCAATCAAAATTTGTTTATACGTCAGAAGTGGTTCTATCTTTTTAAAGGGTGATTTTTCAACCGTTAAGGTTTTGATATTTGAAAAAATAACACAGAACATTTGCAAAAGTGAATGAAATATTTATTTGGGGCAATAAATTAATGTTTGCCATTTACTTTTTATTTAAATATTATTTTATTTAAATGTGCCCATGGATACGCCACAAGGTGAGCCATCTGTGAGCTCCTAATATGGCTCCAGGGGTAGAACTGTGGCTAGCTCGTCCCTGAAACGAGAGACTTTACGCATCTCCACAAAAAATAGTCTAGTGGGGTCAAATTGCATGATCTTAAAAAAATTACGCGAAATTTTCTAGTTTTTTGCGCATTATTTTTCAGTATTTTTTTCAATATTTTTGAGATTACAACAATTTGCAAACATTGGTCTAGCATGAATCTATTCATAATGAAATGGCAAACCAAACTAACCCCAAATCAACTGTCAGCTGTCAAATCGGTTGTCAAACAAAGCAGTGTTGCCAATTCAAAGTTTTTAGGAATTAAAAAAACACCCATTATTATTGTTCATTGTTTACTTCGTTTATGCCGTCTGTTGCACATCAGTGCGGATGAGTAATTTGTAAATCCATACAATTATCATTCGTAGTAATAGTATTAGTTTTGCTAAATTCGTAGCAAACTTTTTCGGATTGTTTGTTGAAGGAATAATTAATTCAGTGGTGCGTATAAGAAACACAAATAATTCGACCATTATTGCCGACTGAGAGATAAGCAGCGTGTAGGGAGAACAATTAAAAATAAATTCATTTTAGTCTGAATATACATATGTATGTATGTAACAGGCTTGCACGCTGCGTGGGGGAAAAGTTCAATCTGGCGTCGGTAAATACAAAAACAAATTATTGAATTTCAAAATAGTTTATACGGGACAATGTGTTTAAATTTATAAATTTTTATCACTAACTTACCTTGTTAGGATCCAAAGTCGACTAAACTTCTAGTGTCGCTACCGAGAAAAGACTTTACGCTTCTGGTAAGTTTTACAACGGGTCACTGCTGGATTGCAGTATACGCCAAAAGGGCGGGGCAACTCATTAGTGACAACTGTAGATTCTGTGGCGTACCAGGGGAAAAAGAGATTGTGGAGCACATACTGTGCTACTGTCCGGCACTCATACGCTCCATAGTGAACTGTTTGGGAGATCATTACTAGCAAGATCTTGGGGAAATCTATGGAATTGGACTAATGAGACTCCTAGCATTCATCAAGAAAGGTATCATCACATCGAACAAACATTTTCATTTACCGCTTGTCGTACATCAAGGTAACACTAAGAAACAACACGGTCTATGCGAGGTCTTTATGGCCGACAATTTTAACTTAACCTGCCTTGTTAAGAAAATACGGTCTCTCAAAAATTGAAAAAAAAAATTGTATAGTAATTTTTTTATATTTTTTTCGTACTAACCGAAATTGATTTAACTTGTAAGAAATGAATAAGTTACAATTTCGCATTCTAATTTGTTAAATAATACGGTTAAAGAGTTGATATTCCCAGTCATTAGTATCCACCATCAAAAGTGATTAATCGAACGATGATGATGAGATGGTGTAGCGACCTCGAAACCACTACTAATCCGATCTGGTACTGATCCGTTTTGCTAGTCTGTTGAACAAATTATTCCAAATATTATTTTCTTAATAAAGATAATGAATTTAAAAAATATTCAAAACTTTTGTTTGCTGAGGGTTTTTTAGCTAGTCTATATAACAATATAATAATATAATAACTATATAACAAACAAAAGTTTTTAAAAATCTTTGAAAGAAGATATCGAGGCAATCTCGATTAATAAATTTAAAAAATAATGAATTTATCAAAAATTTCTTGAATTAAATAAAGAAAAGGCTAAACTTCGATTTGAAATTGAGCCAAACAGTTCCTTTTAAAAAAAGTTTGTTTATGGCAAATTTGTTGGCGTATTGCAACGCTAATGTTTAACATTTTCGGGCAAAGTATTTGTATTTTTTTTGATTTGATAAACTTTTGTATCAGCTATTTTAAAAATGTTTTTTTTTATGTATTTGCTATTTCAGTATTTGTAATTTCAGTTAAGTTCTAAAAGTGTCAAATATAGAAAAATCCTGCTTTGAATTTCTTTTTAAATCATTATAGACGATTGAAAAATCTTTCGCGAACTGCCGTTTACATTATTCAGGTGTGTTCCAGGTAACTTTGGGCAAGTTTGTACTAATGAGAGTAGAGTCAACATTTATTCTCTCATATTCTAAAAGTTATCCAAAACATCTGGAACGCGAAAAATCACAATTTCAAGCCAAAATATTTCAATAGTGCAAACTTATTATATATAATTTTAAGCTTGCGATTTTAGTCGCTCAAATGTCGTAAGGCATTGTATTCTTAGTGCGAACGAAATGTGTGCATCACTGGAAAAATCAAAGTAAATATAAACAAACAAAAACGAAATATTTTCAGTTCTTCCATCCACCATATTTTTCAAATATTTCAAATTTATATCCGTTTAAATATCTTTATTGTAACTGATTAAAACTTAAATATAAGCTACACCTCCATCTAATATAATTTTTTATAAAAATTTAATAAAATTAACTTCCTTATTAAATATTCTAATATCGACGGTATATCAATAGACAACAAAATTAAGTAAGGTTTGATCGTAGATTATCGATTAAAAAACAAGTTCCTCTGAATATACTAAAATACCGCCAAATTTTTTTTAAGTAATTCTTTGGGAATCTACACTGTTTAATCACAAAGTATATTTTTATTTTTTTTTTTTGCAAAATTTATGTAAACACTAAACAGCTGGTAATTTTATTCTTCCACAAACTTACCCAAAGAAAAAGTTCGTGTGACTTTGTGCAGGAAATGAAATGAAATTACTCTCTCATGAGCGCTCTAACTTGCACACATTTTTTTGTCATCTGGAACGCTTTTTGTACATGTTTGTGTAACTTTGGGCAAGTTTGTGTGACTGTGTTATCCATCTGGAGCACACCTTTTGTGAATCTTAATCTACACATATGTGTAGAGTGATACCGAAAATTAGATGCTGAGATCTACTGACG